>CM055957.1:81167589-81455792 GCA_029490685.1 Schizonepeta tenuifolia | reverse complement strand
AATTAAAATATAGTACATAATATTATAAATTAATAATACACAAAGCTTTAAGGAAGTGTGAAGAATAGAGATAAAGATAGTAATAACAGATATATATGAGGCATGAGAAATTATTATATGAATATAATAAGTAATATATGTTTATTATTATGAATTAATAATAAGGCATGAGAAATTATTATATGAATATAATAAGTAATATATGTGATTACGAATTAATAATGTCAAAAATACGAGAATAAAGGAAAATCAGAAATTTGAGAATTTAGATAAATATGAATGAAAATATAAAGGGTGATACGTAAAATTTTTTCAAAGTAAGAATCATTTTTCTTTAGTAATATAATGATGATAATAATAGATAATAAATATTCAGGGTTTGACTCGGGGTATGAGTTATTATCTGTATCGGCTGTATCTTTGGCTTTATGACGAAATTATATAGATAGAGCTAACATGTAGACAAACCAAAAAGAACATAGTCGTAGACTTTATCCTATTTTGTATATTAACACTTGCATATGGAAAGTATATAATGGCAAATGGATTGTCAAAATATTTTATTTTTATCTGAAATTTACAATTATCTTCGGAGTCAATATTGAATAATTTTCATCGTAAAATGTATTTATTTGTTACGATTAATTGATAACACGAGGTGAAATAATATGTAAAATTATATACATGTGGTCAGAAGTGGAAATTGTTATGAATAATATATTTATATATGGAACCGTCTCTCTTCTCTTTCTTTCTATTTTCTGTGTTCTTATTCATTTACTTTACAGCACGTTATCAGCACGAGTCTTTCCTGTGAGGTAACTTCGCCTATTTTGATTGATATCTATATTGCATATATGACCGAATTTATTCTGTTAAGAGAGATTGTTTAGATTTATCGTATTCTGTGTTTGGAATTAAAAAGAAAATTGTGTTATAATCCTTTTCAAAGATTGAATTCATAATCGGCAGCTTTTTTTCATAGCAAATCCAACATAAGACTGTTTGATTAATTTAATGTTTCAATGTTTATTAAGTGAATCATACATTGCTGCTCACTTCTTTATGTCCGTAGTGATCGTATTGATAGGCGAATTTGGTTCAAGTAATTTGGTGTATCGTACTGGTTATATATGATTCTTCATTAATGTTTTCAGAACCTATTATATCTAGATCTTTAATATTTAATTTGAAGTTAATGTTGCTGCAAATTCTATGAGTTTCTGATAGGGCAATCGAATAATTGATGATCCTTTTATGGTATAATAAATATTACAGAGGCACGACAAATTTGTAGAAAATTCTATTAATCCTATTCCTTCATTTTTTCTCTAATATTGTTTTATCTCGTATAATTGATAGTATGAACCTATCATAGGAATTCATGATATTGAATATGGTATGTGAATTAATTTGAAGGATTTATCAAATAATTAAATTTGTGTCTTGAAATTATTCTGAGATTTATTGATGTTTGCCTGATTAATCATGATGTACTTTTTAGAACGGTAAATTGTTATAATCGTTATTTATTTATGTTCTCTTTTTCAATAATTATTGTAGTTTGAATATGTCTGACACCAACAAAAGAGAATTCACCGAGCTTGCTCTTGGATGGTGGTAACTATTTGACATGGGCTTTGGATGTTGAAATATACCTTGCCTTATGTGATCTGAGTGAAACCATTGTTTCACGATCCTCAAGTAGCTCTGCCCAGAAGGCGAAAGCACTGATTTTCCTTCGTCATCACTTGAATAAGGACCTAAAGAATGAGTACCTTACTGAAAAGGACCTGGTGTCTTATGGCAATCCCTGAAGGATCGCTTTGACCAACAAAAGGCAATCATTCTCCCTCAAGCTCAATATGATTGGCTCAATTTACGTTTTCAAGACTTTAAGTCTGTAATTGAGTATAATTCTGCATTGCACCGTATATTTCACAATTGAAACTCTGTAAGCAGGATGTTAAAGAGGCTGATTTGATGAAAAGACTCTCTCAACTTTTCATGCTAGTAACCTTATACTCCAGCAGCAGTATAGGGCCAAGAATTATACTAAGCATTCTGAGCTTATTTCTGCTTTACTGGTAGCAGAAAAACACAATCAACTGCTAATGAAAAATCACAATGCTAGGCCAGTTGGTACACAACAGTGCCTGAAGCACATGCTACCACTTATAAAGGTGGTCGAGGGAGAGGTCGAGGAAATTCAAGTTGGTCTCAACGTGGTGGACGAGGTTGGTCACATCGAGGGGGTCGAGGCCGTGGATACAATAATGTTGCTAAATTCAAAAGCTATGGAAAAGGTTTTCAAACGACACCCCTTCACAAAGGATGGTCCATCTCAACAATCTAAAGAAAAACAACAAACCAAAGCAAAGCAACAAACTTGTCATAGATGTGGATGCGAGGGTCATTGACCGCACATGTCGCACTCCGAAGCATCTTGTGGAAGCATATCAAAGAATGCTTAGACAAAAAGGGCAAGGGAACTCAAGGTGAATCACATGCTAGTTTGCCTGAAGCAACTACAACTTTTAATGCCGATGATGACGATTTGATGCAACTTGATCTTGAAGATTATGAGATCAAGAATGATTTATCTTATTTTGTCAGACTATTTAGACATTTTTAGAATTTATGGTTTGTTTTTCGATTATGCAAAATGGACATGACTCTAGTTTATTTTATTTTGTTGAACTTTTGGGATGTTTTGAATATTTGAATTACTTGATTTTTAATTTTGTTTATTTTTAATTTATTTGCATATTTTTCCTTCTTTGCTTATAGAAACCACAAAATCTCAATATGCAACCCATGGAGAATGTGAGTACCTTGTGTCTAGTGGATAGTGCCACAACAATACTATTCTTACCGATAAGAAATATTTTCAAACACTTACTGAAAAAAGGGGGAGTGTAACTACAATTGCAAATGACAATATCCTTATTGTCGGCTCCGGAAGAGCTTCATTGATACCCATGGGTACTGAATTAATCATAAATGATGCACTTTTGTATCCACAATCTAAACGTACCCTTCTTAGCTTTAAAGACATCCGATTAAATGGTTTTCACATTGAAACCAAAACTGAGACAATAATGAGTTTCTAATCATAACTCAAGATGTTGGATGTCGAAAACGAGTTATAGAAAAACTTACTTCTTTCTCCTCAGGGTTGTACTACACTCACATTCGACCTAATAATCATGTTGCGCTAAATAAATTTTAAAGACCCAAAATCTTTTAAACTATGGCATGAGCGCATGGTCATCCTGAGCAAAATATGATGCGTCGGATTATTAATAATGTTGTTGGGCATAATTTACAAACAAAAGATCTATTTTATCAAATGAGTTTGTTTGTAAAGCATGCGCAAAGGGTAAACTTATAGTACGACTTTCGTACTAAAGTTGGAATAGAATCTCCTACATTTCTTGAAAGAATTCAAGGGGATATTTGTGGACCAATTCACTCGGCGTCGGGACCATTTCGATATTTATGGTTCTGATTGATGCTTCCACTGATGGACTTATGTATGCTTGTTGTCTACTCGCAATAAAGCATTTGCAAAACTTATTGCCAAAATCATTGAGTTGAGCTCAATTTCTGATTATTCCATCAAGTCCATTCGAAGGATAATGCCGGTGAATTCACGTCAAAATCTTTTGACGAATATTGCCTTTCATTAGTATCAAAGTAGAACATCATGTTCCTTACGTCCACACTCAAAATGGTCTAGCCGAATCATTAATCAAACGTTTAAAATTAATAGCTCGACCATTGTTACAAAAATCCAACTTACTGTTACTTGTTGGGGACATGCAATTTTGCATGCAGCTAATTTGCTCCAAATCCGACCAACTGCATATCATGATTATTCCCAATACAATTAGTACGTGGTAAAGAACCAAATATTTCCCATCTGCGAATATTTGGTTGTGGAGTGTATACTAATATCACCACCTAAGCGTACCTCAATGGGCCCTCAGCGAAAGCTAGGCATTTACGTGGGTTATGAATCTCCGTCTATTATTAAATTTCTTGAACCCATGACTGGGGATCAATTTACTGCTCGTACGCTGATTGTATTTTCGATGAAGATCATTTCCGACATTAGGGGAGACAAAAGCCCAAATTTAACACAATGTCGAGAAATTTCATGGAATGAATCTTCAATATTTAGATCCACGTACTAATGAATCAAACTGGAAGTTCAAAAGATAATTAACTTGCAATATTTAGCAAGTAATTTGCCAGATGCATTTACTGATCATAAGGAGTGATTAAATCTCATGTTCCTGCTATAAATGCACCACAAAGAATTGAAATTCCACGTGAACTAACTAAATCACTGATTATCCTCAACGCCAGAAGCGTGGTAGACCTATTGGTGCTAAAGATAAAAATCCCGACACACAAAATCAAATAAGGAAATGATATCGCTCCTACAACCTCCTGAAGAGGATCATCCTGAAGATGATAATCCTAGTACATCTAAAAGTGCACTAACTAATCATAATACTAGGATTGCGGAACGGCCAGATCACAATTTATGGGAAATGACAAAGATCTGGTTGATGTTAATATCGAAGTTGCTATGAACTTTGTGAATACGGAGAAACTTATAATAGAAATGATATTGTTGTCGACGACACGTTTGCCTTAATAATTGCCCTTACCATTTTAATGATAATCAGGATCCTGAAAAAAACAATAGCCGAGTGTCGGAAGCGCTCTGATTGGTTGAAATGGAAGGAAGCAATGGAGGTAGAGCTAAACGCGATAAATATTAAGAAAGTTTTTGGCTCGATTACACTTACACCAAACGGTGTTATCCCAATAGGATATACATGGTGTTTGTACGAAAGAGAAACGAGCATAATGAGGTGGTGAGATATAGAGCGCGATTGGTAGCTCAAGGGTTCTCGCAGAGACCTAGAATTGATTTTCAAAACATATTCTCCTGTTTTGGATGGTATAACGTTCCGATATTTGATATCTCTGCATCAACTATAAATTTAGAAATGCAGTTAATGGATGTCGTGACGCATATTTGTATGGTCACTAGACACTGATATTTATATGAAAGTACCTGATGGGGTTAAAATTCCTCAAATGAAGGAAAATGAAACTCGCACATGTATAGTGTTAAATTACAAAGGTCGTTGTACGGCTTAAAACAGTCGGAAAAATGTGGTATAACCGACTAGTGAATTCCTCTTGAAGAAGGAATATGTGAACAATGACATAAGTCCTTGCGTTTATCAAAAGATCACAAAATGGTTTTTGTATCATTTCTGTGTATGTTGATGATATAAATATAATTGGAACACAAAGAGATTGAGAAGCTAGCTCATGCTTAAAGACGAGTTTGAAATGAAAGACTTGGGTAAATCCAAATTTTGTCTCGGCCTGCAGATCGAGCATCTCCCTGAAGGAATTTTTGTACACCAGTCAAACTATGTGAATAAGCTATTAGAAAAATTTTATATGGATAAGTCACATCCACTTAGTACACCAATGGTTGTCCGATCACTAGATGCGAACAAGGACCCATTTAGACCTAAAGAAGATGATGAAGATATTTTAGGACCTGAAGTTCCTTATTTGAGTGCAATTGGAGCACTACTTTATCTCGCAAACTGCACGAGACTCGATATCGCATTTGTAGTTAACTTGCTAGCAAGGTTCAGTGCTTCTCCTACACGGAGACATTGGAATGGTGTTAAACATATTCTTCGTATCTTCAAGGTACAAAAGATCTTGGTTTATTTTATCGAAGAAATCAAGACATGACATTGGTAGGCTATGCGGATGCTGGTTATTTATCTGATCCCCACGATGCTAAATCTCAGACTGGTTATGTTTTTCTCTGTGGTGGTGCAACTATTTCTTGGAAATCTGTCAAACAGACTCTAGTTACTACATCTTCAAACCACTCAAGATTATCGCTTTACATGAAACCGCTAAAGAATGTGTGTGGCTAAGGTCATTAATACAACACATTCGTGGATCTTGTGGTATTGCGATAAATGAGAACTCTCCCACTGTCCTATATGAGGACAAATGAGTAGTAGGTATGTTAAAGGAAATTTAACAAACATATATTACCTAAATTCTTTTACCCACACGAGCTCCAGAAGAGCGGCGAAATTATAGTACAGAAATTCGCTCTTGTGAAAATCTTGCAGATTTATTCACAAAATCTCTTCCTACATCAACATTTGAAAAATATGTTTATAATATTGGGATGCGTAGGCTTGGAAGATTATTAGCTTCAGGGGAGCGAATATTATGAAATAGTTTTGAAGATCGACCTTGAAGGTCTACATCAAGCCTCAAAGGCTAAATTTGTTGTGCTCTTTTTCCCTTTACTAAGTTTTTTCCCATTGGGTTTTCTTAGTTAAGGTTTTTATCGAGGCAACAAATGCAACACATATATAAACGTATGTCATGGATTTTTCTCGACTGTTTTTCTCCCACAGGGTTTTTTTTTCAGCGAGATCTTTAATGAGACATGAACATCACGTCGTAATGTCCAAGAGGGAGTGTTATGAATAATATATTTATATATGGACATTACTTGTAGGATTGGTTAGGGTTTTTCTATTCCATATGTAATGTTATTATATATATCCTATTATCCCTATCTTGTATTAACACAGTTGAGAATAATAATAATATTCTTTCTTCTCTCGTCGTCTCTCTTCTCGCGCCGTCTCTCTTCTCTTTCTCTCTATTTTCTGTGTTCTTGTTCTATTTACTTTACAACAGAAATGATTATTTTCCATCTTTTAACATTTTTACCTGTCCAAATCAATCAAAGAGCTAAGCAATCGGGACCGGACCTAGTACCGGTCGGTATAATGGTTATTTAATCGGAGTGGCCCAAAACCGGTACGACATTTTTACCTGTCCAAATCAATCAAAGAGCTAAGCAATCGGGACCGGACCTAGTACCGGTCGGTTTAATGGTTATTTAATCGGAGTGGCCCAAAATCGGTACGAGCCGGGAACCGAACCAGTTTTTGGAAACCGTCCGGCTCAACTTTGTTGACCTATAATTAAAATTGTTGGGTACGAGGATTGAACACGGAACATCTAAGCAAAGTCAAAGGACTCTTACCACTACACCAACAAAGCTTTTGTTATTAATTTGACTATTAATATTATTATATTTAGTTATAACATGTTCAAACTCCAATTTTAGTTCTTTTTCTCTATTCGATGTTTAATTATTTTTGCATTATATGTAAATGTAAAATATATAACTGTATATTATGAGTTTTATATATATTATGATGAACTTTTATTTTATTAGTTACAAAATTTAGAAATTTTAATACTTATCATTTATTTTACCTAAAAAATTATTACTTATAATTTATTTATTTAATATTTTTATTTATTTATTGAAAGGTTCGATTAAACAGTTCAATCACGATTAAACCGGTTGAACCGACCCGGAAGCTTCACCGGTTCGATCTCCGGTCCGATTTTTAAAACATTGGAGCTAAGTACCAATGAACACATATATTTCGTTTTCGTCAAAATACTCCATGCATCTTACATGCTCGTACCAAAACTAGTTTGGTTTGTAAGAATTCTGAATTAAAAAAAAAAAAAAATGTTTTCAAAGGTGTTTGGTTGAATTTAATAAAAGAACGAGATTATTAAGAATCTTGAAGAAATAAGGAAAGTAAAGCAACATGTTAATTCATCTCGGAACCATTATCTCGAACAACTTGAACTGAAGATTGTGCAATATTTAATTATTTCCCAATATTTTGATGATATTTTTTCTCTGTGTTTTTGTATATATATGTTTGCATATGTATACGTTGTAGGTCAATCTAATATTGTAATTTGTACACATTTTTTGTAGGTGTATTAATACAAAGTGTTGTGATATTGATCATTTAGAACACTTTTTTTTTTTCTTCCTGCATGTAGTTTATGCTAGGGCTGACAAATCGTGCGTGTCAGGTTGTTTTTTTTTTGGATAAATAAAATTTATTTCTAAACGCACGAGGGGTGCAATTTAGACAAGATACAAGTTTAACGAAAATGAAACAAGTCAAATACAACAATTCAAGGCAACATGATGGATTACAAATTCAATCTCCCAAACTATAACAAGCAACTCTAGGGACTAGATTCGATACCCAAAACCAAAACCTCACTTTAATCATCTCGATAATATCCTCGCAGCATCTCGACAAATTCTTGAATACTATCTCGTTCCGATGAAGCCATTAAGTGCCAAACCACACAAATCCAGAGAGCTTTCCACCACTCTACTGAATTTTTCCGCCTAGCAATTCCCAAGTGTAGCACAAGATGGCACAACGGCTTGCTGTGGCCGCACGTAGTTTATTCCAAACCAGCTATAGCAACTGCCCCAAATTCGATATGCGAACGAGCATGAAAAATTAAGTGTTCAACAGACTCACCTTCTGTCATACAAAAAGGACATCAGTCGTCATCACCCTCAAGAAGCACTCCTCTTTCACCAAATTATGTCGAGTCGGAATCCTATTCTGAAGTAGTTTCCAGCAAAAAGAACTTGCTTTGCTCGGAGCGGATTTGCACTACATGATTTTCAGACTTTCATTTGACCAACTTTCTTGATTTGATTTCTTTTCGATCTCCTTGTAAGCCGACTTTGAGGAATAGAATCCACTATTTTCTGCAGCCCACCTTTTCAATCGTTTTCTACAGCCCACTAGTTTCCAGCAAAAAGAACTTGCTTTGCTCGTGCGTGTCAGGTTGTTATCGTGTTGACCTGATAACAACACGATCTGTTAAGACCAAATACGAACACGACCTTTAAGGAACTATTCGATCCGAACACGAACACGACACGAAATGTATAAATACGAACATGAACTAAACACGACACGAACACAATATTTTTCGTGTTGACACGACACGATAATGGCACGAAAACGACACGATATGGTTACAGTCTAATTTTATCCCTAGAAAATAGAAAATTAAAATATTTTTTATCGGGTTGACGAACACGATACGATAACTTAGTATCATATCGTGTTGACACGATCACGACAAGACCTAACACTAACCCATTAATTTCGTACGTGTTCGTGTTGAGTTATTGTGTCATGTCGAAAATTGTCACTCATAATTTAGGTTGCATACAGGTAAGTTTATGATATATCCTTGGATAATTAATTTGAATACCCGACTTAGAAAATCTGACGCTTAATATTTTCCATACACGTAATAAATATGCGAGAATTTAGTATCATTTTTTCCTATCAACCAAATGGGTCGGGTTGAGTGTCACATGAAAGTTGAGATAATTGGATCAATTTCTCAATGATCCCATTGCCCCAAAATAATCCGTACTAAAATGAAAATTCCCAATTTATTGGCCTATGTATTATATACTGTAGCATTTAGAATTTGAATTGATCTAGTACCATTATTATCGTAGCCCGTACGGAAACATTACAATTAATTATAGATTTTCAATTTTTTGATAACATATAAGGTATTTTTTGAATAATTCAAATCGGAGCAATTAAATGACCCAACTCGTGAAGGGTAGGTGCAACTACAGCACTATGAAGGAAGAGTAGGTGATTCCCCCTTCGTTCGACTCCATCGGCACATGCATAGAGAAAGAATACATATATTATTAATTGTGATAAATGTAAAACTGAAATATAACATACAATGAATTTCATTGATATTTACGTTGAAAAGAAAAGGCATCAAAATTTTACATAATTATATACATTAATTATGCGTTTTACTTTGTGGACAGTCATATGAACACATGATACAAGAGCAAAAAATCCAACAATGAAAAGATAATTTGGGTCTTCATATTATAATGTACAGAAATACCATGACCACTTATTCATTTAAATGATGTTTTGATGCGGATTAGAAAAACTATTTTTTCGACAAATCGTGCTATAAGCAACTACGAGCGAAAGTTTGAATCACAATATATAATTACACCTTATTATTGAAATTGAATCATAGAATATAATTACAAGTCACATTACGTTTACTTTGATGAAAAAATAATAAAAATAAATATTTTCATTCTTTATATATTTATTTAGAATGGTTAATTTTCTCATTTTGCATGTAACCATTTAGATGAAATGGAGTAGCATCTCGTGCGACTCTAATAAGGATATTCCCAAATTAAAATCCATCTCAATCGCATTTGACCTTCAACTTCAAGTTATAAGATCCCGACAAGCACCTAAGAAAGAGGGGGGCCTACCTTTTGATATTGTAATGTAATCTGACTTTCTTAACCTTTTTTTTGTATAGATTATGGAAGATGAAACGTGGTTTCAACAAAAAGCACACAGAAGAAGTAGTTATGCTGTTACTCTCTAATGGATATTCCTAAATTTCCAAAATAATACTACCAGTAAAAAAATTCGAAATAGTTTTAAACCAACAAACTAACGGCAACAGAACAGTCCAAGAATTCATGGACTCTCGACTCAATAAATATAACTCTACATTGACTCAATTTCATCACGCAAGCAAATCTGAAACGCAACAATCTCGACGAAATCGCCGTTCTCCCACAACACCATGACTTCTCTCCTCGCCTCGCCGCTCAAATTGGTAACTCGATTACTAATTTTCGCAGCGGTTCTTTCGATCGGATTGATTGCGTTGCGGAAGCCAATGCGGGTGAGGTTGAAGGAGAATTGTTGCTCAGAGGAGGTGAGCGAGCAGAGAGAGTCGACTACTTCAAGCTCGCCTCTCCAATGGCCGGGCACCTATTGCAGCAAATCTAGTAAATGTTGTGCCCAAAACGGCTGCTGTCGAGGGTAAGAGCATCATTTTTCTCCACTGTTATGTCGCCTCGAATATTTGCGTTGTTTGTGCGTTCTGGTTTTCGATTTAAGTGGCTTCGTTTATGAAATTGGTTCATATAGACTGATTCGGAGCTGTTCTCATGTTATTTGGAACTGTTTGGATCAAAGGCTTTACATGCCCCACCTTGCTAATGCTGAAAATTTTAGGTTCCTGATTTAGTGCTATGTATTAATTGATGCTACTGAGATTTCTATTAGTACGATTTTCGAAGTAGTAAAAGTCCATATGCAATTGTTTGCAAAACGCCATAGGAGAAACAAATCACTTCTATGCAAGCTATGAGCGATAAGTCTGACCTAGAAGGCCCTAGTGGGAACTCATGACCTTTGACAACGAGCTCACAAAATGTTAGAGGTGGTAAGATACATGCCCGGAAAACAAAGAGGGCAAAGCTACTATGGTCTAAGAACTTTTTTCTCATAAATTATTGAAGAATGGTACACAATGAGAAATACTAGCAGATTTGATCTTGGATATCAGTAATCAGTGCTACCATAAATAGTGGTGATGGATTATTAAGTTAGCTTGGTTATCCATGTCCAATTGTCCATCACAAGTGACATGTAAGTATATTTTGCTTCCTCAGGGTTCAACTTTCGTAATATTTGCATGTTTTCCAGATAGGTTCAAAGTCTGTTTCACGTCAAAAGAGACGAACACGAATAAACTATGAACACTGCTCTTGAATCTTGATCTTGGATGGTGGAATGCTTGTATAAGAAAAAAAGTCCTATTAAGCTTATGTACACTTGTCTCCATTCAGATGCTGGCATGCTGTAATCTCTTTCGTCCTGCTAGTATGAGCTATTTTAGTACTTATGTTATCTGAAAAAAGCACAAGAATGTCAATGAAACTCACTTCTTATTTTGTTGAATTTGCATATTTGTGCAGATCGAATGGCCCGAAAGGATTTACAATCCGTAAGTGCACTGATTTACATGGTTTAAATTAAAAACTTAAACTATGCGAGCGACCAAATAAGCACAAAATTTGTATACAGCAATAGGGATGCAGTTAAGATGACCAGATGATGCTTCTTTCTTTGCAGATGGACTTTGGGCTGATTACAATGATGGAACTTGGCCTTCATGTTGCTCTGGTAAAAGTTTGATGTTAAAGAGGTACATGTTTTATACAGTTTGCACTTATGTTATGAGATGACAACAAATTAGATTATAGAAGCTGTATTCTTACGTGCTTATATCCTAAATAATTTTTTGTGGCCTTGGACTATGCACTTAGTAGTGTCTCTGTATAGTGTTACCACTTTTATCATTGTTTTCTTGTTTAAATAGAAGAAAAGAAAAGGAAAAAAAAAAAAAAAAGTCACTGCCAGGGGGTGCTTTAAGCCTTTGAACAGGTGTCATAGTGTTCTTGTCCAAACACAATCATTATGGTTTAATAGCCAAGATAGTAGTTCCTTATCTGGACTTCGTGTATGTATCATTGTTTAATATGGGGAGCAAGACAATTTCCGGGAAGCTTCATTGGCTTCACATAAATAAAAAGTATCGTCCTATTTGAACTTCGAAAGATTTGTGTGTGGGGGGGGGGGGGAGTTTCGAGGTGTGCTCGTGAGTGGTTTTTTCAAATTATTAAATTAGGTTCAATTTTCCCAGTTCAAATATTAACTTAATTTCTTAGGCTATAAGGCTATGCCTGAACGGGTTTACTTGTCCTCGGAAGTAACCACTACCCTTTTTGTAAAATCATCATCATCACCATCACCATCTTAATGAAATCTGCAGATTTCAACATTGATGGACGCACTAAATACGTACTGGCCTACTTTAAGCTGCAGTAATTCAAAGAACTGCCATGGTGGAAAAGGATTATTTTGGGAACATGAGGTCTGTAAATTATCTTTGCTGAACTTCAGAATTCACAATGATCGTACATGTGACTTATAAGTGCTTCTTTCTTTTTGCCATGTTTGGACTACGGAATGTCTGGAAAAATAGTGGGGTAAGCATTTTCTGGAAGTACAAATTTTCATTGTGTTTCATCACTGCATATTTATCTGAGAAAGCTTATTATGCACCTGCACATGTTGAGACTTGACTTGGGATAGAGTTGCTGGATAAGCTAAAGAATGTTATATGCAATTGCCAAATCCTTGATAAGTCTGTCGCTATTTTAGTCATTTAATTGCTTTTGCCCATCCACAACCATATAGTACCTCCCGATACTGCATACCAGCCAAGGTGCTGTTGCATATACCCTTACTTGTCCCTCAACCTGGATTGTACCACGCTCCTAGTAATTATCTGATGTGAAATGATTTGATTTCCAGCACTTCAAAATCTCAAGCATTGATTTCAATTTTAAATAGACGTGTGGTTGGCAGTGTTTATTGTGGGTATTTTTTTTATATATGTTGTAAAAGTACTTTACTGCAGAAGAACCTAACTTTTATTCTTTATTCCTGTTGTCTGCAGAAAAACATGGAACTTGTTCTGCTTCAGTGACAGGAGATGAATACAATTACTTTGTGACAGCTCTTAATTTATACTTCAAATATAACCTTACTGTAAGATGGCACTATCTCATATAAACTGTTCATGTTTTGCCACATGAAAATTTTGTTTCTCTTCATTCAGGCTTGTTATATATGATCGTGGATATCTAGTTTGTTGCATTGCACACTCAAATCAGTAGGAGCCTTATTTTCCTGTTATTGGGTAGTAAGCACCTGCTCAACTTCACAAAGTACAACTTTAGGAAGCTGGTTCGTAGGGAAAGTTTGATTTGATCAAATAGCCTCAACTTGGTTGCATGAACATTCTTTAAGTAAAGATACTGTCTACAAGTATCAAGCTGATTCTGCTCTCATATTCTTTCCAACAATAACATAGCATAATTGAAATAGTAATCATTGAATTAACAAAATGTATCATATAATATAGGTATAATGTTGGGATTCTCTTGATAATGGTTATGTATCACTTACTTCAGCGTTTGTACGAAATACCTGATTTACTAATGAATTAGATGAAGGTCACGCGTGTGTGTTTGGATTTTGTTGTTAAGTAGTTTTAAATTGAAAAATAAGCTATTATAGAAGCACTAAACAACAAAATCGAACAAGGAATCGAACAAAAATGAAATTCACACATGTTCTTGTGCCCACGGTGGCTGCTCACCACCGTGCCCACGATGGCTGCTCACCACCGTGCCCACGATGGCCACCATCGTGGGCTACCCATCGTGGGTTGCCCACATTGGCCACCATAGTGGGGTTGCCCATCGTGGGAACCCATCGTGGGCACCCATCGTGGGTTGTCCATCGTGGGTTTCCAGAGTGTGATTTTTTCACCTTCTATTTTCAATATGCTCGTTAAAGTTTAAAATCGTTGCATGTACCAGTGAAGGGATAAGCCAATTCAGCATCTTTACTTCTCTTTTGAGCTCTCCAATCTTGAAACCAAATTAAAAGAATTAATTTGGACATCTCGAAGAAGATCCATCTCCATCCCTCCCTTCTTTCAATCTTTTAGGAGCTCCAACAAACGCAAACCATAGTTAACGATATATATTGGCACACACTCAGTATTGTTTAGTTCAAGCATATGCTATATAGGTGCTCTATGAACACAGGACCGCGAAACTAGGAGTGTGCTTGGTTGGTAATAAATGGAGGAATGGATGTATGTTGGATCTGGAGGGGTTCCCATTCATGGTGCTTGGTATGATAGATCTTAAATCATAGCAATTGCCATGATTAACCCATTTTGTTAGGTACTCCCATCAATAAAACTATTCCATTGCAATACCATTGACATTACATTGTAGGATTTTAACTAAGGCCCCTCTATTATTGTCTGTGTCTTTCCCTCTTTACTATGGGCTGTTTCTCTAAGGAACTTGCAGTTGGGAGATAGTCTTTCCAGACAGTTACGGATTACCCATACTGAAACTATGACATGAACTGGACTCGACAGAGAAAATGAATTTTGGTTATGAATGATATGTCGGCTAATGCTATGGCCCTTATGTCTATCTTCCATTGGAGTAATAAGGATATAATCTTTTAATACTGTGACTGTTTCAACAACAGCTATGCATTTTTTATTCTCCTGGATAGAACATTAGTCATGTAGTTCGTAACTAAGTTTGCAATACATAATTTCCCATTTACGAAGTTGCATAGTTGGTCTTTCCCGCCTTAACTATTATACTTTTACATTATGCAGGAAATTCTGGCAGCAGAAGGATATGTGGCATCTAACTCTGAAAAATATCCTTTAGGGGGCATCATTTCAGCCATTCAAAATGCTTTCCAGGCAACTCCAGAACTTGAATGCTTAAAAGATGCTATTGAGGAAATTTATTTATGCTTCGACAAGACTTTTAAGGTTAGACTCCATATCTATATCTTGTGAATGCTTTTAGTTGTTTTGAAAACCACGATATGTATTTATTTCATTTGGATTAATTGCTCACTGATTAAATTTTCCCCATCCTTTTCTTGCTTTGTATTTCCCTTTGGACATAATTGTCTGACTTTTCATAGTGATTAGTCTGAAATTTTTATAAATGGTTGGAGTTCTTTAGATTTCAAGGATGCCCTATCTCTTTGCAGCCATTCAAGCTTATTAATATATCAACTTCTTCATGCGTTGCTTGTTTCTGCTTAGATTGATTTATGCCAGCTCTAATGAAAATACATTTTTGCAGCCCCGTGATTGTGTAATTGAAACTACCACAAATGGTGGCATGCTTACTTCATCGTCATGCCCCAGCTATGTCTCCTTGCCGAAGCTTGCCTCGTCCAGTGAGTTTAATTTCTTTCTTATCCTCCTACTCATATATCATTTATATATGTTTTTTAGTACATCACCTCATAAACCCATCTTCATAAAATCCCTCGCTTAAGAAATCAGTAACATTAGCACTGCTAAATCTTTCATTGTTTACTTTTTGATTGCATATATATGGGTTAGTTCACCCCATACTTTGTTAAATTGAACAATTTCTAGCTTGTTTGATCTCATCAAATCCTTCAAATACTCAATCATATATGTAAATTATCAATCTAATCATCACCCAAAAAAAATGCCCCCTTAGAGCAACGAGCTTCCGATTGAAATTATAAGTGATATACTTTGCAATACCTTGTTCAGTTTCTTTGTCTCATCCGTGCCATGTCTCGTTCTATCCATTCCATGATACTCCGTTGAAGGCTGACCACATTACATCTAACTTTTACCATGATTTCTACTGTAAAAGCTCGTTTTCTGGTTGCAGAACTTGGACTTGGTCGAACTGAAGTTACACAATCTGAATCCACTCTACGATCATCTATCTGATGGAGTTGAAGACGGGGATACGTAAGTGGTCTTGCTATGCCTTTCAAGTAATTTTAGTGACCGGGAGTTAATCAGCTGTTGAAACCTGTTTATATTTACTACTATGTATTAGGTTCAACTTAAGATGTATCATGCCATATTTTACTGATATTTGATTTTCTGGTCTAGAAATAATTAATGTATTCTTGCTACTGTGGATCAGCAAGAAAAATGATCGGCCTTTTCTGTACAGTTCAGTAGTTTAATTCGAATTCTCTACTTATCATGTGTTATAATTATAACTATGAGTTCTCTTACTAATGTATGAAAATATTCAGAATTTACATTAGTAAAATTTGGTAGATTTGTATATCTCGTTAAAACGTGTTGATCATCATGCAATATGAAATGTTACACGCTGTTTCAATAGAGGATCCAACTCGGCTTTCAAGCCTCTCACATGTATTAATCACATGAATATGAAATTAAAATTCTTTAGAAATAAAAGGTCTTCCTTTGAAATCTCCAATATTGACCCTTTTATATTTACTAGTTCGAATTTATATGATGTAAATAGACAATTAATTATATCCCCATCGCGCATCTATCTATCATTATCATTATTATATTATTAAAAAGAAAACGATTATTGTTTTGAAAAAATCCTACGTAAGCACTTCTTATATTTCTCCATTCATATTTATCTAAATTCTCAAATTTTTAATTTTTTAAATGTAAAATAATAGATTTTAAATAGAGTGATATTTTGAAATAGCCATAATGAGCATTACAATATAAATTATAGCCCACTTTGTTCAAAAATATAAATTCTAGCCATTTTTTATAAATTGGGACAAAAATATCCTTAAGGGGCGCGGGTATGGGGCATCTAGCGGGTTGGGTTCGGGTCATGTATTAAGTGAGCGGGTCAGTAACAAATTTTTACCGTTTTACAGTTTGACCCATTCTTCCCAACTCTCTCTCGCCCAAACCGCGCACCCCAGCTCTGCCTCCTCCACCGTCGAGATTCCACCGTCGAGATTCCACCGCCTTCACCGAGTTTTCGCCGCCGTTTTGCCGTCGATTCCGCTGGAATCGATTTTAATCCAACAACTTCACCGCCTTCACCGATTTTAATCGATTCTCGCTAGAAATTTTCAGCGCAACTTGAGGCGAAAATGGCGCCATCTGAAGATAATTCCTACTCACCTGGCTCCAACTCTTTGAAATCAAACAATTCAAACTCAAAAAACTCCAGATCTGCGGACTCCAGCAACTCAAAACCTCAAACAAATGAAGATTCGACAGATTCAATGATGGAGAATGTAAGTTCTCAAACCCTAACTTTCTCTAGTTATACTTTAATTCGTGATTTCAGAAGTGAGATATCATTAGTATGAGATTTTTGGAGTTATATGATGAGTTTTAGGATCATTTTTGTAGATTTTTTTCAGCATTCGCATTAATTTCTGTTTGGGCAATAAACTACACATTGTTCGTTAAATTTCTGCCATATCTATAATTGTTCATATTTGTTGTTGTTGAGTAGATGTTTAGGTATGATTTTTAAGAAGAGAATGTATTGAGATTTGTTGATTTTTGTACATGATTGTTGTGGGATACTAGTTTCAACGATGGTACAGTTGGTACAAATGGACTTATTTGTGCCAATAGTGCCAATTCACTCAACTTTGTGGCACGACAGGCAGAAATATGCCAATTTATACCAGTTGTTCCAATACCAATCAACACAGTTTACTTTTAAAATATGCATTTAACATGTTCTGTTCTTTCATAATGAAGGTGGATTGGACCTTAAGACGGGAAGAAATGATTGGTATAGGCCACAAGGTGCAAACAGCGGGAAAAGAAAACATAATAGGAGACATAAGAAGAGTCTTGAATGGTTTTGGTGAAGAGACATTGCTGGAGTTGAAAAACTCGGCTTTTGGTAGTATGATGAACCTGCCAGATCACATAACGAGATCTGGTAAATGCATACACTACATGGTCTCCAGAGAAGTTGAAGGCAATCCTGAACAAGATAAAACAGCTCTGTGGTTCTTAGTGAACAATAAGATTATGAGATTTTCTAGGTTTGAATATTACTTGATAACAGGACTGAGGTTTGGATCAAGCACATTTAACCCGTATGCAGATCACACAGTTCCAGAAGACTCTTTATATCACGGAATTCTTGGTGGTGTAGAAATCAACTCCAGCAACTTGTACAAAAAGTTCATAACAAGGGAATTGGGAGACGATCCACAGGTCTATATCAAAGTCGCAAAGATGCTAATAGTTACATTCCTACTGTTTGGATTTGATCCATTTAACTACATGATTCCGGATTGGCTATGGGTACTTCTTGAGGATGAAGGAAAATGGGAGGAATTTCCATGGGGAAGCCTCTCATATCAGATAACAATAAAGGGATTAAGCAATCTTCGTTGTGTTCTAACAAAGAACAAAAAGGCAGAGACGTATCATTTAACTGGGAACACTATCGCCTTCTTGGTAAGTTGTCACTAAATATTGCATTATTAGTATTTTAATTTTGCAAATAAAAGTACACTAATTTATAATATTTTGTTTTATTAGGCTTGGATTTACTGCGCTCTGCCGGAACTGGGATTGAATATTGGAGGAAGAATACAACGGTCCACAATTCCTCGCCTTCTCATGTTTACATACCCCAAGTCATACATCGACGTAGAAGTAAAGAACAAGGTAAAAATAAAGGACAAATACCATTATAACTATGTCTATATAAATGATTAATATCTCATGAATTTTTACAGATTAATAGTAAATTGGAGGCAACTGATAAGGAGAAGAGCACAGAGAATTGGAAGTACATAGAAGATGACGGCACCCCATTCCAATTACAGTACGATCCAAATGCAGATCCAAACAAAAAAAGAGCAACCAAGATGGCAGCTAGATATGGAGCAAGGCCGCCCCACGTCAATGTCGAACCAATACTGCCACAAGATGAAGGTGGCAACGCAGAGAATCCTGCAAATAGGCAGGAGGTATCAATTCCCAGGTTCACACCAGCAGAAAAGAGGGCTTTTATCGATGACATGAGCGAAGTTGTTGCAAAGAGAGCTTGTGTAGAATTTGATTCACGTTTCAATCGCCAAGAATTAATCAAGGATGTTGGTGAGTACGTGATTAGTAGACTTCAAGACTTTCTAACAATGAGGCCGCCAACTCAGGTAAAAACTAGCATTTATCTTAACTGGTACAATTGGTACAAATATAGAACATTTGTACCAATTGATATAGAACTATTGGCACAAATATGTCCATTCGTGCCAATAGTGCCAAGTCCCTAGAAATCAGTATAAATATTACAATTTATCATTGAATTATTATTAACTGAACAATTCATCTTCAAAAATAGAATCAACCAGTGGGAACTTCTGATGTGAGTTTGTCGGAGTGGGAGCGGTACTGTCAATCTCAAATGAGATTCCACAAATCGGTATGGGGAACACCAGAATCGTACGTTCCAACAGCAACACAAACAGCAGGAGAAGCACCAGTACATGGGGTCGAAGCACAAACAGCAGCCAAAACAGCAGAAGTACAGGGGGTCGAAGCACAAACAGCAGCCAAAACAGCACAAGCACCACCAGGACCATCATCAACAGAAAATGAGCAAGCCACACTCGCACATCAAGAAGGAATGAACAGGCCGATCAGAAATAGGATGCCATCTGCAGTTTGTAGAAGTCCATTCCTCAAAGATGATGTCAAAGGGACTGACTTCAAAAATTTCATGAAGAACAAAAATGAAATGTAAGTCCGCAAATTCTATAATTCAATCTTAATTAAAATTGTTATTTATATGCATCGTTGTACAGGAGAAATGTGGGATTATTGTATAGCGTAGATAGAACATGGTTTTCGTACATAAAGAATATCAACAAAGAATTTGGGAATGAACACATCGACTCGTACCTTGCTGTTCTGGCATCAAAACCAGAATGCGCTGGATTTAAAGACAGTGATCTCCATGATGACATTGCTATTACAAGCACATCTTTCATGGTAAGTTAGACAAAATTTAGACAGTTTTCAATCTATAATAATTCAAATATATGACAGTTGAAATGAAAAAATAATATGTAGGTCGCCTTACAAGAAGTCTGGAAAACAATGCATGAAAATGATCCGAAAGACACCAAGTACGATGAAAAAACCGAAGAAATTGTACCTGATGAAGAGCTGGAAAGGCTATGCATGTTTGCTGAGGGACAACTACCAAACTGGGGGGGATTACTCAAAGCAATGGAAGGATGTAAACAAGGTTAGACATACAATTTGGGTTAAAATATATTGTGGCTAGGAATTGTCACTTATCATATTTTGACTTATTTGACTGATGGAAAATTACTTGATATTGTGACAGCTAATAATGGTTTGTCACTTCAACAAACACTGGGCCACCTGTTTCTTCGATTTCAATGCATGCGAGTTTGTCATCTACGACTCAAATCAACACAAATTCAATGAGATCCATTATGAAATACGCGAAGATGCATTCCGACCAATTTGCAGAATAGTCCCACAAATCCTAAAGAAGATCGGGTACTATGAAGGGAAGGAGGATATTACACCGAAATACATAGAATGGGACTACACGTTTCCGTTGGACGGAAGTAATCAGCTGAAGCAAAGAGATAGCATCAGCTGTGGGCCACTCGCTCTGAAGTATGTGGAGATGCACCTGACAGGAAAATACATGAAGAAAAACATGACAAAGAATAATATCATAGATTATCGTGCTCACATTGCCGAAAGCATCTACAAATTCAGCACGGATGGAAGTACCATTGGAACTCAGGAAGCAGCCGACCTCGAAGAAGACTAGTTTCAAAATTCATGTTTCAAGTACAGCGTGTATATTTTGATAAACTTTCGCATGTATGATGCATTATATTTTGCTACACTTGGCTAGTTTGCTACATTTGAAGCCATCGTATATTTTGCTACATTAATCATGATGTTATGAAAACATATGTTTAGGTGTTATATCAGCCTTATATTTAGTATTTATATCTCAATTAATGTTGAATCATACACTGGACAGGTTTATCTGGAACATTTGTTCCAATTCGTTCTAGATGTACCAATAGTACTAGTACAAAAATAGATATTTAGTTACAATAGTACCAATTGTACCAAAATATAAAAAATGCATGTTTCTACATCACTCTGGACAGATTTATCTGGTACATTTGTTCCAATTCGTTCTAGATGTACCAATAGTACTAGTACAAAAATAGATAATTAGTTACAATAGTACCAATTGTACCAAAATATAAAAAATGCATGTTTCTTCTTCAGCGACATAATTTGGACTTTTTCGGCTCGCTCCGAGGCCTTCGGCTCCCCTCGCTCGAATCTTGACCAAACAAGAAGCGGCAAATAACAAAACAAAGCGGCAAACAAATAAACGAAGCGGCAAATAAAAAAACGAAGCGGCAAACAAATAAACGAAGCGGCAAATAAGAAACGATATTACGACTCCGCCTTCGGCTCCGATTTTACGGCTCCGCATTCGCTCCGATTACAAATATAAGGATAATCGGCGGGCAACAATTTGGACTTTTTCGGCTCGCTCCGAGGCCTTCGGCTCCCCTCGCTCGAATCTTGACCAAAGAAGAAGCGGCAAATAACAAAACAAAGCGGCAAACAAATAAACGAAGCGGCAAATAAAAAAACGAAGCGGCAAACAAATAAACGAAGGCGGCAAATAAGAAACGATATTACGACTCCGCCTTCGGCTCCGATTTTACGGCTCCGCCTTCGCTCCGATTACAAATATAAGGATAATCGGCGGGCAACAATTTGGACTTTTTCGGCTCGCTCCGAGGCCTTCGGCTCCCCTCGCTCGAATCTTGACCAAAGAAGAAGCGGCAAATAACAAAACAAAGCGGAAAACAAATAAACAAAGTGGCAAACAAATAAACGAAGCGGCAAATAAAAAAACGAAGCGGCAAACAAAAATAAGAAACAATTGTCTTTATAAAATAAAAGCTTCAACAGATACATAATAATATATAAAAGGTCATTACATAATCAGAAATGACTAAAGAAACAAGTCAATAAATAAAATGTAAAAAGTTTCAACTAAATCTAAGAGGGCAGTTCAACCGAGTATGCTCATCCGACCTACAAAGACTGCATCGTCTCTTTCTATGACTACCAACACTTGACTCACTGCTGCTGACGTCTTCCTGCGGTGTAATCAGAATAAACGCAGTGCAAGTATTCTGATAGTGACCTTTCTCATGGCATCGAGAACAAACACGACTACTTGAACCCCCCGATGAAGTAGAATCACCACTCTTAACCCTTTTTTCACGCGATCGACTAACTGATGAAGTAGAAGTACCACTCTTGATCCTCTTTTCACGCGGTCGCCCAGCTTGTCGTGGACTACCCGGTGTTAGCACAACCCTAGAAGCAATCTCGGGGGGAACACGCCAATCTTCACGATTTGGCAGGGGCATCACCTCTCCAGAATATATCTCACGTAAAGTATCAGCTGAAAAATAAGGACTCACATATGATGATGGTTTCTGGTTGACCTTACTGCATGAAGCAAAGAAATGGCAAGAAAACTGATCAACTCTATCTAGTACATATGGAACAAATATAAGTCATTAGTATCAGATGTACTGGTACATTTGGAACAAATATACATCATTAGTACCAGATGTTCTGGTACACATGGAACTAATAAGCAAAATTGTTCCATATGTACCAAATATTGGTGCGCCAGAGTCAAAAAAGAAAACACAACAAAAAATGAAAATAAAAAACAAATCGTAATCACCTGATTGCAGCTGCTGCATGAGGACATGGTATTGTTTGGAACTGAAACACAAGACACGTGCACGTGTGACTGTCAAGGTCAACAATAAAATGCTTATCATCATAATTGACAGTAAACTTCATTGGAGTAATTGGTTCAACGGACATCCTCCGCCCCAAGTGAACTGATTTTGCCAATTTCATTGATGCCCAATCTGTTAACTCCAGTGGTCTTTCTACAGCAATAACCCTACGCTCATAGAACCAACTTCCAATCTTATATCGAATAGTCTCCAATAGGGTGCAAACTGGCAACCTTCTGGACCATCGAAGACAGTTGTTCATGCATTCAGCCACATTAGATGTCATCAGCATATACCGACGCACATGACAGTGTGAACGAGCCCATCTGCTTGGACCAATTCTCATCAGTTTCTCGTATGCACGAGCTTTAAAAGACTTTAGATTATTCATATGCTCCTCAAACTCTTGAATCGTATATGCCCTTGCAGCAAGCTTGAAGACAGTAACAACATCAGTCCCAAACTTCCTGAGATTGCCTTGTATGTGAAACGTACAAAGTGCCTGCGGGGTTCCTGGAAAGACAGCATCTATGGCATTTTTAATACTCAAATGCTGGTCAGAAACGAACAATAAGTCGTCGCGGACACCAAAAGTTTGTCGCAGCTGTCTAAAAAAATAAATCCATGATGCATCGCATTCTTTATCTGCAATCCCAAAAGCTAACGGCAGAACCTGTTCATTTGCATCCTTCGTAGCAGCAACGAATAAGATACCTTTGTATTTGCCCTTGAGATGCGTACCATCAACCACTATCAACGGACGGCATGACTTGAATGCTCTAATACAAGCAGACAAAGCAATGAAGCAATACTCGAACGCATCATCTTTATCAAGCTGCATATCCACAACTGAACCAGGATTTGACTGTTGTAACATGTACAGACACTTCGGGATAAGCTGAAAGGATTTGTCTGGATCACCATATGCATTTTTAAGAGCCAAATTCCTCCCAGCAAGAGCAGTTTGATATTTCACGTCAACACCATACTTGTGGAGTAGTTGAGCCTGAATAGCTTTTGGTGTAAGCGTAACACCAGTAGCCATCAAATTAGGTACAAAATATGATGCTAAGACCATAACAGAGACTCTTGGACGAGCATGATACCTAAGATCCATCTCACAACTATGTGGAACAAATTCTGTAATAGTCCACATTTTGCCCAATGCTTTTCCACGAACAATAAATGGGCAACTACCTCCAAATTTGCAAACAATATGATATCTAAACTTGTTAGAACGAACTGTAACAAATGCTGCATGATTAAGAAGATGATAGACTCCACATGCTACAAGTAATTTTTTCTTGTTTGCAAAAATACTACCAAGAGCGACAGTATCATATCCAAACTCCTCTTCTTCAACTATGCCTAATTCTTGGGAAGGGATTGAAGCTTGATAAGCTGCACCGGGAATAATCCACTGTCCAATAGGTTCATGAGTCTCTTCAGCAGCTTCATCGGAATCATCACCCAATGGCACGTTGTGACGACCTCTACCACAACAATGATCATAATCGTCATCATCGTCATCATCCCCATAATCAGATCCTCCAACTAATTGCTCCTCCTCCTCCTCCTCCACATCCTCATCAACAACATCACAATCGATAGCATCATCATCATTATTATCATCATCATCATCATCCAGATCATTATCACTCGAAACAGACACATTCAAACGGCTTGAAGCAGTAACATTATCAACACAAGGTTCAACAACAGGATCACATAACACATGCTTCGACGACTGATCAGTTCTACGAGAAAGAGTAATATGCAGTATAGGAACTTCCACAGAATCCAACAAATACGACAATTCAAAATCATCGGTTATTTTCATTCTCATCATCTCACAACCAGGTAACTTATACAAGGCATCAATCTCGTACATAAAGGTACTCTTATCCTTAAGTAAACGGAGTTCAAGCTTACTGATTAAAGTGTCATAAGTCATACCACTCAACGGTATAGGCATACATTCTCTTCGTCCACCCTCATAGATGTCATTAATCCATGTCCCTCCATGAGCAATGATTATAAACTTTGGAATCATCTGAAAAAACCATAAAGGCAATGAATATAAAATAAAACATCTTCTATCCCCAGTATTGGAACTATTGGCACAATTAATCAGTCGTTTATGACAATAGTACCAAATAAAATAATAAGCAACGCAATTCCTCAATAAATTCATAAAATGAAGAGGATGACACAGAGTAAAAAGGCCTGAAGAAATTACCTGAACCACAATTGCAGAAAACAAACGCACAAAAGAAATTCGAGCTGGAGAATTGGATGACCTCGCCGGGCTCAATTAAGAAGGCCAACGCCGACGCCGATGAAAAAAGATATCATATCGAAAGAGACATGAGAGAGCGAGAGACAAACAGAGGAAAAGAGGATGAGATCTGAGAAAATTTCTCGAGCTGAGAGAGAGAGAATTGAGCTGAGAGAGAGAGAAGATTATGGAATTTCACTAACTAAAACATAGCCGCACTGAATGACAACGCCGACGCCGACGCCGACGCCGATGACGACAGAACTCATACGATCGAAGAGATGAGACAGGGAGATACGAAGAAAAACGAGGATAACCTAAGGGATTTACTTCTGTCGAGCTGAGAGAGAGAGAAACGAGAAATGAAGCTGAGAGAGTTTAATTTGGGGTAGAAAAAATGGGTAATGGGTTAAGATCCGGGTGGGTAGATAATATCCGGGTCAGATTACTTTGGGTCAAGTAATAAGGGTATATAGGTCCACTTGTATTAATATTGGCCATAATTTATATTTTTAAAGGAGGAGGGCCATAATTTATATTTGAATGTTGATTATGGCCATATGACATGATATTCTCTTTTAAATATCTATATTAAAATTTTGTGTCCCACATCGACTTCTCAATAAAACTTCACCTATTGAAAAACCTATAAATACCTAGAATCAATGTGTATTTTCTCATATTTTGCTCCACCAGTTTTATTTGGCCAATTAATTTATTTATCGGCTGAATAAATAACTATATTTTATAGTTTAATTTAATTTAATTTGGTCAATTTATTAATTCCCCGAATAGATAATTATTTTTTATAGAAGTTTTATTTGGCCAACTTATTTATAATCGGTCGAATAAATAATTGCTATATTTTTATAGTTTAATTTAATTTAATTTGGTCTATTTATTAATTGACCAAATAGATAATTATTTTTATTAGGGAATAATTTATTAGTTGAAAGAATAAATGGTTCTAAAATAGTTAAATGTAAAATAATAGATTTTAAATATCTATACTAAAATCTTGTGTCCCACATCGATTTCTCAATGAAACTTCACCTATTGAAAAGCCTATAAATACTTAAAATTAATGTGTATTTTCTCATCTTTTGCTCCTCCAGTTTTATTTGGCCAATTTATTTATTAATCGGCAGAATAAATAACTATATTTTATAGTTTAATTTAATTTAATTTGGTCAATTTATTAATTGACCGAATAGATAATTATTTTTGTAGGAGTTTTATTTGGCCAATTTATTTATTAATCGGCCGAATAAATAACTGTTATATTTTTATAGTTTAATTTAATTTAATTTGGTAAATTTATTAATTGGCCGAATAGATAATTATTTTTATTAGGGAACCAATTTATTAGTTGACAGAATAAATGGTTCCAAAATAGTTTGGATAATTTATTGGTTGACCAAATTAAATTTAGAAATAGTCTAATATTTTTTTATTTAATTTGATAAGAAAATAAGTAATTTCTAATTTACCAATTAATTAGGTAGACGGACCAATTTTCAACTGATGGGTACTTCAACTCGGGATCCCATGTGACACATTTCATTCTTTATTTTTTTATTAATTTTAAAATTTTAATTTTATTCATTTTTTTCATGTATTTTCTAAAATCTAGAATCGTCATAAATTGTACATTTATAAATCTAAATCATGGTCAACGGGTCAATTCTTACCCGGAACCGTAGCGGTAGACGAGCCAATTCCCAACCGACACTCGAGAAATTTTTCATTTTATGCTTTTTTTCTCATGTATTTTCTAAAATCTATAATCGTCATCCATGAAATAATTTTTACGTTATTTGTAGTTGGTTTTTCAGCTTTGCATAATTTATAATTTTAATTATCGAATATTACTATACGATTAAGGATGATAACGAATAGTACAACAATCATTATTTTTATTAAATTTTTGTATCTATATAAATGCTAAATAAATTTTATAAAGGCAAAATTGTATGGAAAAGCCTGACCTTTTCCCAAATTTTGGTTTAAAACCAAATCTTTTAAAATTCGCAAATAAAACTACGAGCTTCCAATTTGTTGCAATTGACATCTCCGATGCACCTCCGGGAAAATTAACTGCGTACGTGTCAATTAGTTGTCTATGTGTCAATTACGTGTATAATTTTTGCTTACGTATTACACGGAGAAAATTGCACCAAAAACCCTGACCTTTTTCCAATTTCCAGTTTTAAACCAAACCTTTTAAAATTCGCAAATTAATGTACAACCTTCCAATTTGATGCAATTACCTCCCGTGCCCGATTTTCCCCCAATTTGTTGCTGACATGGAAGCCGAAATTTTCTTCAACAGACATCATCTCCTTAATTCTTCTCCATCGCCTTCCTCATCTCCATGGGTTCTTCATCGGCACAATCTGGATCTTGGAATAATCCCGAAGCTCAGCAGCGGCTACCTGCCGCCCATTGTTTCTACTTCATCGCTATCGGGGACCACATCTCTACCAGTTGAGCAATGATAAAGCGCACCAAGACAAAAGATGAATAATAACCTATTCTCTATCAGTAGATTCAAGCAATAATTTAAGCCAAATCATCGAACAAAAACAGAGCAAAGTATATTCGATTCTGTCTGTAATAGAGTATTAGGAAATTAGGATTATTGATTCAGAGTGTTGTATCATTTTGGATTTGCTTTTTCACCTCATATATGATTAAAGGAATGACGTCGTTTAGGACAGGAGTAAAACGACGTCGTTTTGTGCCCATTCACCAATTAATATCAGATATGCATAATTATTTAACACATAAAGCAAATTAATACCATGTAAGGAAATAATTTACCACGTAGGCAATCGATTTCTGCCGGAGACATGCCATGGAAGCTAATTGTATCAAATTGGAAGGTCGTACATTAATTTGCGAATTTTAAAAAGGTTTGGTTTAAAACCGGAAATTGGAAAAAGGTCAGGGTTTTTGGTGCATTTTTCCCTCATTTTATATTTGCCTAGTACGACGTCGTTTGTTTGGCCGGAGAGCTTTGCCACGTAGAAAATTCCGGCTTCCATATCAGCAACAAATTGGGGGAAAATCGGGCACGAGAGTCAATTGCAACAAATTGGAAGCTCGTAGTTTTATTTAGCGAATTTTAAAATATTTGGTTTTAAACCAAAATTTGGGAAAAGGTCAGGATTTTTCATGCAATTTTGCCTTTTATAAATTACGCACTTATAAATCAGAGTCGTGGTCAACGGGCCAGTTCCGACGCAGAACTGTGGCGGTAGACTAATATAAGGATTTTTTTTCAAAAAGGAACACAAATGACTAATTTTTTAATCGAATTTTAAACAAGTACGAGTATATAAATTTCAAACAAGTTTGAATAATCCTAAACACATCATCTTAAATTGTTTGATTAATCGTCTCCGTTGGAAAACGTAGAATATGTAGGAAAATTGGCAGAAAAATTACTAACGATTTATATCAACGAGTCAATTCCGACCAATAATCGTGCGCATAGATGGGCCAATTCAGTACTTGCGGGACAACTTTTTTTTTTTAATATATTATATATTTTTAAACTCATAAAATTAAGAATATTTATGGTCAACTTTTATCTTATATCATTGACTAAGTAATTTTATGAATCACAATCATTCCACATAAAGTTTTGTAAAAAGGAAAAACTTTCAAGTACATAGTGAAACAATTCTTGAAGTTCTATTCTCAGTTAAAAAAGTTATTCTCGAAGCTGGTAAAAAAGAAAATGAATGTCATCATTTATTTTTCTATGAATATATTTGGAAGATGATTATTTATATAATACTACAATTTATAATTAAATTTTTATTTATTAAATATTGTGTGATTTTTTTTGAAATATAGTTATTTATATAATTAAATATTAATTTCAGGTAAAAAGAAAACAAATGTCATCATTATTTTTTTTTGTGAATATATTTGGAAGATGATTATTTATATAATTTAAAATCAGTATTGTAGTCAATAGGCCGGTTCTAGGTCGGAATCGTCGGGGTAGACGAGATGATTGTGAAGCGGTGGTTTAACTTATTTTTTCTTCTTAATCTTATGTTGAATTCATAATGTGGGGTATTTAGGATCACTTTCATCTTACAGACAATCTTAACATCTATGGTATTATTCGCTATCTATATATCTCTTCTCTCTCTCTTTCACTACGCGCTCCTTCCCTTGCCTCTTTTTCTTCATAAAAAGCTAAAAAATTCAACTTAAGAGTCGCTTTCCTTTGAGAGAGAAATATATTTTTGCCCACATCGGTTTTGTAGAATAACAGAGATTTAACAATTATTGAAAGTAATGACAACATATTAGTTATAATTTTTAACAAACATAACTATATGAGTGTGAGACGTAAATATGTGGTAAAATTACTTTTTAGTAGATTGCATAATTAAATTATTTAATGCTATATAATTAACAAATAATATTTTTTTAATCTATCACATATTAGTACTATTTAATAATTTTATTAATATTTATAACTTCCCCGTGGATTTTCGACGGATTATACGCTAGTTGTAATTAAACTAGATATGTAATCCCTCCGACCCATTCATATTGTCATCTTTTCTTTATTTCAGTATCCCATTTATATTGTCATATTTCAAATAAGGAAAGTTTTGACCCCCTTTAAGATCCTTCAAAAATAATGGGACTTATCCACTTTCTATCTTTTTACCCTTATTATTAATGTTTTTGCCGAGTGCCGGTTAATTAGATGTTTTATATGTTTCAAAAATATTTAAAATTAGAAAAAGGAATTTTTTTTTCTGAGAGTATCAGAAAATTAAATTTGAACATTTGGATTTTTCATAAAATCCATAGCATCATGGCCAAAAAAAGAAAGGAAGTCCGGATACGTAATTAAGCATAACTTTATATGTAAAGATAAATTTTTCAATTACTCATATGTAGATAAAATAGCCATTTACGAATAAAAAAGTATTTGTTCAAAAATCTTCTTTCTAATTTCAAAATCTTTTTATATACATATAATTTGAGTAGTGATATTCAGACACACTATGGTCAGCCACACTCGTGAAAAAAAGGAAAGTTGATTATAAAAATGGAAATAATCACATTTCTCTCTGAGATTTATGTTTTCCAATTAGGGTATATTTCCATTTTCAAAACTTATATTACAATTTGTAGTGCTGGCCACAGTGTGTCCAAATATCATTACTCGATAACTTTACATACTTATATTTTAATCAAATGATTGATGAAATTAATCTCCTTAAAAAAAATATGTTGGAAGACAATTCATCTAAGTTAGCTTCTTATCCTAAATATTAAATTTGATATGAATCCTCTATATATCCTGTCTGCCAATTGTATAAACTTTTTCATTACAGACTTCGTTTTTGTATCGTCCATTAATTTGTGATGGCAAATATTATTGAAGCTGACTCATTCATTCTCTTAATTGGAATATAATTTTTACTAATCCCACAATCAACGAGCAACTATTGTTTGCTCAAAAGCGAGCAATAAATTACTACCACTAATTTATTTAAATCATTTAATTTCCATGGAAGCTGTGACTTCGGTGGAAGAAAAAAAAATACTACATAGAAAACCGACTTATTGAAATGCTAACTTTAATTCCTGAATAAGTTGATCATGTTGCATTTAGTTAATCCTCTAGGAAGTAAGAATTTATTTCTGGGTAACCAAATCGATAAACTCCTAAGATTGGAGACTATCTAATAGGGAATATATATATATATATATATATATATATATATATATATATATGAAGTTGCATGTGGAAAAAAAATCTCAATATTTATATAGAAATAGGAGAAAAAGCTCTACTCGTTAGCATTGAGAATCAAAAACAATTATAAAAACGAAAAATATAGAGAAAGTTAATGAATAATATGCTCAGAGGTAATTCGGTTCAATTTTCGCTCATGACCGTAACAATTAACTAATTAATTAATTACAAACATAATGGCAAAGCAAAACTTGGACATGCAATCTGCAACGACGACTCTTCGTAGAATAGAAGCACTATTTAATTTAGTATATTAATCGTGTAATTATTTTAAAGGAAAGCAACTTTTAGGTAGTAATAATGGCTCAATTATTTGGAAATGGTGCAAGTCTTTTTGATCAAGGTGACATTCCCACTTTCAAATATTTTTCTATTTAATAACCCAATCCAATTTGGTTAATCTTGTCCTATATACCTACACTTACATATATGCATGAATATTCTCATCACTTTTTGTTAATTAATCTTTGTGATATTAATTATTTATTTTAAATGCATATCATTTTCCACCTATGTACATCACCATAGATACGTTGTGTCAGCAGATAATATACTAATGGAAACATGTTGGGATGATTATTGTAAATAATTGAATATAGTAATGCCTTCGTTTGAAAAATTAATATAAGATTAAGATCTCTTTTCATTTTTAGTACCTTTTTGAAGAACTCTTTCCCACTCTTTTCGCAAAACTTGCGCGCTTCATCTTTTTATCTAAGATACTCGTAGTCGTTACTTTGTACTTCAATTTTTACGTGAGTTTTTCATTAATTTTATTAAGTTAGGGTGCTCTAAGGGACGCTCTAGCACTAGAGTACCCTTAGAGACCTCTACCCTTGCATCTCAAGAGTGTTCTAAGGGTGCTCCAACGCAATATTAAACAATTCCCTATTTTCATTAATTAAATTAATTCATCTATTTGTAAATGAATTAAAATACACTAATTAATAAATAATACGAATTTTCCATTATATTTGAAAATTGGAAAATTACATGCCGCACACAATAAAAAAAACACTACATGCTCGAAAAAAAAGTACATAAAACTAAAAATTATGAAAAAATACTACGCCCACCCCCGACGTTGCTTCACCTCCTCCACTAATTAATAAAAATTTAAAGAAATTTAAAAAAAATACAAATAAAACCATCATATTATTTTTCTCCCTCTACCAAACAAAAAAAAATAAATAAAAATTACAAAAAAAAAAGAAAAAACTTTTGCTCTCTCCTGCTTCTTCTTCTTTCTCCCTACTTCTTCTTCTCTCTCCTGCTTCTTCTCTCTACCCCAAACCCAGCTCTCTCCACCACCACCACCACCCTCCTCCCCTCCTCCCCCCACCACCTCGGCTTTCTCTCACCTCGGCTTCCCCCCCCCCCCCACCACCTCCGCTCGAGCCATGCTCGAACACTCGAGCTGTGCTCGAGCTCCTGCCCTACGCCACGCGACGAGCTCGAGCCCCACCCTGCTCGTTCCGTGCTCGAGCACCCGGGAACGAGCCCAGATGCAGATAGTCTTAGTACTCATGTATAAACTCTTTATTTATATAATTAATCGTCCAACCTAACATTTATGGGTAATGCTATAACTATTCCAAAATTTATCAAGTACAACGCGTATCTATCGATGATATTACATGCAACAAGACGTGCATACAACGCGTATATGTTATCACTTTATCAGATCCTAATTTGATGATATTACGACAAATACTTGAACTTCAAACCAAACTTAATATATACTAATACTATATGGGGGCGTTTACCAAATAGGATATGATCGACTATTCTTATCTCATGATTCTTTTAATCCCACATGTGTAGTTTTAAATATGAACAATGATCATGTGTAGTGAGATATTCTTAAATTTAATCCTTAAAAGTAAACGCTTGATTAACCTATATTATTTTTATCTATACAGTACATAAAGTTATCTCCTAACACTAGACCTAGCTAACCCTAATCCTAATCGTAGATTATTTTTTAGAAATGACACCAACAATTTTTGTGGTATTATACATTTTAGTGACATAACCAAAGTAATTAATGAGGTAAGCCGCCACCAATTTTGTGAAAAAGGAGACTTTGTGCGATTATTATGTTTAAATGAACCTTCCACACTTATTAAGAGATGAAAAGCACAAAGGGTCTTACTTTTGAAACTAAATAAACTCGTACTAGTATATATAATTTTCAACCATATCAATTTACGATAATTTTTCTAGACTGTGCGTGGCCATCATATTTTTCCTTTGCCGTAACAATATTAAAAATAATATGACATCAATTTTTCCTAGTGTGTATATGCGTGCGGAAAAAGAAGAAGAGTAGATGAAACTGGTTGTTAGACGATCTTCAAAGAGTGTTTCTACTATAATAATCGAGTCTAAAAAATGTTCATTTGCTAGACCCAAAAAAGAAAAATAATAGGAAAATTAAAGAAAAGAAAAAGGTAAGTTCATCACTCGCAAAATTGATAATTGGGTCCAATTTGTATTGATGTAGCATCTCGTAATACATGTTACATGTCTCATTAAATGTAAAAGTTGTAGTTTAATCTTATGACAACAACGCAAATATATACTCATGCATGCATGTATATATATTTATATTTACATGCTAACAAAGAAAAAAAATATATGTAGCAGCGATAATATTTGAGTGACTAGCTAATTGCTTTAAAAAATTGAGTGACTAATTGATTGGTGAATTAGATGAACTCATGATTGAAAAATTATAAATTAAAATCTCATCAACATCTTTTAAGTCGAGCTAATGTGATTTACTTCTTCGATCAAGTTGAATTCAACAAATTAAAGAAGAAACAATATGGTTGATTTATAAGACTTATAGATTTTATAAGGAAAAATCTCCAGTGAATATTTATTCTTGTTTCTTGTCGTGTTTGACTAACAATGCTCTATTATAAAAAAGAAAAAGTGAATAGGCTCTTTTGATGTAGCCTAGATCGTTAAAGTAAATTAATGAAGAGTGCCTTGTAGATAAATTAATGTGCAAAATCTTCTATCTTTTTTTATTTTCGTCCTGCGTCAAGAAAATTAATTAAGAAATTTACACAAAATATATTCATGTACAGACAATAAGGTAAAAAAAAAAATTATAAACAAAAAATTGAAAATTTCATTTTTAACATACAATAGATGACCCGACTTGATTATGATGCATCTCACGATCTCAAATCTTTTTAATATCCCTAATTACTTTTCTTAAAAAAATCTCTAATTCCTTAATAAAGCTATCTTCTTAATAAATTAAGGATTATAAGGAAAATTTTGGGTGTCTAGCGTAAGTGTAACACACACACACACAAAAAAAAAGGACTCATGGCACACAAGTTAGGTAGAATAAAAAAGGCCGCATAATTACAACAAATGTACTGGAAAAATTATGTAGTAGGTATTTCCAATTTTTTTAAAAATATAATAATACTAAGAACATAGTAGTTGGTAAAGAATGAAATAAAAATATGATAATAAAACAAAGCCCATGGAAAACTTGGAAAGATTAATGTCTCTTCTTCCCTAGTTTCGCAACCGCACTATCTCTCTATCTCAACTTTCTCTCACATACATACACGCGCACGTGTGTGTATACATACTCCAACTATAAGAGGTAAATAAAAGAAAACTTTAGATATATATTTTTTTAATCTCTTGTCATCCAATATGATTCTTTGGGATTATCATAGATGAAGTAACGAATATCTAGCATAATTACAAAATAAATTAATTTTTGAATGGAAAAGAGTATCTTGATTCTGGCTGATGACATATAGTGACAAATGATGAAAATATTTCACACTTCAATCTAATTGCATTTACGTTCATGCATATTAAAGTGGTGTTGAATATAACAAAATTCTTGTTTCCTGAGATGCCAAAGTTATATATATGTTAAAAATAATCAGTTCATTTATTTCTGAAGTTACGTCTTGAAGAAATTTTTTTGTTAAGCGAGAAAACTTTTAATCACTGCCTCAGAGTTTCATTATTCATAAATAATATGTTTGTATAAAATGATTCGAAAACCATAAGAAATACACTTTGAAATCCTTGTATGACTGAGTTGGGTTCAATTCAAAAAATTCATAGATTCGACCTACTAATTAGATTAATCTTTTTTTTTTTTAATCAAATTAAACTAGTTGAAACTATGTTATTTAGAATTCTCGTGGGAAACTTTCATTTAGACAATTTCAACACGCTAACGCAACTATTTGTTTGTACAAACATGTTTATGAATTTCTCAAACCATTTTTGTTACGAAAAGTTAATTATAAAGTGATAGAATTGGTGTTGCGAGAAAGGTAAATTAAGATAGCGTCAAAACCATGCATGCGGCGGTAAAAGTGCGCTTCTCTTATTTGCTATAATTGCACGATTTTGAGTGACCAACGCTTTTTCTCGAATTGGGAAACCCTTTTTCATCATTTACCAACCGCCCATCAAACCCATATGCCATTCCAACTTTATTTGCCTTTTCCTTTGGTTTTATCCTCTTGGGTAAACTTTAATTCATTCATATGTACTCTATTTCTAATCGTGTTTCAGTATTCGATCGTGTATATTAATTATTGTAATAATAATTAGGGTTATAAATTTAAATATAAACTTATTTTTTTTCTTTGATATATAATCAGCAATTAAATTTAAAAACTGCACAGCGATGGACTTGAATACGGTTTCAGACATTAACCATATATAGGCTAATACATAATCCCTCCCATCTAATTTATAAGTCGTTTTGCATTTTGCATTATTTAAAAAAATTAATTGTCGTTTTGAGGTTTGATACCAAAGTTCCCGATGATTTTTGATTTTGTGTAAATTATGATTTATTTGGGAAGGAAAAATATGCAAAATGGCGAGACGACCTATATATCAAATGGGAGGGACTAGGGAGTACTAATTAGAAATTTCTGTGTTTAATAATGTAAGTGCTATGAGCTAAACTTTCATTGGGAGAAAAATTGTCTCTAACTTCTAAAGTTGGAAATTTTCAAGAACAAAGATTATGTATAAATTCTAAAAGTTACACATGTATACATATAATATTCAAATACTTAGACTATCTGCAATTCTTGGAGACACTTAGGCGTCTCTAACTCCACTTTCAGCAATAGAGACACCTACTCCTACAACCCAACTATCTTTAAGCTGTTTCTAATTTTAATATTATAAAATTAGAATTTTTCATTAAATAAATTCAGAAAATTACATTAATAAAAAGAAAATAAAATATTATATTAATTTAAATAAAATAAAAAAATGACATTAATTAAAATAAAATACTACGCTTGTTGATGTCCAAATCGATGCCAAAGGTGCTCGATGAAATAAAAAAATTATATTAATCAAAATAAAACATTACATTAATTGAAATAAAAAAAAATTACATTAATTAAAATAAATGACTATTCTTGTAGATGTCCAAATCGGCTCCGAATTAAGATAGAAAGGGATTGGTTGGGATCCATTTTTACAAGAAAAGAAGAGATGAAGAAAGGAGACTTAAAGATTGAAATGTGGAGGATGAATAATTTGAAGAATGGATAATAGTGTGAAGAATGAGGTGAAAATAATGGTATTTATAATAAATAAGAATAATATATATATATATATATATATATATATATATATATATATATATATATATATAAAGGAAAAAGAAAAAAGCAAGCAGCTCGAGACCAGCTCAAAAAATTGAGATCGGCTCGAGACTTCATGCTTTGCATCGCAGTGTCTCCAAATTTGGGCGGTGGTCTCGAGCCTCTCGAAGGAGACCTCGTTGCAGAGAGTCTTATATTTAAAGGTATAAATATGGTTACGTAAGTTATTACTTGATTGTATCTTTGCATCATATTTACAATCACGCATGACCTTGTTACCAAAAACAATAAAGCAATGAAATTGCTAAAATTCAGGTGCACTTAAGAACACTCTAAATTATTTCTGTCGTGTATGAGTTGCAGAAATTATATATATATATATATATATATATATATATATATATATATATATATATATATGCGTGACCACTGCCTCTGAATTGTGCCTTTTCAATCAAAAACTTTCATGGTTGCTTAGCTTGCAGGGGGTCTGTGTGTGTGGGCACCAAAATGGTGTGTGTGTGTACTGTGTCTGTGTGTGCACTCAGAGAGAGAGAGAGAGGTGGATTTATCCTTTGTATGTGTAAACATTAATTTTACGATTTACTTTAATAATATTATTAAAAACTGTAGTTATATATAGAGTAAAATATTTATACTAGTGTTTAATAATAGTAGATAATTAAGAGTTAATTAATAAGAAGATAATAATAACCCTATTTAAAGGGGAACAATTAAATTTATTCCAAATTTAAAGGATGCATGTTTGCCAACAGGGTGCGACAAACACTCATTTTGTATGCTAACTAGAAATCATTTATTAGGTGCTGTTTCAATGGTTGGATTGCTTTGACCACACTTTTATATAACATTCGATGATTTCACATCTGCATTTGTATTTTTACATTTTTTTTTCTCTTATCGATTTAAAACGAGAAAAGAAATTAAGGAATGTCATATTCTTGTATTAATTAATCCTAAATTACTCTGCAACACTATGTACTCGTAAGTCGTAACATGCATTAATAGCGACTGATAAAAAAATGCATTGTCCATGTTGGAGGAATTACTATTGATTAAGTTCTTCATCTTATGACTTATATATGATTTCAAAATAACAAATACTAGTAATTAAAGAGATTTAATTACATTAAAAAGTTAAGACACACATATGTAACTTTGAGATATTAATTAATCTGAGATAGCCATACAATCACGTGAAGTGGTTGCAAATTATATATAGTACTATAGTGATAGATTTATTTGCTGTAGTAAAATGGTACTATATATTTAAATAAGTTGTAAATTAACCATCGAGACCCCCTTCGTGAAAGTCATCATCATAAAGTATCACCACCATCATCATCATCGTTAAAGTATCGTGGAGTTTATTTGAAAAAAAAAAATGCATATTTGATTCTCGATGCTTAACACATTCAATTGATATTGTCAATATCCATCTGATCATGTTATTTTAGCTCTTCATTAATCAATAAATATTTACTACGTTCCACCCTCCTATTTTTCTCGAAAATACTAGTATACGATAATTGGTAGAGAAAAGGTCGAAATAATTAATACGATACACTTCGTTTAAAATTAAAATAATATTTCCATCTCTTATATATATTGTAATCGTAAAATTACGATCATAAATTCATTAGTGCTCGTTAGTGTTTTTTTTTTTTTGGTAAATTAGCTTGTTTTATTACCAAAAGTGGAGAATCGAACAGTACAAACAAAGAACCACAAAAACAGCAAACTAGCAAACTACCACACTCAATCCTTCAACATTCTAGCTAGTTGAGTATCCTTATTGCAACAGATCGCAATTTGGATCTTGCAAGTTCGAATAACTGTGCTAGCTGGGGAATGTTTCTGTTGAAACCGTCTTGCATTCCGTTCCTTCCAAATCGCATAAAGGCCAACTGCCAACACCAATCTATACATCTTCTGCCTTCCCTTCTTTGCTTTGCATTGAGTATATAGATAGGCTTTCTCCTCACTCCATCGAACTCCCTGCCTTCCAACACCCCCCATGTAGTGATTTCTTTCCATACAAGAGATGAGTACTCACACTCAAAGAACAGGTGTTCAAGAGACTCCTGTTCATTACCACATAAGCTGCATACAGGGCTCATTAGTGTTTTTTAATAAACGGTTCTTTAACAATTAATGTTATAAATGATCGATCATATAATACGAAATAGAATAATATTTTTTAAAATGGATATATTAATATCAGCAAACTTTTTCGAAAGTTAAATGTAGTTCAACTTAAATACGTAATGTAGATCATGGAAAAGGAAAATTTAAATTGGGATATTTCAAATTTGAGAAGGCTAAACTTTTAGTCCACATTAAAAAAAAATTAAAAGAAAATTAAAGGGGACAGAAAACACCATCACTCAATTATTTCTCGTACTCCTTCTTTTCCCTCTTCCATCCCAAAACCCAAAGCACATAAATCTCACCTCCATATATACACACCGGCAACGCAACATCCTCTCTCTAATCCCATTTCTCTCTCTAAAATCTCACTCCAAATAAACAAGCCCACCATTCAACAAATAAGAATGTTCATTCTTGAAGTTATATCCCTCCTCCTTCTCCTCTCGCCGCCGCCAGCCGCCTTTTCCGCCACCGTGACCACCACCTCAGCCGGCCATGCAATTCCATTCCCCCACTACGAGCACCTCAACGTTAAACAATCCATCGCCGCCACCAAGCTCCGCCCACCCTCAGCCGCCGCCGCCACAACCGCCTTCTCCGACACCAAAACCGCCCCCAAACCCCTCACCAACACCACCGCCGTGAAACTCCACTTGCTCCACCGCGACAAGCTACCCTTTTCCTGGCACAAAGACCACCGCCGCCGCTTCGAAGCCCGCATGAAAAGAGACTCCCGTAGAGTAGCCAGTCTCCTACGCCGCCTCTCCGGCGCCACCGCCACCGCCACCGCCTACGAGGTGTCCGACTTCGGAGCCGAGGTAGTCTCCGGCATGGAGCAAGGCAGCGGCGAATATTTCGTACGAATCGGCGTCGGAAGCCCGGCCCGAAGCCAGTATATGGTGATCGATTCCGGCAGTGATATCGTGTGGGTTCAATGCCAGCCATGCAGCCAATGCTACCACCAATCCGACCCGGTTTTCGACCCGGCCGATTCTGCCTCGTTTTCCGGAGTTTCATGCAGCTCGTCCGTGTGCGACCGGGTCGAGAATTCGGGTTGCCATGCGGGTCGGTGCAAATACGAGGTTTCGTACGGAGACGGGTCGTTTACGAAGGGCACCCTAGCATTAGAAACCCTCACGGTCGGCCACACAACCGTCCAAAACGTCGCAATCGGCTGCGGCCATATGAATCGGGGCATGTTCGTCGGGGCGGCCGGGCTATTGGGTTTGGGCGGAGGATCCATGTCGCTCGTGGGTCAGCTGGGCGGGCAAACGGGTCAGGCATTCAGTTACTGTTTAGTAAGCCGGGGCACCGGCTCATACGGGTCGCTCGAATTCGGGCGATCCGTACTGCCCGTGGGCGCTGCGTGGGTCCCTCTGCTCCAGAACCTACGTGCCCCGAGTTTCTACTATATCGGGCTGTCGGGTCTCGGAGTCGGAGGCACCAGGGTGCCCATATCCGAAGACACTTTCAAGTTGTCGGAGTCGGGCGAGGGTGGGGTGGTAATGGACACCGGCACCGCTGTCACGCGGCTGCCCACCGCTGCCTACGTGGCTTTCCGGGACGCATTCTTGGTGGAGACGGCGAACCTTCCTCGGGCTACAGGAGTATCCATATTCGATACTTGTTATGACCTGAACGGGTTTGTAACGGTTCGGGTCCCGACCGTTTCATTCTTCTTGTCGGGCGGCCCGATCCTAACCCTGCCGGCCCGGAACTTCCTAATTCCGGTAGATGACAGGGGCACATTTTGCTTCGCATTTGCTCCATCGCCTTCGGATCTTTCTATAATAGGAAATATTCAACAAGAAGGTATCCAAATCTCTTTCAATGGGGCGAACGGGTATGTCGGGTTCGGGCCGAATGTTTGCTGACGACCCGAGTTGAATTTTGGATGTCAACAGTGTAAAATACAGTAGTTTTTTGTTTCTTTCTTCTTTTTTGTTTCGTTCTTTAGTTAGTATATATATAGAGTGACTATATATATAATTATTATTATCATGAGATGGGAAAAGGGCTTGTTTTTCTGCTCGTGGAGGGAGATATGTAATAAAAAAAATATGTTTGGTGATCAACTTTCTCTAATAACTTTTTGCAGCTATTATAGATTAATTAAACCAAGTTGAGATGGTGTGAAATGAGACATTAATTACTGCTAATGAGAGAGTCAAAAACCAGAAACACACTTTGTGATCTATATCATATCTAAATTGTAGTAAAAAAGTTGATGGACAAAAAAGGTATTTACTTGGGAACAATAATACCTTTTTACACCTAAAGAGGGTCCAAGAGGTCCCCTTTCTGTATATTTTCTCTCAAATCTCAAGTTCATCCATCAAAACCCTATCAAACCCTCAGTCTAATAAAATAGGGATAACTTGAGATGATATTTTAGAGAGATGAAAAAAGTAGAATCAGCTTATAAGGTTCCCAATATGTTTTCGAAATTCTGAAGAAAAGTAATTTTTAGTTCAAGTATTATTTATTACTACTACCATTATCATTATTATTATTCATTTTGTATGTCGTGAGATGCTATATTGGATGGCGCATAATATAACATCAATGTGTAACATCTAAAAAGAACTGTAATGGGAACTATGTGTACTACTAGTATGAGTATCCATACAAGATTACAAGGAAAGATTTTTTAAAGGATGATGTGATTTAGGATTTTTTTAACAAATTATGGAATCCTCCAAAAAAGGGTAATTAAGGAGTAATCCGAAAACGGTGCATTTTGTCCCAATGCGTGAACATAATTTCATGACCCCCTAACCTTGATGGTCACTTTTTGGCCTGCATTTGTCACCCTGCAAGATTCCTCTCTCTCTCTCTCTCTCTCTCTCTCTCTCTCTCTCTCAGAAAAGAGGTGTGTAAAAGAGCAGCATTCAAATCATGAGGAGGGAGCCACCACCTTTGGTGGGCACTAGGCATGTGAAGCAATCACAATTCACAAGGAGTTTCATGTAATTTTAAAGTGTTTTTCAAGTCTTAACATAGCTTTGGGTCTTCAAAGTTGGATCAATTTGTTCGATCGATTTGCTTTGGGTCTTCAAAGTTGGATCAATTTACTTGAATTAATTTGATCTTTTATATTTTATTGTAATGTTTCTCTTTTTTCTTCAAAATTTAACTAGGTCGTTTGAACTTTGATAGTGCCAGATCTTGTGTAAGATCTAATACTTTAATAAATTAATCCAACAAAAGGAAGCTCAACCAAACACCAGGGAAAACCCTAACAAAATTCAATTAGTTCAGTTACATGAAGAAAGCCAAGAGTGAATAACACAAGCACAAAATCGAAAGAATGTGCAGCTGAACAGTCGGTAAAGAATTTCAGCTATACATTCTTAGCAAAAATATACTACTATAACATATCCAAGATAACATAAAACTTAAGGAAAATCATGGACAAATTGTAATAATTTCAACGAATTTTGAGATGAATGTATATGATTAATTACCAAAAAAACAACAATAAATTCCAAATGTCGAAACCGTGAATAGATAATTTAGATTTCAAGTCTTTTGAGGTCCGAAACCTACAATGCCCGCCAACGACAAAATTAAAATGCCGATACCCTAAAATACCATCTAAGGTAATTCCATTAAAACAAAACAAACAACCAAAATTGACAAAAACTGACTTCAGGTTATGAGGTTCACTCGTCATCCTCTTCGTCCTCATCGTCATCGTTTCCAGCAGCAGAATTCAGAGCATTTAACCTCTCAATCAACTTGGCCTTCCTCTCCTCGTAAGTCAGCTTCTTGAGGTTGAACCTGGAAGGTAATGAATAGCAATTTGGTCTCAGTCTCAGATACATTTCAATTAAGTCAACATGTTTAAGAAAATCAGGCATAGTATCAAATAATCTCATCTCATCTCATCCAAGAGCATTTTATAAAGATCAAATAATTAGGTCTCACCTCTTGTGCTCCTTGCGTGGCAGCTTCTCAACCTTCTTTTGAATAGGGTTTGCTCGGATGGCAGAATGGACCTTCTTGTACATCTCCTCAATGTTATCTGCCTCAATGCCCCTCTTAATGTACTCGCTAAAGTGTGTCTGATACTTCTCAGGCTCATCTTCACTCAAAGTCTACAACATTGATTTGCAAGTATTGAGGCCATCGTTTAGAAATTGTGCATTTAGATAGAGAAAACAGAAATGAATCAAGACTTACATTCATGTAAGCAGCAACATGACCTCCGAAGATGTACTTGCGGTGAACCTCAGCATCAAGTTGCTTGCTGTCCTTGCTAAATCCAGCAAATCTCTTCTCGCTGTGAGGGATATCAACACCAGCATCTAGAGCTCCCTGAATAACAAGTAAGGTTAAGTGGGAATATGCTACATGCAATGCACCAAATCTCTTCTCGCTGTGAGGGATATCAACACCAACAATAGTAAAAGAAAGAAGTAAATACAGAGAGCAAGATAAACAAATCCCAAGTCAAACCAGAATCTACCTTGAGTGCACCAAAAACCCGGTTACCAGTTGTGGTCTTCAATAGGCCAACGTCAAGGAGAGCACGGAAAGGCCTCCTGGTGTCAGCTGGTTCAACCGAGTAATCCTCTCCAGTGGCCTGAAAACAATTCCAATCGATCACCCCGGATTTCCAGCATTCAATAAATAAAGTATAATACAACACACATACAATTTCTCATACGCCTCTTGTATGTGAGAAATGAGTAAAAACAATATATCCAGTCACATGCTTATAACCAACTGGAACACAAGTCATATAAAATGATAAATTACCTCAACATTTCCTTCATACTCCTCATCCAATTCAAGCTTCTTCAGAACTCGGCGTCCCAAAAGGAGCCCGGTGCAATAAGCTACATGGCAAGAATATGAGTATACATCTTGTACTGCTAGAGAGCAAAGAAGTATATGACATCATAAGCTAGAAATTATACCAGCAGCGTAATTGGTTAGGCCAACTTCAAGACCATAACCAGGCAGCTCATGAGCATAAGCAGAAGCAAGAACGTGGTCACCAGCAATGCTAGCCGATAAAATTTGGGCAATTATATCTTTGTTGGTCTAAAATTCAGGTTAAGGTACTAAAACTTACTGAATCTATAACAGTCCATAATGGCAAATAACCATTAACATCACATATAACCTCAGCGTATCTATATCTGAACTAATGAATATCTTTTAATCAAAAAGAGCAATGCTTAAAAGGGAAAAAATAAAACCATGAACGTTAAGCGCTTAAGGATACAAATCGCACAACAAACCTGAACTTGGGAGTGTTATACTTATTTTTGTCCTGATTTATCAGGCGAATCCTAGCCCGATAGTCAGTTTTTCCCTCTGCACACAAAATTAATTTGAGTCATAATAAGGTACACCATCACCAATAAACATTAGTCACAAACAATCTTCATCAACTTACGTCTCCTTCTCTTGAATTTAACCTGAAACCGCTTGAAGTAAGCCCTACTCTTTTGGTCCTTGGCAAACACCTGCAATAAAAATGACCTATCCGTATCAGCTGATATACACTAAACAAAGCACAATTAGCATAATCCACAAATCATGCGCTGCAAAATCAATTTAACAACGAAGGAAGCCGGAATTAACCTAAGCGAACCGCTATTATTCTTCAGAAAAATCAACCAACAATCCTTAGAACAGACAGATTATAAACATCACTTAAATCAACCAAATAGAGTGTCGAAAGATTCAAATATATTAAGAAACAATTTCAATAATAGTCGCGATATCAGGCATCAATCCAGTATTACATCAAAATTAAAACAGCCAACAGAATGCGAATGCATATAAAAATAAAAATAAAATTCATTGATATTCATAAAACAAAAGGGGACGACCGATAGAAAATATGGTTGTTTAACTTCATATTCATCTTCAAAAATCAACACCAACGGCAAATGTAAGCATTTAGAACTGAAGAATGAGAAAGGATCTGAGGCCTCACCATTTTTGGCTGTTTAGCGAGAGCTCCACAAAGAGATAGTACAAGAAATGCTGCGGGGCGACACTCAAATAAGCTTAAACCCTAGCGCAGCAGTGGGTTAGATCCGACGGCTATGATTGTCTGCTTTAATGGGCCGGGCTCTTTTGTCCTCCTTATGAAAATGGGCTTCTATCAATGTTAGGCCTAAATGCCTAATAGTCTTTGTTAAACGTTGTGTTTGATATAATGGGGAGATGTCAATTAATTTGTTGTGTATTTTTTATTTTCCTGAATTAATTTTCAACATATATGGACAATGAATTAGATTTATTTTGAATTATCTTATTTTTATTTAATTTAAATCTCCTCGTACTTTTAACCCTACCCCACTAGGCCTATTATGTTTTATTAGTTTATCTTTTGGAAATTTCTTTAAAAAAAAAAATCATTGTTGGATTTTATATGTCATTTAAAAATTACTTAAAAAGTTTTTCTTACCTTTTCAAATCTTCTTTATAACAGGAGAATGGATCTCAAACACCACAATCATCTCATATTCTATGTGGTATTTTCTCTATTTCTCTTTTCTATTTATCTAAAAAACTTAACTTTTAGTTTAAGTTTGTGGTATATCTCAATTATTCATTAATATTTGATAATCATACAATTAATTAAAAACCGTTACAAAATTAAATATTAATAGCAATGAATTAATTTATTTCCTTATTTTATGGAAGTTTTTACTATATATTTAACATATTCACAATGAACTAAAGAGTTGTATCTCTATGATTCTAGAGCTAGCCTTTATCTGTATTTTAGTGGTTTCACAAACAAAATTAGATAACCCCACAGAGCTTGACAATTAACACATTTGATTTGATATTGAGGTCTCCCGATCATGTCGAGCATTTACAGATGAAGTATAAGTGGCTTCTCCCGCACTTATTCATGATATCTGGAACTGTATACAAGATTAATTCTCTTGCTTTGATCTTAATTTCCATATAAGAGCCTATTTCTAGTATATTAATTATTAGTATTGTCAGAGTGTTGTTTCCAAGGTATCCCGAACTCCTAAAAAAGAGGGCTTGGATTCGTTAAAAGTTTAAGCTGTTTATATGCAGTTTCTTTTCTACGAGTTTGGCTAGAGAATTACGCAGTCCAAATAATTAAGAACAAAAGATGGAAATTTCAGTCACTATTAAACATGGATTTTCTCATCTTTATAAGTTTAATTGATGTCAATTCGTATTGGGAAATCAGGTTTGTAATGAGTTTTGTGCTTAGCTATTGCTAATTTGTGAAATATGATGCTCGTTCGTACTTTGTTTGATTTTTCAGAAAATTAAAGTCAAGATTATGCAAAAACCTTCCTACTTTGATTATAATTTCTTTCCTTGTTAGGATTTGTTCCTTACACGTTTTGTCTTAAGTTTTTAGATATGAATACTCCTTCTATTGCATAGAAGAGACACCATCTTATATCTTTACATTAATACTCTTAGTTTTTATTTTTTTAGCTTTGTCTTGGAGTTTTGAAGACTTGTTCAAGAGTTCAAGACGAGATTTGTTTCGACTACGATTTTTCTTATTTAATATTTATAAATTCCTTTTCTTTTGATTGTGTGTTTCATTGAATTATGAGTAGTTAAGTCTTTTATATCTTAGGGTTAGAGAGTAGATGGATAATTAGCTTTAATTCTTATCAATTGACCAAATTATGTCCCTCTCTTCTTTTTTATATTCTTGATTTGTCTTGCATGCTTGATTGATTGGCCACCAATTGTGCATATTAGTTGTGTTAATTCAACAGTCGAGAGATGAGGATTAATGCATGAACTGGAATATAGGATATGCATTGCGAAATCACCGAGAGGAAAAGGCTTTGTGTGAGGACATTAATCTTAGGTTCTTTTTGGAGTTACTTGCTTATGATGTTTGTTAGAGATGAAAACCCTAGTGAGTAATCTACGGTTAAGTAGTACGAGAGTATGCTTTTAACTAATTTTGTGATTGTCTTAAGAAGAGTTGAGTCCCTTGTTAATTGGTTAATTGGTAAGAGTTTAAGTTTGATTATCGATTGAAATCGAAGCCTTAGGATATCTTTTTATATTTGAATCTTTAATTACTTTTGTTTGCTTTTTGTTTGCTCTTATTTGCTTAATTAGTTCAATTAGAAACCCACAATTTAAAGTTCGAAGTCTAAATAGAGGATAGTACTTGTTAGATTATTACAGTCTCTGTGGATTACGACCTTTCTTCTTTGTACACAATTACGCCCGTGCACTTGCGGCGTGTTAATAAAATAGCGAACAAGTTTTTGGCGCCATTGCTGGGGACTGTTTTAATTTTAGCAATATTACGAATAGATTGTTTGAGACTAATTTAGACATATATTATATTATTATACTAATTTTTAATTTTTCTTGTTGTGATTCACAGGTAGTGCATGCAAAGAAGGTCACAAGGATTACCCTTGGAGCCTTTAAATCCAGAGATTGAAGCTACTTGTCATCGCAACAACGCGATAAGAAGAGCACGAGATCAAAACATGGGGGATCAACAACAAAATCCACCAGTTGATCCGGTGATCAGAGCTATGCAAGAACAGATTGAGCAACTTATTGCCGCACAAACGGCCAGACAAGAAACTTCAATCAAGGCTGAATTTTAACCTGTAGTGCAGCAGAGAGGAATTTTCGGTTCAACTATTAATGCTAACACGTTTGAGCTTAAGGTGTCACTTATTGCTATGGTGCAAAACAATCAATTTGGAGGAAGACCGGCTGAAGATCCTCGTGCACATCTGAGTCAGTTTCTGGAGGTGTGCGAGACTGTCAAAATGAATGGGGTTCCACATGATGCAATCAAGTTACGCCTCTTCTCATTCTCTCTACGAGATGAGGGTAAGCTTTGGTTCCATGTTTTAGATCCGACTGCAGTTACAACTTGGAATGATTTCGTGGAGATTTTCCTCTACAAATACTTCCCTCCAAGCAAGACGATGAAGCTAAGGTCAGAGATTCAACAATTCCGTCAATTTGATGGAGAGACGTTCTATGAGGCTTGGGAGAGGTTCAAGGGGATGCTGCGAAAGTGTCCTAATCATGAGATTTCTGCTAATGAGAAGGTGTTGATTTTCTATAATGGGTGCACCGGAGAGGTCAAGAATCTATTGAATGCTGCCGGTCAAGGAGATATTCTGGAGCGTGGATGTGCAGCTGCAACATACATCATTGAGAAGTTAGCAGCAAACAATTATCAATGGCCGGATTCGAGGAGTGCACCAAAGAAAGTGGCGATTCTAACAAACGACGATCCCATAGCCAAGTTGACAGCTCAAATGTCGAACTTGGCAATCAAGATTGAAGACATGATGAGTCAAAGGCATGGACCATCTCAAGAGGATGCAGTGGATGTTGAAGATGTGAATTATGTCAACCGCAGAGGCTATGAGAATTACAAGCAACCGTATGGATACCTTCCTGGAGCAACCTATGGGACATCGCAAAGGCCTCAAAATCAATACCAAGGTAATAGGACCAATCGTAATCTTTCTTATGTGAATCCCAATAATACATTGCTACCACTGCCTGGATTTGCTGTTTCAAACGGTGAAATTATGGAGGAGAAGAAACCACAACTTTAGGAGATACTTGCTAAATTCATGCAAGCAAGTGAGGTTAGCAAGAATGATATGGAGACACGGATGTCGATCTTGGAGAAACAAATGGGTCACATTTCCAATACTTTGACAAGCCAACATCAACAAGGGCAGTTTCCAAGCAACACCGTGATCAACCCAAAGAAGCAATGCAAAGCAGTCACTTTGAGAAGTGGTACCTCATATGATGGCCCTAAGATGCCCAGTGATGAGCCGGAGGTGAGTAAGGTTGACAAAGAAGACAAGGAAGCATCCACCCATCCGGAGGAGAAGGATCAAGACAAAGAAAAAGAGGTTGATTCGGAAACGACAACCAAGAAGGCACCAATTCCTAAATCCATTGTAGCTCCCATGCCTTATCCTCAACGTCATCAAAAGAAGAAGATGGATGAGCACTTTGCGAGATTCTTGGATATTTTTAGGAAGGTACATATCAACATTCCATTGGTAGAAGCCTTACAACAAATGCCAAATTATGCCAAGTTTCTCAAGGATGTGGTATCTCGCAAGAAGAAGTTGGGGGACTTGACCATTAATCTCAATGAGGAGTGCAGCGCCATCTTGCAAAGAAAGTTGCCGACCAAGACTAAAGATCTGGGAAGCTTTACCATCTATTGTGTGATCGGATGAAAAACTTTTGGGAGAGCTCTTTGTGATTTGGGGGCAAGCATAAATCCTATGCCCTTGTCTATTTTCAACAAGTTGGAGATTGGAGAATTCAAGCAGACGACCGTTGCACTACAAATGGCGGATAGATCGGTTTCTTACTCAAGAGGAGTTGTTGAAGATGTCCTTGTCAAGGTTAGTGATTTCATATTTCCTGTGTATTTTGTTATTCTTGACATGGTGGAAGACAAAGACATGCCCTTAATCCTTGGCGGACCTTTCTTGGCGATGGGGAGAGCCCTCATTGATGTCGCTAAGTGGAGAGCTTACCTTGAGGGTGAACGATGAGAGTCATACATTCTCAAAATACAATGCCATGAAGTTCTATGATGAGGAGGCTCTTCAAGCTATGAAGGAGTGCAAGGTGCTCGAGGTGATCGATTCATGCATTAGCTCGGAAGTTTGGAAATCATTCCACGACCCTATTGAGGCTTGTATTTCTAACTCTCTATCTTTTAATTTTGATTTGCATCCAAACGCTTTTGATGAAATTTTGTTTGAGTGTTGCAAAATCATGGAGAGCCAAAAGGAATGCCCAAAGAAAGTCGGAAGATTCTTGGAGCTACAAAGAGATGTAGCAAAGAAGGAAGAGACGAAAGAGGCACCTAAGCTCGAGCTAAAGCCATTGCCCAAGCACTTGAAGTATGCTTTCTTGGGAGAGAACGACACATACCCGGTAATTGTATTGGCTTCTCTTAATACTTATGAGCTAGATTGTTTGCTTCGTGTCTTGAGAAAGTATAAGTCGGCTATAGAGTGGTTTATTTCAGATTTGAAAGGGATTAGCCCATCGGTTTGCATGCATAGGATTTTGCTTAATGATGATGCTAAGCCTAGGGTTCAAAATCAAAGAAGACTTAATCCTATAATGCAAGAGGTTGTTAAGAAAGAATTGTTAAAGTGGCTTGATGCGAGTATAATTTTTCCTATTTCTGATAGTGAGTGGGTTAGTCCGACCCAAGTTGTGTCCAAAAAGGAGGGAGTCACTGTAGTTGAGGATGAGAATAAGGAATTGATAGCTACTAGGTTGAATGCGGGTTGGAGAGTGTGTATTGATTATAGGATGTTGAATGCAGCAACTCGTAAGGATCACTTTCCTCTTCCCTTCATTGATCAAATGCTAGATAGGTTGGCCGGGTTTGAGTTTTATTATTTTTTTGATGGCTATTCCGGTTACAATCAAATTCCTATAGCCCCCGAGGATCAAGAGAAAACCGCCTTTACTTGTCCATATGGAATTTTTGCTTTTCGATTCATGTCTTTTGGTTTGTATAATGCTCCTGCTACTTTTCAAAGATGCATGATGTCAATTTTTCATGGTTTGATTGAGAATGTGATGGAGGTTTTCATAGATGATTTCTCTGTGTTTGGTACTTCTTTTGATAAGTGTCTTGATCATCTCTCTATGGTTTTAAAAAGATGTGAAGAAACTAACCTTGTTCTCAATTGGGAGAAGTGTCATTTTATGGTTCGTGAATATATAGTTCTTGGGCACAAAGTTTCTAGTGCAGGTTTGGAGGTTGATCGAGCCAAGATCGTTGCTATAGAGAAGTTGCCACCGCCGACTAGTGAGAAGTCGGTGAGGAGTTTCTTGGGCCATGCTGGATTTTATAAGAGGTTCATAAAGGATTTCTCCAAGATAGTCAAGCCCTTGTGCAAGTTGCTAAAGAAGGAAAACAAGTTTGTCTTTGATGAAGCTTGTTTGGAGGCATTCGAGACGCTCAAGAAAGCATTGGTTAGTGCTCCTATTTTGGTGGTGCCGGATTGGTCGCAACCACTCGAGTTGATGTGTGATGCTAGTGATATAGCCTTTGGAGCCGCTTTGTGTCAAAAGAGGGACAAAATATTCCGAGTGATCTACTATGCTAGTAGGACTCTTGATAAGGCTCAATCCAATTACACCACGACGGAAAATGAGATGTTAGCTTTGGTTTATGCTTTTGACAAGTTTCGATCGTATTTGATTGGAACAAAATCAATTGTGTACACTGACCATGCGGCTATTTGTTACTTATTTAAGAAAAATGATGCCAAGCCAAGGTTGATTCGGTGGATTTTGTTACTCCAAGAGTTTGATGTGGAGATTCGTGATTGCAAAGGATGTGAGAATGTGGTGACCGACCATCTCTCTAGGTTGGAGAATCCCGTCGAGGGAGAAGAGCTTGGAGTTCCAATCAATGAGAGCTTCCCCGATGAGCAAGTGTTGCAAGTTGCCGCCAAAGTCCCATGGTTTGCCGATTTTGTTAATTATCTTGCTTCTAATGTACATCCTCCCTCGGATTTGAATATGTATCAAAGGAAGAAATTTTACCATGATGTAAAGATCTACATGTGGGAGGAGCCATTTTTGTATAGATGGTGTGCCGATAAGGTGATTAGAAGATGTGTACCCGAGGAGGAATGGGAGGCGATAATCTCCTAATGTCATTCATCGCTTAGTAGAGGTTACTTTGGGGCAAATCGGACGGCTATGAAGGTGCTTCAAAGTGGATTTTATTGGCCGACCATTTACAAGGATTGCCATGAGTTTACAAGCCGCTGCGATCGTTGTCAAAGAATGGGGGGAATCACCAAGCGCCATGAGATGTCATTGATGAGCATAGTAGAGGTTGAGCTCTTTGATGTGTGGATAATTGACTTTATGGGTCCATTTCCGAGTTCTTATGGTAATCAATACATACTTTTGGCAGTGGAGTACGTGTCGAGATGGGTGGAAGCCGTTCCAACCCCAAACAACGATTCCAAGGTGGTGTTGAAGTTTCTCCAAAAGAACATTCTTACAAGGTATGGAGTTCCTCGTGCTTTAATTAATGATGGTGGTTCTCACTTTTGCAACAAGTGGTTGGAAGGTCTTCTCAAGAGATATGGAGTGAAGCATCGAGTTACTACGCCTTATCATCCCCAAGCCAATGGCCAAACTGAACTTGCAAATAGGGAGATCAAGCAAATTTTGGAGAAGACTGTCAATGGGAGTCGCAAAGATTGGGAGAGCTTGCTTGATGATGCACTTTGGGCATATAGGACGGCGTATAAAACCCCTCTAGGTATGTCTCCCTATCAATTGGTTTTTGGTAAATCTTGTCACTTGCCCGTTGAGTTTGTACACAAGGCATTTTGGGCCGTGAAGAAGTTGAATTTTTATTTTCAATTGGCGGAGAAGGCAAGAATGTTGCAACTTAATGAATTAGATGAGTTCTGAGATGAGGCGTACGAGAATTCGAGCTTGTATAAGGAGAGAACTAAACGGTTCCATGACAAGATGATTCAAAAGAGAGAGTTTAAAGTGGGGAAATTAGTCTTGTTGTTTAACTCTCGTCTTCGACTCTTCCCCCGAAAATTGAAGTCTAGGTGGTCGGGTCCTTTTCAAATTCACAAGGTTCTTGCAAGTGGAACTGTTGAGTTGATCCATACGGATGGTTCGTTGTTTGTCGTGAATGGGCAAAGGATTAAAGCTTATCATCATTCTGAGCCACCCTAAAGATGTTCTTCAAGTATTTTTGGACATGCCATGAGCTCGTCCTATACGTCGAGCTAACGACGTTAAACTAAGCGCTAGTTGGGAGGCAACCCAACGAGGTTAGTTTTATTTGTGCTTTTCAATTTTCTTTATTTTATTTCGTTTTGTAGGTTTTATATTTAATATATATATATATATATATATATATATATATATATATATATATATATATATATATATATACATACAGGAAACAGTGTCATGCGAGCGCAGAAGGAAGCCGCATAGTGGCATGCAGTCCATCATGCGGCCGCATGCCCTCCGCCGGTTCTCTTCCAGACCGGGTTCCGTAATCGGTTTTCGGTGGTTCAAGGTTGTTTAGTTACTATGGGACCAAGGAAAGACAAGGGCAAATCAAAAGAGAAGGGGTTCTTCCTCTCTTCAACCGTCCTCCATCAAATGCAATGTTGATGGCTACAAGTTTTATCTTTGCACGGATCGTGCTCGTGCTAAGTGGGAGATTTTGAGTAAGTTGAAGATTAAGCCAAGCCGGTTCATTTGTAGTGCGACAATTAATGCTTTGGGGATAGCCGATTCCGTATGGCGCCTTGTTGATCGAATGGGGTTATGACCAATTTTGATGGCAAATTGGCTTACTTATCATGGTATTACTTTGAAGTTTCTATGCACGGTGGTGGTTGAAGAGGAGAATGACGTTTCGGTTCGTATAAAGTTTCAATTGGGGGATGAACCGCGCTAGTTGAGTACCTCCGACCTTAATGATACTTTATCTTGTCCTAATAGCATTGCTTACCACCTTCACGGCATGTACGCCGCCCATCTTTGGAGGAAGATCATTTTAATAGAGTACGAGGCCGAAACCCAATTCACTCCGGGCTATTCCAAGGCGTCTTCTATCCGCAATTCCGTCTTTCGATACATTCAAAGAGTGCTTGGGTTTACTTTCCTTGCTCGTGATAATGTTGGAGCAATGAGGGCCGATGAGTTACATTTTCTTCAAGGGATGCTCACCGGGACATATTTGGATGTTGGTGCGTATTTGGCTAACCAATTCAAGTTGCAAGCCGATATTAATGCAGTTCCTATTTGTATCGGAGGTATGATTACTCCTATTGTTTTATTTTTTGGTGTTGATTCCGCGTCTCCCATTGCTTGCAAGAGTATTTTGGTAGATATGAATTTATTGAAGGGACATAAGAAGATTAAGGGTGTTCACCGCCTCTTTTGACGTCTTAAGGAGGATCGTTATAAGCTTCTCTTGTTGCCTCGTCCCGCTTTGACTAATGTGGTTACGTGGGATGAAAATGATGCTAATTGGTTGATGACGACTCCCATGCATCGTCAATTGCTTATTGATGAGCCGCTTCATGGGTCTATTTTGGGGGATGTACCCGAAGGCCAAAATATGGAGGGTGATGCTTATGGTGACGATGGTGACTTTCATGGAGAGCCTCCACAACAAGACATTTCTCAAGATGTTCTCGGTCCTTCCAATCGCCGTCGTTATGTGCCGTCATCTTATTTTGATGCTTATGAGCAACGCCTCAATACTCATTTTGAGGCGACGAACACTCGGTTGGATAATTTTGCAAATGACGTGTATGCTCGATTTGATCGCCAAGAGGCCGAAGCTCGTCGTCAATATGAGGCTCAAATGCAATATAATGAGAAGATGCGGCGGAATTATGAGATGATGCAACAAGGGATCACCGGCATCTTCGATTGGGTGCGGACTCACAACTATCCTCCGCCTCCGCCTCTGACCTTTTGATCCGGTTAGTTTGTTCCAATCAACTTCCTCTTCTACTTACAAACTTATTCTTCCTTGTTGTTGAATAAGTTTGGGGGGATGGAGAAGGGAGTTGATTGTGTTTTTATTTTTATTTGATTTCTTAGTTTAATTGCTAGTTGTTTAGTTTAGTTTGGTTTAGTAATTGGTTTTAGTTTAATTTAAAAAAAATGCATGTTTTTAAGTGAATGTGTGACTCGGCTAATGATGAAATTGTGAGTTTGAGTTGTAAATTGATTAGTGTGAGAATTTCATGATAGTTTGAGCATGAATTGATGGATTGATTGTTTTAGCCTCTTTAACTCAAATATAGCCTATGTGAGAATTGAGCCTTGACTATTATATTTTCATAGTCTATTTTATTCTTGTGTGATTTGTCAAGCACGCATGTTAATCTCTAGAACTTGCCATGAATCTTCTTTAAGATTGTGTTAGTGTGCTAAGAATTAGGAGATGATTTAAGGTCATTCTTGTTAGCCGATTTTTCCCTTTTTGTTGTCCAAATTCATAATTTATCCTAGTTTGCCACTTTAAACTTTTGAGCCTTTTCTTTGATAAACTTATGGTGAATTGGGGTAGATCTTTACGGAGTTGGTTGTAAAAGAAGAATGCAAGGAAGGAATAAGCATCTATGTTAAGTTCAAGTTGCAATTAGCCCTTATAAGCTCATGAAAGTAGAAAAGTTATAGTTTGAAAAAAAAAAGAGAGAGAAAGAAAAATAAGAACATAAAAGGGTGATTGATTGATAATTTGGTGCTAGTAAAGTTTGTGGTGTTATGGTTGATAAGTTAATCATGGGTAGAAGTGTTTGATAAAATGAAGGGGCTTGTGATGATTTTGAAAGTTGGATTTTGCTTGATTTAGTCACTTGGCTTAAATTTCCCTACCTTACCAAAGAGCCAACATTACAACCAAAATAAAGTCCTTCTTGATCTTAGTTTGAAGCATACATGTGAACGATGGCGAGGTTAGATAATTGACAAGCATATGGTAGATTGCATGTTGTGTTTTTGACTTGAGCGTATATACATCTTACATCATACACTTGAGTGTTGAGAGTTTACTTTAATACTTTCCATGCCGTGAGGAGTTTAAATAAGGCTAGAATGATTGGTTTTTTGGTTTGTGTTTGATCTTAATTGGGTTTTTACATGAATCGTATTTTTGAAAAATTTATGAAGCCGATTGAGTTTCAACTTCGTTTTAAATCCATGTTTGTTTTTATTCTCTTTCTTTTGTGTTGTTTGAGGAAAAACAATCCTTTAAGTTTGGGGGATTGTTAAACATGAATTTTCTCATCTTTATAAGCTCAATTGATGTCAATTCGTATTGGGAAATCATGTTTGTAATGAGTTTTGTGCTTAGCCATTGCTAATTTGTAAAATATGATGCTCGTTCGTACTTTGTTTGATTTTTTAGAAAATTAGAATCAAGATTGTGCAAATTGAGCTTGATAGGATGAAAGTACAGCTCGATAGGAGTTTGTAGGTGAAAACGGATCCAAAATCGAAGTTTAAATGAGGGAGAATGAGCCGATTGAAAATTATTGCGCGCTGCCATGCGATCCGGCATGTGGCCGCATGACGAGACCGCATGTGGTCCATTTTTGCTCCAAAAGACGGGATTTCTTCGCATTTTGCATGCGGTCGTGCATGCGACCGCATGGCGAGGCGGTTCAGCCCAAAAACCTTCCTACTTTGATTATAATTTCTTTCCTTGTTAGGATTTGTTCCTTACACGTTTTGTCTTAAGTTTTTAGATATAAATACTCCTTCTATTGCATAGAAGAGACACCATCTAATATCTTTACATTAATACTCTTAGATTTTATTTTTTTAGCTTTGTCTTGGAGTTTTGAAGACTTGTTCAAGAGTTCAAGACGAGATTTGTTTCGACTACAATTTTTCTTATTTAATGTTTATGAATTCCTTTTCTTTTGATTGTGTGTTTCATTTAATTATGAGTAGTTAAGTCTTTTATATCTTAGGGCTAGAGAGTAGATGGATAATTAGCTTTAATTCTTATCAATTGACCAATTTATGTCCCTCTCTTCTTTTCTATATTCTTGATTTGTCTTGCATGCTTGATTGATTGGGCACCAATTGTTCATATTAGTTGTGTTAATCCAACAGTTGAGAGATGAGGGTTAATGCATGAACTGGAATATAGGACATGTATTGCGAAATCACCGAGAGGAAAAGGCTTTGTGCGAGGACATTAATCTTAGGATCTTTTTGGAGTTACTTGCTTATGATGTTTGTCAGAGATGAAAACCCTAGTGAGTAATCTACGGTTAAGTAGTACGGGAGTATGCTTTAACTAATTTTGTGATTGTCTTAAAAAGAGTTGAATCCTTTGTTAATTGGTTAATTGGTAAGAGTTTAAGTTTGATTATCCATTGAAATCGAAGCCTTAGGATATCTTTTTATATTTGAATCTTTAATTACTTTTGTTTGCTTTTTGTTTGCTCTTGTTTGCTTAATTAGTTTAATTAGAAACCCACAATTTAAAGTTCGTAGTCTAAATAGAGGATGATGGTTGAAAGTAGTACTTGTTAGGTTATTATAGTCTCTGTGGAATACGACATTTCTTTTCTGTACACAATTACACCCGTGCACTTGCGGCGCGTTCATAAAATAGCGAACAGTCACTCACCTTCAAAATTAATCACTTCCAAACTCATTCATCATCACTCCTATAAACTAGAACCGAAGATTCAATCTCATTTAACGTGCATACTTCTAATTCGCCAACTTCAACATCGTTCTCCCAACAGCTGGCAAGATGGATATTTTGTAAAAAAATTAATTACAAAATCTTTTGCGGAATTCATTTAGCAAATTAGCTACAATCTTATTTGTTTGTACAAAATAAAAAATCTACAGTTATTAGCTAGAATTCATTCTTAAGAGTCATATCTTAATAGTTGGACATTTCTGCGTAATTGTGGTTGGGGCTATGGAGTTTTCATTTTTGGATTAGTAGAATTATTATAAATTGGGGGTTGTAGTAAATTAGGCGGTTATAACTTATAGTGTATTATAATAAATTAATAAGTATTTTTATTATTTTTAAAAAGAAGGAGTTATGAAGAGAAAAAGAGGATTATGTTTAAGATTTTCCAAATATATATCCTAAATTTGAACCATTAATCATGTTCGTTCATCTATTAATGCAATAACGGATGCAATATAAAATAGCAATATAGGATCTTATTTGGTATATAAATTGTGAATAAATTTGGTAGATTGTATAATTTTTAATTTACTTATATATTTAGTAATGTAATGTATATTTACTTATGTTCCATACCCAAAGCAACTTATCTTTTTCTGTACACAATTAGTGCAAAGTTCTTAATACATGTGAGTACAACAATTTATGTTTATATAAATTTATGGCATATCATATTTGTAATTTAATAAATTTCAATCAACTAATTATAATATGCATTACAAAGCATGATTTTACGAAGTATATGATTACCCTTCAATAAATCCTTAATATAATACTACTTATTTGTAATGATTTATTAAATTATATCACTTTAAAATGAAATATTACTTTTTAAAAATTATATTTATAAGTTACTACAACATAATTGACTCTCCATCAACAATATCTACACGTGATGATCATTCATGTAACAATAAATTTACAACAAAATGATCATTCATGTAATACTTATTTCGAATGTTTAATAAAATCATGTTTACAGCATAAAGTGATTCTCCATCAACAAATTTTACACGAGATAATCCTTCATGTAACAGTACTTTTGTGCAATGCGATGATCCTTCCAGTAGCACTTATTTGCAATGGTTTGTCAAATTAATTTAGATAATCCATGTAATACCCCAGATATTTTCTTCCGACGAGAAATAAAATTTTTCGAATTAATTAAGGCTTTGCACGCCTAAGTTAAGGAAATTCAATTCTAAGACTAACGGTGAAATCCGATACTGAAAATAAATTCCAAAAGTCGGTTGAACGACTACTGTATTAGGGTTTTCGCGTCCGATAGAATTTTCATTCGAGAACTCAGATCGAAAAACCGTCTGACTTTACATTCATTTTTTCTGCGATACGAGTCTACTGGAGAAAGTCAGTTTTTATTTATTTTTCCGGGCGAAACTTGGACTGTCTTATCCCGACTTTTCATCGGATTTTGGAAAACGAATTATGCTTTCCGAGTAAGTGATTTATTTCTAATCTAATGGTCGAATTAGATTTCGTCAAAAACGTAACCGTCTAGGAAATTAATTTCTCGATTTATATACGCCGTGTTAGACCCGTAAAACGCGATATTTTGAATAAAAATCCATCCCCAAACCGCCACATACCCCTATGACTCATCCTTGTTAGATCTTTTCTACTTTATGGTATAAATATCACATAACACCTCATTTCTCTCTTCCTCTCTCCCTCATTGCCGCCATACTCTCCTCTCTATCCCTTCTCTCTCTTATTCTTCATTTCCTCCATTAAAGCTCTCAAGTTCTTCAAGCATTCAAGGTTCATAGCTTGCTCATCTTCCAATCAATCTTAATTCCGAGTTCATAATCGTTAAGGTAAGAGCTTTCTCTATAGTTTGAACCGAACAAAATTCTATTCCTTCAAGTTTTGTTATTTTCGGAAACTTTATGGAGAAGTAGGATGATGTTTAAATTTATTTTCATGCTTATAAATGCTTAGAAATGGATTTCTATGGATTGAAATTAAGTGGAAATCATCCTCCCTAATTATTTGAAATAACCGAAAATTTATATAAAATTGTGGTTGAAGATTAAGTTCGATTTTAGATGATTGATTTGTGGATTTGTGTTCTATGTATTAGTAGATTGATGTGGGAATTAATTGAGAATTTTCTAAAAATAGAAATCAAGTTGTAAGAAAGAAAGAAGTAGGATTTTGATGGAGTAAATCTTGTAGTATGTTGTGATGATATAATTGATAAGTAGTAAGCTTGTAGATGAATATATAATTTAATTAGATTTTTCTAAAAATAAAATAGAAATCGTAAGAGACGAAGAATCGATGATAAGTTAAGATTCGATAATAATTTGACTATATGGGTTTCATATTGGTAAATTTTAATAGTTAATGAACGTAATTGGAAAATTTGAACGAATTCTATGAAAGTCGAGTTTTAAGTAAGAGACGAAGAGACGAGTTTAATTGTCGATAGGAAAGTCGAATGAGGAAACTAATTTGATATTAATGATTGTTGTCAATTAATAAACAAGATTGTAGTTGGTGATATTTCCATTCGAGAAATGAATATAGAAGTTAGAAGATTGAAAACGAATTTGAATTGGAATTTGGTTTAGTAATTGATTAGTTGGAAAAGACGAGAAAGTGCTCGTCGTATTATTAATCAAGAGACGTGAAAGTATTCACGATTAAGGAATATATGTCTTAACTGCAAAATGATAGTAGTTTCATGCGCATAAAGGTGGTATAGCATTGATCGAACCTAGGGAATTGTGCGTCAAGTTTTATCGAGCATTAGGGTTAACTCGGACTGTTTTGCGATACTTTACGGAAACTGTCATAACTCTTTGCTCACTTAACGAAATCGAGATCCGTAAATTGGACAGTAAACTAGACATCCGTAGCTTTCTTTTGGTACCAAATTCATCCCCTGTTTCATAGAGTTCTGTTCTGTATGAACTCCAGAACTATTGTCTTGTGCAGAGAAGTTCAAAAACCTATTTTTTCAAGTTGAATTCTTTTTAACTTAGTTCTTTGAGAACTTCTAAGTCGTTATAAGTTATCGACTTCCGTTATTAACTAATCTAAGTGTCGAGTAAAGGAATCAAGTTAGTTCTAATCGAGATAAGTTCGGGATAATCAAAAGAATTTAGTTAAAGTGCAAAGGCCTAAAAGACTTAACCGAATTCGTTTTTCTTTTTCTTTAATCTCTTGATCGATTACTAAAGTTTGAATATTTGCGAAAAGAAAGAAGTCGGAGTTGAAGACAGGACGGAAGACAGAAGGTTAAAGTTTGTTCTGTAAACGATTGAGGTGGGCTTTTCTATATATAAAATAAAATGAGCGATGCTCGAAAATGTTTACTTACTGCTTTGATAAGTGTGTTTTCAAATTGATTATCAGTGCATAAAAGAATTTGTTTTTGTGAGTTCTTTTGTGCCTTTCTGTGTTGGTTCAATCGGATTCTGAGTTAGCCCACAGAGTGCTATCCAGAGGATCGGATTCTGAGTTAGCCCACAGAGTGCTATCCAGAGTTACCAACTAATCGATCGGATTCTGAGTTAGCCCACAGAGTGCTATCAAGAGTTAGTGTACACGGTAGCCGTTGTGTGTGATACTCTGTTGAGGGGTAGCCAGCCACGGTGAGGAACGTGCGCGGGAGAAGTATACTCTTCCCCGGCGTTGAAACAGAAGTTGAGCAAGTTGAACATAACAACAGTCAGAAAAATGCTTGCAAGCTATTTATGAAAAGAAAATGTTTAGTAAGCACGGGCCTTTGAAAGAAAAATCCCGTTGTGTTACTTTGAGAATGCCTGATTAATCTATAAGCTTATGATATATTTTCGGCACTGTGCCCACTAAGTATGTTTATATTAGCCCTGCATATGTTTTATAAAATGTGCAGGTTGAGTGACGGGAGTGGCGGAGGTTGAGTAGAATTGTAAATAGGAAGAAGAACAATGTGTCAAGTTCTACATTTTCCGCTGCCAAACTCTTTTTGTGTCAATGTATATCTTTTTGGGTCTAAGTCCCGTACTTTGAACTTATTTTCTTTTGAGAACAACTCTGTCGAGCGATCCTTCGAGGTCGACTCTCTTTCTTTTTAATAAAGTCTATTCATATATATCAATTATTGTTTAGTTATTGTGTTTATTTATTTTATTCCCCCTTCTTCCCCGCTTCTTTAATCCAATCCCTAGTCGCACCTCGGCTTTGCCGTCCCTCGGAATTTGGGACTGTGACAATCCATTATGTAAACCTTATTTGCAATAATTTGTTTGAATTGTATCACTTTATATTTTTTTTGAATTATATTAAATTACAACGTAAAATAATTTTCCGTTAATAAATCATACACGAGACGATCTTTCACGTAAAATTAAATTAATTTACAAAAAGATGATCATTCATGTAAAATTTATTCGCAATGATTTGTCAAATTATATCAATTTAAAATAAAATATTGAATTATTTTTTAAAATTATATTTATAAGGTATGACATAAAGTGATTCTTTATCAATAAGTTATACACGCGATGATCCTTCATGTAACATTTATTTGCAACGAAATGATCCTTCATGTTGGAAAATTTAGTAAAGTTTTGATTGATTCCAAAACCAACTGACCCCAACCGAGTAGATGTTGCCATATCCTAATGTTAGTATTTAGGCTCGCTGTTTGAGCAATGTTCAGATTTTATCTTTACAGGACTCCAGCTGAAGACAACAACACAGCTATACTTGGATAGAACTTCAGATGGAAATTCGGATATGGAACATCAGATGTAAGAAAGCCAACTGAGCGTTCAAGCCAACTGTTCGGATGTGGAACATCAGATTTGCAGGACTCGATCTGATAAATCGACAACATGAAGTTCAAGGCAGCTGAGGGTTCAACTGTTCTTCTTCAGACAAAATGTCAGATGGAACATCAGCTGAAGACCACTCAGATGAAGATCAAACGTCTCAACCGACTAATCAATATTGAAAGACAAAGGTTGAAATTTGAATTTCAAATAGGAAGTCACGTGAAGGTTTGACGTTCTGTCATTACCTCATTTGGCCCAACACAAGGTTGTCTCAGAAGAAAAGCAGAAGTTCACAGTTGCCAAATCGGGAAAATCTGCAGAAATGAGAGACAAGCCATCGCTTTCACAGAACAGAGATCAACGGCTCTTCCAACGGCTAGTTGATCCTCACCGCCTATAAATAGAGGCATTCATTCATTCATCAGGATAAGAGACAGAAGAGCAAAAGAATGGCGATATACTGCGCACAACCTAAACTGCAATTATTCTCTTTCTAAGAACATCACCAGCTGAGAGTTCATAGAGAGTTAGAATCTGTCTTGGTGTTTTCGATCTTAGTTTGAGTCTTCCTTTGTTCAAGCTTAGATCCTAGCTCACTTCTTTGTTAGAGCTAGTAGTTAGAAAACCCACCCTTATACACATCCCCTAAAAAGGTTGTTAGGATCCTGCTCTTCCCGAAATTGAGTAGAAAGGTTGATAAGTACCCGCAAACTTATCTGTACAGTTGCAGAGCCCGTGTAAGCTTTGTGGTAGCTGTTCTAAAGAATTTGGACTGAGTTGTGTGGACTCACAACTCCCCGTGGACGTAGGAGTTCTCTCCGAACCACGTAATTCCTTTGTGTTGTGTTTTATATTCAGTTATTTTCTGCATATCTAACTGTCCGACTAACCAGCACTCAAAACTGCATCTTTACATTTCAACTGATTTGGTTGTTGACCGACCTTGCATCTGAGCGTGAGTTGTTTTATACGAGTTGTTTTTGTTTCCACCACATTCCGCACAGCACCACTCTTCCAGCTGAGTTTTCTTACTCAGTTCTGATTCCAGCTGAGTCTTCTTACTCAGTTGTGGTATTTTTTCGGGGGTTATTTTTAAAATTCCTATCTGGTGTATTCCCTCCCCCATACACCAGAACTCGTATCGGGACCATCAAGTGGTATCAGAGCAGTGGTTCACAAGATCGTTGTCTCTGTTTCACGAGGTGTGAATCGAGGTGTTTTTCTCCAGTGGTCAACTGAATAGATCTTTTTCACGCTAGTGCATTTCTGCTTGCATTTGTCGTCTGTTTGTTGTGTGCAGATGGATGTTAAAGACAAGATTGTTGTCATGTTCTCGGTTGTGAACTATACATCCTGGAAAACTCAGATGAAGAAGATTCTACTGTCCAAGCATCATCGAATGCAACAAGTGATTACATCCGGACCGATCACCATCATGGAAAAATTCATTCGCACTCCTACAAATCCCAATGATGGGGATGCAACTGAGGTGATAGTCGAGAAGAAGCCAGAAGATTTTACTCCTGAGGAAGCAAAAGTGAGCCTAGCTGGATATCTGGGCTCAAAGCACTATCATGTCCACAGTTGGACAAGACTATCTTCCATGGATAGAAGAGTGCAACACAGCTAAGGAAATGTGGAACATTTTGGCATCTCTTAGTGAAGGGAGTGACGAAACAAAGGAGAACAAGTTCTCCCATGCTTGTCAAGATTTTGACAATTTCTGTCTAAAAGTCGATGAAACCATTGATCAGTTGGAGTTCGGTTCATGGATATCATCCGAAGGATTCAGTCTATCCGACGAGGAAAATATACTTTGAGAGAGATCAATCTTAAAGTATTACAAGCCCTACCAGCTGAGTGGGACACCTTCACCAACATTCATGAAAGCCGAGTTGATCTTGGAGAGATGGGAACGGACAGACTGTTCTCAATTCTGAAAGGAAACGAGTACAAGGTGAACCGACGAAGATCAACTCAGTCCTCGGTGCAGACGAGTCGATATGAGGATGTTGGTTCCGGAATAAAGACAGTAGCACTTCGAGCCGACTATTCCAAGCCGCGAACATCAAGGGCAATAAGATCTGCGGACACAGCTTCGAAGGAGCCAAGCAGAGAAGAGCTGCAACAGAGTATTACCGCCTTGTCAAAGAAGCTGGCTGACATGGATACTCGGTTCGGAAAATACAAGCGGTTCTATAAATCCAACCGAACTCGAGATAACTCAAAGCCTGTGAACAACGGTTGCTTTGAATGCGGCAAAGAGGGACACTTCAAAGTTGATTGTCCAGATCTTTCGAAGAAAGATAGAGATGCGTTGAGGGCCAAGCAAAATGCAAAGAACAAGGCCATGGTTGCAGAAGAAGTAGCTGATGACATGGACATCTTCACTGACACCGAAGATGAGGACGAGCTGACTTCCACCAACAACGCTATCGGACAGGATCAATGTCTCATGGCATTTGGAACCGACCAGGATGATGCTGAGGTACATTCTAGTCCAGTTAATTTAAATTCTTCCAATGCTACTAACATGCAGGAAACATTCGATGAAGAGTTGGAACCCTCTTGGGGTGATTTCCTAGATTTCAGTGAGGAATTGCATCAGCAATTGGTTGAGTTTAAGAATCTTCAAGAACAGTTTGCCAGACTTGAAGAATCCTTAACCGAAAAGGATGATCTGATCAAAAATCAAATCGAAGAGATTGATGATCTCAAAAGTCAACTGAATGTGGCCAACCAAACTAAGGCTCCAATCGATGAGGATTTGAAGGAGCAGATCAAGGAGCATCATGAGCAGTTGAACAAGCAAGAGGCACAGATCGACCAGCTGATGAAGATGTCAGACGCACAGACCGAGCATTTAGCTGTTCTTCTCAAGGATCTACAAACTGAGAAGGACACCCTGATAAAGCTATATCAATCATCCAAAATCATCGAGAATCTCATTAGTTACCGACGACAAATGGATGACGTGTCTGGACTCGGCTACGACATGGTCAAGGACACTGGAATTCCACCCGCAACCTTTATCAAGGTTGTGGATGTCACGGTTGCCAAACCAAATACTGTTGAGTCTGCAACTCCCCAACTTAATCCAACCTTCACGTCACAACAAGTACCTACAGCACAACCTGCTAAGGGAACTGCAGCTGAGAAAGGAAAATGAGCTGTGGTTGGAGAACTGAAGAATCCATCGGTTGGGATAACAATCGAGGGGGAATGTTCCAGGACTCAGAAGAGGAACCAGAGACATCGGAGATACAATCAGAACCGACCTCAGAACCGACCTCAGAAGGGTTGGAATCAACAGAACTGACAGGGATTCAACCATCAGAATCAACATCGGTTCCATCATTAGAACAACCAAAGGTTCCATCAAAGTCAACCAATGTGGAATAGTTCCAACAGCTGTGGATATTCATGCCAGAACATGAATCAACAACCGGGCATGAACAGCTGTCATCGACAGCAAGGAAAATTGAATCAGACTCAGCCACAAAGATTCCAAAATGGCGTTCGACCTCATCGACAAAACCAAAAGGGTCAGAAACGTCAACAAAATAGGGGGAACGTCTCTCCTCCTAAAGCCCACAATGGGAGAAATCAATCTCCTATCAAGAAACAGAACGTCAATAATAACAACAAGCCTAAGGATGATCGAGGTGTTGTTATAGTTGATGGAGAAGGAAAGATAATTTGGAATGACAAATCTATCCGAATTTATACGGAAAAACGACCCACAGTTCAAGGGAGAACTGGTTCTAACCCTCCAGGACCCAACTAAAATTGGGGACCTAAGCGTGTTTCTCTGTGCAGGAGCAGGAGGAACAGCTGAGGAAGAATAAAGCATCACATACCATGTGGGTGATGGACAGTGGATGCTCGAAACACATGACAAATCTGAGGGATTTGCTTGGGAGTTTCGTGGAGAAGGAAGGACCATCTGTTACCTTTGGTGACAACTCAAAAGGTCACACCAAAGGCTACGGTACCCTTGAAACCAATCACGTGTCCATTTCCAATGTTTCATATGTTGATGGATTGAAGCATAACTTGCTCTCCATCAGCCAATTCTGTTATAATGGTTTTTCTGTCAAGTTTGATGCGCAGGGCTGCAGGGTCAAAAATGTCAGAACAAAGAAAAGTCATATTGTTGGGAAATCGATCCCCAACCGGGAATGTCTATTATGCAGATTGGAATAGTAGTCCTCCTGAAACCTGTCTTTTATTGAAGAGCAGTTCAGATGTGAGCTGGCTGTGGCACAAAAGGCTCAACCATCTGAATTTCAAGACAATGAACCACCTTACGAGACAGGAACATGCAAAGGGTATTTTTAACCTTGTGTTTTCACCAACACATATTTGCAGTGCGTGTCAGCTGGGAAAGCTCGCTAGATCCTCCTTTCGGTTGAAAACGATTCCATCAACCGACCGAGTATTGCAGCTGATCCATATGGATCTCTTCGGGCCTGTTACTCCCAAGAGCATGAATGGTAATGAATATACACTTGTTGTTACTGATGATTTCTCTAGATACACGTGGTCCATTTTCATGCGTCACAAGAGTGAAACCCGAGATGAGCTACCCAAGCTGATGGATCGGATATCTAACCAACAAGAGATGAAAATCATTTCTATCCGATCAGACCGTGGAACCGAGTTCCTCAATGAAACCATCATCGAAAACTGCGAGAAGTATGGAATCACTCATCAAACATCGGCTGCTCGTACTCCACAACAGAATGGAGTAGCCGAGTGAAAAAACCGAACGCTGAAGGATGCTGCTACATCCATGTTGACAAGCTCAGCTCTGCCAAAGAGATTTTGGGCCGAGGCAATCAACACAGCATGCTACACCCAGAACCGGTTTCTTCTGACCAAGCAGTTGGGAAAGACTCCATATGAACTATGGAGACGCAGGAAGCCTGATATTTCATATTTTCGCGTTTTTGGTTCTAAGTGTTATATTCACAACAATGGGAAGACTCGGTTAAAAACTTTTGACGCCAAGGCTTCGAAGGGCATATTTATCGGATATGCCGCTCGGATCAAGGCTTATAGAGTTTTTAACAACAGTTCTCGTGTTGTGGAGATAATACCTCATGTTAGTTTTGATGAATCTACTTTTGAGTGCAGGGAACAGGCTAAAGGACAACAAGTAGATCCACATGTTCCACCAGCTCTTACCAGATCGCAGGTTCTAAGGCAGAAGAATCTGGCTGAACCATTGGTTTGGGCAACCGAGGATGATGATCCTTGTTCCTCTGAAGATGAATGTGAGGACCCCAGCTCATCTCAAGGGGGAACTTCAGCTAATGTTACTCCAACTGCATCAGCATCCGAAGCCCAACCTAGCTCGGTTCGAGATATTATCCATGTTGAGGATCCAGACTCAACAGCAGATAAATCACCAGTTCTGAAGATCCCATCATCTCCCACGGCTCAGGTTATCCCATCCGTTGAAATCACGGAACCGCCACTGCTGGAAGAAGAATGAAGACGCAACAAGAGATGGTATGAAGATCATTCCAAGGACGACATCATCGGAGATCCAGCCAAAGGTGTGCGTACTAGGAGCAGAGATGCAAATCTAGATTCAGCCGAGAAAGATTCCAACACTTACGCCCAATATGCTGAGGAGTTGGCAGTTCTTAAGGAGTTCGAGCAAGCTGGAGATGTTGCCATGATTTCATGTTTCGTAGCTGATGTGCCAGAGCCGAAGCATGTTATGGAAGCTCTCAACTGTGTTCATTGGACAACAGCCATGCAAGAAGAGCTGAATGAAAGAGTTGGTAGAAAGACCAAATGGTGTTAAAGTCATTGGATTAAAATGGATTTTCAAGAACAAGAGAGACGCCATTGGATTCATCGTGAGAAACAAGGCAAGGTTGGTAGCTCAGGGATATTGCCAACAAGAAGGAATTGATTTCGAAGATTCCTTCGCGCCTGTTGCAAGGTTGGAAGCCATCCGAATATTTCTAGCCTATGTCGCATTTCACAAATTCAAGGTTTATCAGATGGATGTGAAGTGTGCTTTCCTCAACGGTGATATTAAGGAAGATGTTTATGTTGAACAGCCTCCCGGTTTTGAGACTGGTGATGGAAGAGTGTTTAAGTTGAAGAAAGCAATCTATGGATTGAAGCAAGCACCTAGGGCTTGGTATGACACTCTCTGTGGTTTTCTTCTAAACTCGGGGTTCAAACGAGGGTCAGTTGACAAAATACTGTTCATCATAAAAGTTGGAGAAGACATACTTGTTGTGCAAATCTATGTTGACGACATCATATTCGGTTCCAAGTCGGAGGAGCTGTGCGAGAAATTCTCAACTCTCATGAAGGAGAAATTTGAGATGTCGATGATGGGTGAGATGAATTATTTTCTTGGGCTACAAGTGAAGCAGTCACCAAAAGGGATTTTTATTAATCAGTCCAAATATACAAAGGAGCTCATCGCAAAGTTCGGCTTGTAGACAAGTAAAACCATAAGGATCCCGATGAATACTAACTGGAAGATTGAACCCGGATTTGAGGGAAAACTCGTGGATGCCAGTAAGTATAGAGGGATTATTGGTTCTTTGCTATATCTAACCGCCAGTCGGCCAGATATATCTTACGCGGTTGGAGTGTGTGCTCGGTTCCAAGTTCAACCGAGGAAAGCACACATGTTGGCAGCAAAGAACATCATTAAATATCTGAAGGGTACTGTTAATGTTGGGTTGTGGTACCCAGCCGACGATAATATCCAACTGTCCGGATACTCAGATGCGGATCTAGCCGGAGATCGGTTGGACATGAAGTCCACATCTGGACACTGTCAGTTCATGGGAAGCAAGCTAGTTTCATGGTTTTCCAAGAAACAAGCATGTGTTGCCACTTCTACAACCGAGTCAGAGTATATGACTGCCGGTAGTTGTTGCATGCAAGTGTTGTGGCTCAAGCAACAGGTGAGAGATTATGAAGTAGCAACTGGACAGGCTTCCATCCATTGTGATAGCTCAAGTGTCATTGCTATCTCTTTGAATCCTGTTCACCATTCTCGGACGAAGCACATTGACATCCGACATCATTTTATCCGAGATCATATTGAGAAGAAAGATGTATCTGTGGAGAAGATTCCAACTGAGATTCAGAGAGCTGATATCTTTACCAAACCTCTAGCCGAAGCACGATTCAAGATGTTATGCGATCTCCTTGGATTGTTGGATCCATCAGATGAGGCATCAGTCGAGGTGAAGAGATAGATATCCATCTGAGGGGGAAGCTCAGATGAAGGGAGAATCTCAGATGCGGACCGCCATCCGAAAACATCAGACATCAGCTGAACAGACGAACTCGAGTCAGCTGATGGCATGCCGCAACATTGGAACACAGCTGATTCCGACATCAGCTGACAGGTATCATTTATGGCTGCAGGTATTTTAAATGAGAATGTTTGAAATAAATTCAAACATTCCTGAGCATGTCAGTTAGATTAAAATAGCCATCATAGCGCATTTAATGTAAAGTACGACTGAACATCAATAGCCTTACTTTATAATGCGACTGGGCTGACACAAAAACAGTTCACCTTCTCACGCGCGTGTGTTGGAACTCGGAATGTGACGTCAGTCAGAGTTAGTCAATAGTCGCGAGATCTCAGCCGTTGATGGATTCACGCTATTCAATCTTGGCCATCTAATTCAAACGACCCACTAACCTATAAAAGGGGGAAAATCAGGAAGTGATTTCTTACCTTCTATACTTGTGTTTATCTGCGTAACTGTTCATCTTCGTCTCTGATTCTGTATCACCATTTTCGGCTAAGTTCTTCTTTTCTTCTCTCTATATATAAACCTCTCTGGAATACAAAATGGCACCGAAAGCTTTATCTCAAGGAAAGAAGATGGCATCATCAGGACCAACTCTTGTCCCTTCGACGTACGAGGAATCTTACGATATGATGATATCCAGAATCCACTTCGAGCACATTCTGTCAACAAAAGCTCTGGACTCACCGGTGTTATCCCCTCTCGCCGATCTTCTCAGGGATAATCGTCTTCTTGAGTGGGCAACGCTCTTTTCCACCCACTTACTCAGGCGACAGGTCGGAGAATTCTACATGAACCTGCAACACGAACAGGGAGTAGGCTTCGTTTCAGAAATATCATGTCGACAGCGCGACGTCACTGCCAGAACTGTCCGCCGTGTCACCTTCTACCTACCGGTTTCTGAGATGCTACGCTCCATCATTCCACCGAATCTGACTGCCACGGACACCATCGAGAACATCACAGATGCAGATGCAGATCTATTTCTTGAGAATGCTCTTATCACTACAGAAAGATTGTGGAGCAACATGCAGTGAACAAAGTTGAAACCCGAGCATCGACTTCTGTTCGATGTTATATCCAAGGTTATCTTTGGATACAGCGGAGCTTTTGGAGATATCAGTCGACCCAAGCTCAAGCAGCTGACAGCTTTGGAGCACAAGCACAACATCAACTGGTTCAAGTACTTCGAACACCAGTTGACAATGGAGAAGCAGAAGATTTCAGAAACTATAAATGATTCCGGGGAAAAGTTGTTTAGTGTTAAGGGAAATCTCAACTTTGGAGTCAAAATCTCTGCCCTGATACTTCTCGCCACGAAGGATCAGAACATGGTGTGGGAAGACTGTGAGGAGACACCAGTTAAAAGACAGATGCTGTTCCCAACAGCCAAGAAAGCTCTTGATGTGATTCGGAGTGTCTACACTCCAAAAGACAATAGGGAAGCTGTGAAATCAGTTGTGGAGAAAGATACAGCTTAGGAGCAGATGGAGTCTCAGCTGCCTCCAGCTGTCGGCCACTCTTCAAAATCGACAGCTGCACGCCGACTCAGAGATGAGTCAGATAAGGATAAAGAGGAAGAGCCGCGTAAGAAGAAAGTTGAAGGTTCGTATCAAACCGTCAGTTGCAAAACCAGCTGAGGAGGTACCATATGAGTCGAGTCACTCAGTTGACGAGGCTGCTTTCGAAATTGTTCCTCGCGAAAGTGGAACAAGGAAGGAGAGGTCTCCCCATCAAGATGGGATGGAAGGAATGGAAACCGATCCGGAAGATGAGCCGAACATGTCCTCGGATGCAGCTTCTTCAGCCAAGGAATCCGACGATGTTCCATCCTCCCCCACGGCAGGAGCCGATGCCGTACAACACAACCATGTTCTCACAACTGATCTTCAGTCAGAGATTCCGAGCTCCCCACTTGATGCCAACATCACGATCCAGTCAGAAATTCCGAGCTCCTCACTCGATGCCAACATTGCGACCTCGTCTTTGGCCAATATTGAGGAAACTATTGAACTGATTCCCTATGAAATTCTCTCTCCTTCCCCCATTGACGAAGAAGCTGATCGTCGAGCTGTCACGCTGGAACATGAAGGCAAGTTGGCATATTGCTTTCAGAAGCTAATTGGTATGTTTCCCGAGGCGCGCGACATGCCCACCTTTGCCACGCTCGGAACTGAGCTGTTGTATCAATTCATCATCATTTTCAGCCATTGGTATGTCAAGGAAGATACCATCTGGATACACAGCTGGAACCAGCTCAAGGCAGATGAGTCCCGTCTGAGGGAATACTTCAATTATACCAACCTCGAGGTTGCGTACAACAACAAGATCGCACTACTGACTCGCCGTCTGGATATCAGCAAGGCAGAAGGAAGAGACACAAGGGAGTTGACAGCAGATCGAGAATCTGTCACCTTTCTTGACAACATGCTGACCAAGTCTGCTGAATTCGTAGATGATCTTGACGCAGCCGCAGCAGCAGCAAAGCAGGAGGAAGAAGAACTTCAACAGTACCTGGCCAATCGCCAAGTCATGGTTGCTGTTGAACAGCAAGCACCATCTGAACAGCCAGCACCAGCTGGACAGCTAGCTCTATCTGATCAGCCAGCACCCTCCTCGGATGAAATATGCGAGCTGATCGCTGAGAGAGTCAATCAGCTGAGGAAGGAGATGATAGCCAACATCCAGCTCAACCGCGAAGAACAGCTGAGGATGATAGAAGCTCAGGAGGAGAAACTTAGGAAGCTGCTGGAAGAACATGATGGGATAAAGATGAAGCTTGATGACTTCTCAACATCCACCAGCAAAGACATCAATGACCTGAAGACAACAGTTCATGGAATCAGATCAGACCTGAACGTGTTCAAGTCCATCTCAGAATCCAATCTTGCAAAATCTCAACAGACGCAAAACAAAGAATGGGATTCTCGGTTCGAACAAAAATGGGCAGAGTTCGTCGCCTTTCAAACAGAAGTCACTGAAACCTTCGCTGCCATGAAGAAAGCTAATCAAGAGCGTCGCGATAAGGAACTGGCGAAGAAGGTTGATGTGGAATGTGCAGTAGATGAACTCTTCAACCGGATCCAGCAGGCTGAACAAAACCTCACTTCTTTGGATGGCTCAGTCGCAAGCCTTATTGCTGATGCCAAAAAGGGGGAAGATGAGATGCAAGAAGATGAGACGCAAGCTGAAGAAGAGATGCCAGCCGGAAAGGAATCTCAGCTGAAGAAGACCGAGCTGAAGAAGACAGCTCCGAAGAAGTTCGCTCCGAAGAAGCCAACCGACAAGAAACAAGAACAGCTGAAATCTATTGTTGTCGGAGGAGAAGAAATGGCTAAGGACATGGAGTAGGCGAAGAAGTATGGAGTCTCCTACAACTCCATAGCCGAGATTGCAGCCGAGATCGATGCTGAACTTGACGGTATTACAACCGAAGAGGTGTATTGCTGCTTCTAAAGCTATGGATGTCCCGGAGAAGGATTACATGAATCCGGAATGGGTGAAGAGATTCGCGGCCAACCAAGCATCAAGAGTTAACAAGTTCGAGGAAGAGCTTGTCAAGGTTACCAATAACTTGGATAGAAATGTTGCCTCCCGATGCCGACGACGCATTGAGAAACATCAAGTGAAGGCTGAAGGATGAATGAAGTAGTAAAGACTGCCGGGAAAGATCAAGCTCCAGGGACGCTTCAAGCATGTTGATAAATGGATGCCGGAAGAATGGAATGATGATTGGGAATCATTCAAACAAGAATTTGTGAATGATTTCTACTACAGGAAGGTGTTCGCAACTGAGGATTCTAGAAGAGCATTCAAAGAAGCCCTAACCGAGCTTCACTCTGGGGATCCGGGCATGTTCAACCAGTTCAGACGAGTTATGATTGATGCAAAGCTGGACATGAATACCGTCTCTGTCCCTCAGAAGGTTACATATCTCCCTCCATTCATTCCAGATACAAGAAATCCTAACAGGCAGAAGATCGCAGCTGAAGCAAGAAAAGTCTATCAAGAACATGGAGTGGATATCTCGAAGGAATCAGATGCCAAGAGAGAAATTTTTGTCAAGATTTTCGGCAAGTATGGGCTGAAGTATTAGCCGAGATAGAGTTTTTGAGCCACTGATGTATTTGATTTCTATGCATATCTGTGTAAACACAACAGTTGTAATGAAAACTTTCATCATATATCCGATTCATCTTGATGTACAATTTTCCAGTTGTCCAAGCTCTAAATCGCAAAGTTATTTCAATACCATGTTATAACTGTGCTAACCCTTTGATGTTTAATCTTATAGACTGTCTAGAATTTCAGCTGAGATTATAGAGAGGTCAGTAGGGTTTAGATCAGTAGGGTTTTGGCATCATCAAAAAGGGGGAAATTGTTGGGAAATTTAGTAAAGTTTTGATTGATTCCAAAACCAACTGACCCCAACTGAGTAGATGTTGCCATATCCTAATGTTAGTATTTAGGCTCGCTGTTTGAGCAATGTTCAGATTTTATCTTTACAGGACTCCAGCTGAAGACAGCAACACAGCTATACTTGGATAGAACTTCAGATGGAAATTCGGATGTGGAACATCAGATGTAAGAAAGACAACTGAGCGTTCAAGCCAACTGTTTGGATGCGGAACATCAGATTTGCAGGACTCGATCTGATAAATCGACAACATGAAGTTCAAGGCAGCTGAGGGTTCAACTATTCATCTTCAGACAAAATGTCAGATGGAACATCAGCTGAAGACCACTCGGATGAAGATCAAACGTCTCAACCGACTAACCAATGTTGAAAGACAAAGGTTGAAATTTGAATTTCAAATAGGAAGTCACGTGAAGATTTGACAATCTGTCATTACCTCATTTGGCCCAACACAAGGTTGTCTCAGAAGAAAAGCAGAAGTTCACAGTTGCCAAATCGGAAAAATCTGCAGAAATGAGAGACAAGCCATCACTTTCACAGAACAGAGATCAACGACTCTTCCAACGGCTAGTTGATCCTCACCGCCTATAAATAGAGACATTCATTCATTCATCAGGATAAGAGACAGAAGAGCGAAAGAACGACGATATACTGTGCACAAGCTAAACTGCAATTATTCTCTTTCTAAGAACATCACTAGCTGAGAGTTCATAGAGAGTTAGAATCTGTCTTGGTGTTTTCGATCTTAGTTTGAGTCTTCCTTTGTTCAAGCTTAGATCTTAGCTCACTTCTTTGTTAGAGCTAGTAGTTGGAAAACCCACCCTTATACACTTCCCCTAAAAAGGTTGTTAGGATCCTGCTCTTCCCGAAATTGAGTAGAAAGGTTGATAAGTACCCGCAAACTTATCTGTACAGTTGCAGAGCCCGCGTAAGCTTTGTGGTAGCTGTCCTAAAGAATTTGGACTGAGTTGTGTGGACTCACAACTCCCCGTGGACGTAGGAGTTCTCTCTGAACCACGTAATTCCTTTGTGTTGTGTTTTATGTTCAGTTATTTTCTGCATATCTAACTGTCCGACTAACCAGCACTCAAAACTGCATCTTTACATTTCAACTGATTTGGTTGTTGACCGACCTTGCATCTGAGCGTGAGTTATTTTATACGAGTTGTTTGTTTCCACCACATTCCGCACAACACCATTCTTCCAGCTGAGTTTTCTTACTCAGTTGTGATTCCAGCTGAGTCTTCTTACTCAGTTGTGGTATTTTTTCGGGGTTTTTTTTTTAAATTCCTATCTGGTGTATTCCCCCCCCCCCTTCATACACCAGAACTCGTATCGGGACCATCACTTCATATAACACTTATTTGTAATGATTTATCAAATTAATTTTATCATTTTGAAATAAAGCAATGAATTGTTTTTTTTACAACGTATAGTGTGTTTCCTTCAATGAATTTTACACGAGATTGCCCTTCATGTAACAATTATTTACAACGAGATGATCCTTCATGTAAATTGGAAATGATTTATCAAAAAATATCACTTTAAATAAAGTATGTTAAGTAATTATATTTGTAAATTACAACTTATAAGTTCGCACTCAATAAATTCTACACGAGATTATTCTTTACGTAACATTTATTTGCGACGAGATGATCCATCGCGTAATGCTTATTATAATAATTTATTAAAATATATCTCTTTTCAATAAATTATTAAATTATCTTTAAATTTATATCATTAGATTTGCATTAAGATAATTAAACATTGAATATTTTTTAACAAGAAGTCTGAATTTCATTATGCTACATTTCAAAAATTAGTTCAAATGTCAAAAGAAAATAAATACACATTACAAAGTCTTGAAAGAATACTTTAGACGTGAACAATAAACGAGGTTCACATTATTAGCGTGCGCTATGATACATATTGTGGCAGAAACGAATAGGAAATAACTTCTTAATCGGAGTTGAGGCAGGTTTTATAAATTATAGTATAAAATTTTCATATTTATACTTGAAACTTATTTTATTTTGTTAATATTTCTTTTTAATATTCAGGGTTTATTTATCCTATGCAAGTTTGGGACAATAACAAGTGGTAAAATTATATTTTTAATTCGATTTGAGACACGTAACGAGTATATGAAATGGGTCTATAAAAAAAGGGCATATATAGAAGAAACAGGGTATTTATACAACATATATGTTTCGTTCCAATTTTACAAGAAGAAACAGGGTATTTATACAACATATATGTTTACTTTGTGATATTTGTACGAGTTTAAGATGCGAACAAGTTGATTTTTTTTTCTAATGAATATGAACAATTTGTTTGTATAAATATTAAATGAATGAGTTCGGTTAATAATTAACAGATCTTTATTATTATACGAGTTTTAGAACAAATTGAGTAATTAAAAGATTAATTTTTCTACAAACAATAAAAAAAATACAAATAATATAAAAATATATGATAATCCTATCGATGTTCAACGGGCAACACACTAAGAGCATTCCCAACCGATCACCTAAAACCCATCCTAACTCTAAATTTAAGCTAAAACAATAAAAAGTGAGATATAAAATGTATCCAACAGATCTCCTAAATAAAGCTGGGCCCACCAAAATATTTACACTTCCCTAAACTTTTACTCAAATTTCCACTTGATTTCACCTTGCGTAAACATATTTAATTTCTTTTTCAATATTCCGCCACAATTTTTTAGTACTCCGCCAAATCATTTTATCTCCTCCCCGCCAGAATATTTCGTCTCTCTGCAGTATTTCAATCCTTCAACACAAAATATGTGAAGTTTAGTTCCATCAAAGAAAAAAAAAAGCAAGAAGACAATTCCAACCTAGGTAATTCATTTTTTCGTATTCTGACTTGTAAGATTTTGACCAACTTGAAATTGATGATTCATATGAATTGTTAAGCTTCTGATGCTATTCGATTGCCTCTGATCTGCATGTATTAATTTATTATTTGGATGATTTGGGGTAAACTTTAAAACACGATATAGAAGAAAATTTACTACAACTCTTCATGTATTTACATTAAGAATTGATATCTCTGATGATCGTGGAAATTATTCCGCACTAATATAATATTGGAATAGTAGTGTTTATACTTTCAGTTGAATATTGGACTTCATCAAATTGTAATTACTATCATATTGAAAAAGAAAATTAAATGGTTTCTTAGATGAAATGGAATCTGGAAAACCATTGACCCCTTGCAACTTGCAATTCGAAATTACTTATTGAATGTGCTCGTATTTGTTCATCGGTTACATGTAGTTGTTTATATTAAATTAGTCAAATTTTATTTTGTGTATTCAGAAATGGAGTTTCAATTGGATGACACTTCCAGTTTTCACTACTCTGTTGCAACAAGGCACACAAGTGTCAATGGAGAACGGCTCTTTTGATGCGCCGTATGAGGTTACAAAATCGTGTTCATCTGAAAAACGTGGAAAGAACTTTAATTCAGATGAAGATAAATTACTAGTATCAGCTTGGCTTAATACTAGTTTAGATTCAGCAGATGGAAATAACATGAAAGGTCGCTTTTGGAAACGAATAGAAATTTACTTTACCCAAGGAAAAAATGTCGATTGGCCTACTCGCACTCGTAGCTCCTTAAACCATCGCTGGGGTGTCATCCAACATGATGTCAATAAATTTTGTGGTTTCTTAACTCAAGTTGAAGGACAACATAGAAGTGGTGTTAGTAATGAAGATAATGTAAGCAGATTTATGTTAGTGTTTATCTTATTATTATTATTATTATTATTATTATTATTATTATTATTATTATTATTCTAATTGTATGGCTGAATTGTTTCTTATTGTCTACAGATCCAAGAGGCACGAAAAATGTATCTCTATATCCAAAAAAAGGCTTTTGGTTTCGATCATTATTGGGTTCTTTTGAAGGATCAAGAAAAATGGAAGAAGCGAGATCAATTATCTAGTATTAAAAGGAAGAAGTTGCCACGACCATCTAATCATTCAACTCAGGAAACTGTTAATCTAAGTGAAGACTGTGATGAAGCGAACAAAGAGAATTACAACAAATGACCCGGTGGTCGGAAAGCTGCAAAAGAAAAGAAGAAGTTATTTGGTGATGTTTTTGGATTCACAAATATCCCATCTGAGCTTAAGGATGAAGGGCAAAAAGCTCGTGTGGAAAAGATTGAGAAAATCAACTTATCTATTGAACAAAAATCTGAATTTCTTCAACTGAAAAAATCACAATTGTTGGAAGCACGGGAATCAAATCGGATTCAAAATGAAAAACTCCAAATGCAATCTCGTATAGAGAACGAAAAGCTTCAATTGGAGCGAGATAGAGAAGACGCGATCATCATGATGAAAGATTTGAATTCACTGGATGCAGAACAAAATAAGTACTTTCAGATGCGTCGAATGGAGATACTAAGGCTAAAAGATGGTAATCTTTAATGCAAGTGGAGTTTTGATGTCATAATCTCATTTTATATTAAAGTTTTAGGAAATGACTATTGGTTTTGAACTTTTACTTTACAGTTTCGTTTTTGGTGGAATAATATTTTTGTACTTTGGTGCTTTTACCTTAAAACTCTAAATTCTATTTCTAGATGAAATTGTCAATTCTCTTTTCCATTTTGCTTACTGCTAGTGATATTACTTGTTGATCATTAGGTGTGATTCAATTATGCAGATGATGACACACTTGTTAATGCTTGAGTCAGTAATAAATAATTCGTAGCAAAGTTATTATTCCTGTAGGTCTCATAATTGTGAATTTAAAAGTAAAAGGTTTCTGCCATTACGTTAGCCTAAAACAAAAGCTGGTCAAAATGGTAAAAATATCCCAACAGCACGACGTGGTAACATTCAACTTCACATCGAGCATAACATTCAAAAGCTGGTCAAAATGATAAACATCCAACAACAATTTCACTAAAAATTCAAATATACAAGTCATAATCAAAGAGGAAACACCACCCTCGTGATAACATCGGCAAGATAATATCCCTTACAATAATTGTGGTTGTTAATAGAGAAGTTAACTGGAGTAGCTTGTCCATCGACAAGCTCATTTAACAAAGGAGATCTTTCTAAAACATTTACTCCCTCCGTCCCACATTACTTGTCTCATTTGCTCTCAGCACGAAGATTAAGAAAAAAGAAATTAGATATAAAGGGTGTGGTAAGTATAGTTAATAAAGTGATATAAAATATTTTTTAATTGATAAAGTGATATAAAGTGTTTTTGATGTGACATAAAGTGATATAAAGTGGTTTTGAAGTGATATAAAATGAATAAAGTGATTGCTTAATTATTTTCTTAAATGGAAAGTGAGACAAGTAGAGTGGGACGTCCAAAATAGAAAATGAGACAAGTAATGTGGGACGAAGGTAGTATATCATTATGAGATCCTGGCAAACCAAAAAACGCATGTCATATCCAAGTATCTGAAGAAGCAATAGCTTCTAACTTAATTGTTGGCTTACCACCTCGGCCTGTATACATCCCTGACCATCCAGTAGGACAATTCTTCCATTCCCATTCCATGCAATCGATACTCCCCAACATGCCTGAAAAACCACGGCGCTGACCCTCTGCGAGCAATTTAGCCGTATCATCTTTATTTGGTCTTCTCAAGTATTCATCGCCATAAATAGAAACAATAGCTGTAACGAATCTTTTCAGACTCTCTGTTGATGTGCTTTCTCCAATTTTAATGTACTCGTCAAACATGTCACCCGTGGTTCCATAAGCAAGTATTCTCAATATAGCTGTTATTTTTTGAAGAGAAGATAATCCTAATTTTCCAGCAACATTGCGTTTCTGAACAAAGTATGAATCATGTGTTACTACAACATCTTTAATACAAATAAACAAATCACGATTCATGCGGAAACGCCTTCTAAAATCACTTGTTGGATAACCTGGAGGATCATCAAAATAATCTCGGAATAATCCTATATGCCCTGCTATATGATTTCGGTTTTTTGTGATACGACCCGGCATCGATCCATAAATTGATGTTGAGTTTCTATCAGTTATCGAATTTCCTAAAATTGTTTCACCAACAACAATTGCTAATTCAACTTCCTCATCATCACTAGAGGACGAGTATGAATCACTTTCGAAAAATAAATCCATTATAAACAATCCATAAGCCTGCCATACTCAAAATCAATGACAACTTCATAAATCCATGAAATAAAACATAAGTATGCACAAATTGATATACAATGTTAACAGAATTAAAAAGAAAAATGAGATTGAACTCCTTCAAAAAGACAAAGAGCTATATAAATCATTCTTATTGACTTTAATTAACACATTTACAGTTGCATACCTCTGAAATTCATAATAAATTCACAGATTTTATGTAGAGTGATGGACGTGAGATTCTTGGATCGGTGATATACGTTTTCGCAGGGCTTTCAAAGGTCAAAAAGATGAACGAAGGTTTCTGTTGGGGAAATGAATTCCGTTATGGAAGAAAATGAATAAATATTATTTTTATAAAATAGTTATTGTAAAATAAGAGATCTGTTGTATGCATTTGTAAAATAGGAGTTAAAATTAATATAGGGGAAGGTTTAGGAGCAATTTTAGGAGTAAAAGTTTAGATGATATGTTGGGAATGCTCTAATAGTACTGATAAAGAGAGACATAGTGATGCACAATTCTCAAAATACCTTTAGGTAAGTTTTACTAAATTAGCAAGAATATGATGGATGGAAGTTTATTTCTTTTTTTCTTTCTCTTCCGTAAAGTTACTAGGGACACGTTTTCAAACCTCAAATAAAATAAGAGAAGCTCTCCCATGCGGCAACGTCCCACAATTTGTGACCGCACGTGGTGCGTGCTCGCTTCTCACGCGCGATGAGTATTATGCACGCGCTCGTATTATTATTATTATTAATTTTTTTTAAAAAAATTTAGAATTTTTTTGGTTCCGATTTTACGGCTCCGTTTTCGCTCCGATTATTAATATAAAGATAATCGTAGTGATAACAATTTGGATTCTTCGGCTCACTGAAGCCTTCGACTTCTCTCGTTCGATCTCTTAACCAAAGAAGAAGAAACAAACAAAAAGAAGAGGCAAAAAAAAGAGGAGAAAAATCTGAAAATATAAAAAATAAAATAAAATAATAATAATACGGGTACGTGCACGACACGCGCCCCGCATGAGAAGCGTGCTCGTGCGGTCTCAAGTCTTGCGACTTGCCACATGGAAGTGTTTGTCATAAAATAATCAATAAACACGAACTGAAGTTGTATCCACTAATTAAGTAAATCATAATTACATAATATATATGTGTAACCGTAGTGGTCTTGAGATGAAAGATAAAATGGAGTAAAATTTATCTGATTCATTCGATAAAACATTTACAAATCCTATTTTACTTCGTTCTCGCTATCATATACAGAAACATCACATGAATAAAACACAACAAAAGTGGCCAATCCTCAAATCAGAATAAAAGTTTTAAATCATAAAGTCAAATAATTAACATACAAGCAAGGGGTGGAAAAAAAAATAAGAAAACTGAAAATAAAAATAAATGGGGAATCATTTTTTAAACCATATTCTAATCTCCATAATGAGAGTGATGATGAACAAAATGACGAGAACCGCTGCAAAACCGGCGTTCCAAGATGAACCGGGTTTGCCCAAATGGATACCGTAGAACACATTAACGGCTGCCAAAAATATCAAAGCCCTTCCCACTCCAAAATGGTACCAATTCCAATAGTTTCTAACTTTGGATGTTTTGTCCGGTCGAATTAGGAGTGCTAGAACCTGCAAAAACATATACTAGTGAGACGAGACACGAGATGTAGACGAGTGATGATATTATTTTTATAAATAATGGACATTGCAAGTACTGAATAATATTGACGTATGGACATGTTATACTTATGTCTAAATGATTTGGAAATCCCACGATATCCAAAAAAAAAAAATAAGATTTGGAAATATGTGCATCAAAAGCCTAAAAAGATGTGTATGTATCAAGTTCGGATTTTTCTTTTTCTCAATTGAGGGTCTGAATATTTAATATATGGCCTGCGACTTAAATTTTAGCTATTTTAAATAACAATTTAATTGAGTAAATTATTAAAAATCAAATTGAGAATAAAAAGCTAACCTGGAGGCAACCAAAAACAAAAATGAAAATTCCAAGGGCTTTGTGTTTGGAAACATTGGTGCTTAGACGATCATCCAATACCAAACCACATATCACACCAATAAGGCCCAATATGAAGCCCGTTGACTGAATAACGGCATGCAAGTAGAACCAAAGTGGGTCCCACTTCCTCATGTATCGGGCCACCATCGCCCCGATCGGCATCAAAATGGCCCAGCCGAACATGTTCAAAAGCCCGTGGCTTCTTCGGAGACTCGCCTCCGGCCGTTTCTCTGTTTGGAATTGACCTGTCGTGTGCACATTTATTAAAAGAATAAGTTATGAGATTGTCTATTTCATTGATTAAGTTATTATCCAGAAAACGTTTGATTGAGTTGTTAAAAAAACTTAAATCATTACTATGTGACAATCCTAGAATTTTACAATGGAACGCTTTTTTTATGTATCAATAGAAAATTTTGGATTTTTTTTTAGTTGAAAAATAAAGAGTTGTAGCTTATTAATCGTTATAATTTCCATCATATGTTAATATCTATTTGCATATGAAAGGTTCGTTGTAGGTTTAGGTGTACCAAAAGAATATTTTAATTTGGATCAGTGATCAAATTGATGCGACATGTCAATGTTAAATGAGTTAAGAGTAAGAGCAAACTTTGATGATATTGATAAAATGATGCATAAAGTTGGTGGTTGGCGATAACTTCAAACAAAAGAAATAATAATAGCAATTAGGATGTTATAGTTCTAGATATTATCTATGATATTGACAACTTGCAGTTGGTTGTTTTCTTGAATAGTCGGGATTTTTTTTTTTTTTTTATCATTAATTATCATGTTCTCGTCTCATGCTTTTATTTTATGAACTAGTAAACGAATTTTAAGACATATACTACTTTTTTTTCCTTTCTTGAAACGTGAAGGGCCATCACTCAACTTGCAGCCGTTGAATAACAAAAGGAAGACCGAAAAATAATTTGACTTTACTAATGAATTTTTATTGCAAAAATAATAATTTGGCCATGATTAATATACTTTATTTTCGTGAATTTGGCCTAGTAGCACGTTCAGAACAGCTTGGTCAAATTATAGTAATAATTAAACATTATACATCGACATGCATCTTTCAGATTATTGTCATATAATTCATATCGAAAGAAAAGATTAAAAAAAATTATGTTATTAAGTCATATTATTTTTACTTTATAGTTTCGGTGGGCTAGCCGGCAGCAATATACTAAATTGCTAATTATGAAATGATTCAAATCCACCAAATACTTGTGACATTAGCTGTGATGGGCCCCACGTTTGAGCTATTAAATAGATTTAGGTCATTAAAACGCGTAATTTCAAATATAATACTATTTCCGTCCCAGACTAGTTAATTTAATTATGTAATCAACTTACAGACATTTTTTATTACACCAGATTATGTTATTTATTTACTGACTATCACTAGTCTTGAAATTTTATTATTGTCATACACTACTACAACTATGGAAGGACATACACGAGATTATTTAAATTTCATATGCTTTAAATCGCAACGATGACGTATATAAACAAATGAAAAATAATACTTCCTCCATATTATTTCATTATAGTACCCATTTAGTTGACACACATATTAAATAAATGAGTTGTTTATAATAAAGTTGAGAAGATAAAGTAACTTTTTAGGGATACTTTTGTCACATCAAATAGGAGAGAGAAGAGAGTCAGTAGTTTTTTGGTTGCATATGTGGTGATTTATGAGTTATAGTGGGGTATTATAATATGTTGCATTTTCATTTTAGGAAATGAGTTTAATGAAATGATACATCCAAATAAGACAAAATAGGTATAATGAAATGATACGGAGAGAAAGGAGTAATAGTGATGAAATTTAGGATTTTTTAGACCACCATATATACTAATGACGTCAAAATCATACCTAAACTTTTTGTAAAACATATTTTAAATCCAAAATTTCAACAATCCATTCATACAAATATTGTCATCAACTTTACATATAGTAGTATTAATTTTCTCCATGCTTCATTTTATCATAGTAATATTTTTATATACGTGTTTATAACAACTTACGCTAGTGATTAATTTTGAAAATTCATCTTAAACATGCCAAAATCTAATGGTATCATCAGAGTGTCATTGTGTTGTGCACCAAAACACGGTACTTCGGCATTTTTATTTTTTATTTTTCCATTTTATTTTTCTTCTTGTTTAGGTGCACAACACTATGTCAATGCATGCAAAGGAGGATCTTGATCTAACCTAACAACATGAAGATCACACTTAAATTAACTCCAAAAAATCAAGAATTATAGTATGTGTGTTAGCACTAACCTGATGCATAATTCAACGAGGTAGCGATCTTTTCCTGATGTTCGGTCAATGCATAGTCGGGGGCCCGAGGCAGCCGGCCTGCGGGCCCAACCGCATACACGAGGCGGGAGCTGGGCTGGGTGGTGCGGAGCTGGAAAGCGATGTAGATTTGATTTGATTGGACGAGCATGGTGGAATTGCCAATTGGCAATCCCTGATTGGGTGGTTCGATTACCTTAACAAGGTTAGGTTGTTGGCCTCCCAAGAAGTATTGTTTCATGTTAGAAGTGCCACTAGTTTCAACCCAACCAACTATGGCAGTTGAGCCAACCATTTGGCCATCTGGTGAGAACCCTATCCCAACATATACATTTGTGTTTGGTGCTGAGAGCACAAAGTTCCACACATCTGGTGCAGCCTGCACATACTGATCATACCATATACGAGGCGATGTTAGAAATTTTGCCATGCTACATCTGATGAAATATATATGCTCTAATGTTTAGTATGGCTAAACATATACTATATGTTATGATACACATAAGAGAGTGATTGGTTGAAACCTCATGTCATGAGAGAGAGAGAGAGAGAGAGAGAGAGAGAGAGAGAGAGAGAGAGAGAGAGCTGACTTACTCTGAGGATGAAGCCTTGAGCAGCCCAAACTGTGACACATTGGAGAGAAGTTGTGTCGAAGAAAAGTGGGTTTTGCAAGGTGAGAGGAGAAGTGCAAGAATCTTGCGATTGTGAATAAACATATGAAAACAAGAAGGTGAAAATGAAGAACTGGGTGTAGCTTGGTGGTGACTTCTTCATCTCTCCCTCTCCCTCTCCCTCTCTGTCTCAGTCGCTCTCGCTAATTAATTTTCTGGTTATCCCTCTCTCTCACTATATATATAAATATGTGTGTGTGTGTGTATGTGAGTTTGTGCATTAGGGGTAAATTGCAAAATGAACAAAATAATACTGTAGCTTTTACTTGAAGAAATGTTTTTGACTAAGCTCCTCTTGTTCTTTGCTCTATGTTATTATTATAATTGAGATGACACACGGAAGTGTGTGGAAGGTGGGAATAAACAATTGACATCTTCAACACCAATATGATTACAAGCTACCAACTAGTGTCATATGGCATTCATATGATTCAACTTTCAAACGACATAGTTCCAAGATAAAATGCATCGAACTAGCTATGTTTTCAAGTATAATTTACTTTTCGTGTGATTTAACGGCCATTGAATTAGAAGGGAATTTTTTTCAGCATGACTACTAATTACCGTAATCATTGTAAAAGGAAAAAAAAAAAAAAAAAAAAAAAACAACTTAATAGAAGTTTAAGAAAACAATCACCACAACATTTCCCCGCCCCCCCCCCCCCCCCCCAAAAAAAAAAAAAAAAAAAAAAAACATTCTTTACAATCCATCTAGAATCAACATTTCTTTCGACAATTAAGAGCTCAATTTCGTTGATAAAAAAACCAAAGAAGATTTGGGAGGGGCAAAAACGGGCTTCAAATTTACATAATTTGTATGTATGCACAAACACACAGGATGTAAATATAAAAGGACCTACTTGTTCCACGCTGGCCAAAGAACTGATATAATTTTAAGCTTATATATAGCTAGTCTATGAAATCATAAAGGAGCATGTTCTCTTTGCGTTAATCAACTATATATAATGATGGCAAGATGAGGTTTAAAGAAGAGCATAGCATAGGCAATCATTCTCATGTGGCAAGACGGAGCAATGTCCGGCTGGGCGAGAACACCGTGCCCGGGCACCACCCAGCTCGCCCTCAAAACCGTTGCACAGGGTGAACAAAATTCCGAAAAACCAATGACCGAACAAGTGTCAATTAAAATGGTCTGAACTAAAATGATTCAATGCCAAAGAAAGCAGTAACTTTAAAATCAATTAATACTCTCTCACTTACCATAGCCTCCCGAGCAATGCTACAATTGCGACAGTACCTTGGACTTGGATTGGCTTTCAAGAGGATTTTATCCGCACAGTGGGACGATTCGAAGCAATCGACTAAATAACAGAATTTGCAGTAAGACAGATTTTACAAACATTATAAACATTAGTACTACAAGTATTGTTTGCGGTACAAAAGGTTAATAGCAGACCTGCAAATTCATCATCTATCTCACAACAATACTTCATTTCTCAGACTCAAAATCTTATCCGATGTAACTTTTCTTGCCTTCGCTAATGTAACCTCTTAATTTCCTATAGGCTCTATAAATTCCCTAAGTATTTAAACAGGAGTGTATCAGATAATTTACAGACAAAATGGTGGCATGTAAACTAGCTAGCTGTTGGAGTTAAGGTTTTGGCAGTCATTGTCGAGTAGACACCATTACTTGCAGAAGATCTATCATTGTTGACCCTTTTATAAAACAGGACATAAGCAGCAGGTGACTTCACATCTTCTTCGTTGATTGGCGATATGTGGCTATCGTCAAAGTTGTACCACCTGTTTTCGTCGAGAAGCTGCAAATGGAATAGATGCAACTTAGAAAAGTCACCACCTTGTGGATTCAATTATATCTCACATTAAAATCAACTCGTGGATGAGACATATAAAATGAAATGAGTCATCAAACCAATGAAGCCTAGGGGGATGTTCAGCATTCAGTTAGTACAACAAATAGTGATAATATGGCAAGGACTTGGAGCATTAACGGAAATATGATTACAGGCATCTATGAAACAAAATGGAACTACAGACAAAAACATGAAAATGCAAAAGTGAAAAGGACAGGGCAAACCTTAATATGTGCTGTATAATGTCCACTACCCATGCCGCCATAGTGATTTGTCAAGGCATAGAGTTCGTAGATGTGACGCTGGGTGTTGTTCTTGTTTGCAATATAATTTGTCAAATCAAAGTCATGAATGGGAAAATTTACAAACGTGTCAAGCTTGTGCTTCATTGACCTACTGTAAGAGAATCTTTTCAAGTGAATAACAAGAACTTCGGGAAGCCTCCAAAGGTCCAGTTTCTTGCTTGCCTGGCGCCTCTCCTTGCACTGAGGACAGTACCTTCATCAGGAACACATAAACAAGTGAGATACAATATAATCAAGAGGACATCTACATTGATACTAAAACTCACGAACATGTAAGAAACATGATTCTCATGAGCATTTTTTAATGTAGTCGAGCCACAAAGCAATACAGAAAGGAAGCTCACCACATGTCCTCCGGCACTAAAGGCTCCTCACGCAGAAAAGCTTCCAAGCAAGTGTACAATGAGAGAGGTTCATTACGAGGTTTCTTGCTTACATGCACATATTTACAAACTTCTGGAAGATTTTCTATGTGACTGGTATCATAACTTGCCAGAAGCTTCTGGGACCAGTCAACAAATACAAGAATTGACATGGAGGACAATGATAACTTAACCACCTTATCGTCACCAACAGTTAAGTCAATGCAAGCATTGTTTTCATCAACCAGCTGCAGTGGAAGCTTCTCTGACAACATTGGTCTAGAACCGCCACCATCTCCTTTTCTTGGATCAGATATATTAGAATCTGTGTGAGATTCATTTGAAGCCACAACTGACACATTGCTTGTGCTCATAGCACCTGAACTTTTTGTTTTTAACATGGGTGAGAGCATAGTATGAACTATCTGCTGTATATCACTTCTAGTTATAGTATCATCACAGGAGATTGGCGAAACAAGAGGAGTTCCATAAGGCTTCCACCCAACAGGATTCTGAGCATTTCCGGTACCCCTGTCAGCAAGCACAGAAAAAGGAAAAGGGCACTTTAAACTAAATGAATATAAAATAAAGGAGAAGGCTGCATCATGTCAATAAATATTGAAAAAAGGGTGATCTAATTATGGGAGAAATAAATATCCTAAATTCAATGCACATACTGTTCTTCTCGCCGGTGTATCAATTGGAGGAATTTTGTTTTCTTCAGAACTTTTGGGATCTTGTAAGCAGTAAGATGATCATCTTCTTTGATGGTAGATAAAGATATCATTGGATCCTCCAGGAACCGGTAGATCAAATGGCCACGTATCTATGACAGCAAATAAATAAATTCAGTAACCAACATATGCATACATTCTATGAGATTGAAACCACCATATTATTTACTTCACCAACCTCTGCAAGCAGAAGTTTCTCATTGAATTGCAATGAACAAGCATTACTCAGTGCTTGGATCAAATCCCTGCAACGCCCATGCTTTGGCACAGTTAATGTGTAGGCTGCTGGCAGTGCACTTCCATCACATGTAAAAACAGTTACCGTCATACTACGAGTAGCAGTAGACTGAAGAGGCAAGGACAGATACATGAATGGGTCGAATGTGACTGAAACTTTATTGCACATAGGACATACAAGAGTTGACTTGTATTGACCCTGCAAAACAAATTATCCCAACTTTAACAAAATGGCTGAGATTATACAACAAAGATTTAAACCAAAGATCGTCACCTTTTTTTTTTTTTTTTTTTTTGAGAATAAAAGATTGTCACTTTAAATAACATATGAAAAGGTATGCATGAAATGCAGCACAGTTGTGGGGAAACAATATTGCAAGCAGACCAAAGCACGGTTATACAGTGAAGTTAGGCATTAACTTGGATTTCAGATCAGACAATGTCAAGGATCAAGCAAAGATACATGCTTCCGCTACTGAGAAGAGGAATGCTGCTAGATATTAAATTGTAAAATAAAAATGATAACTTTATTCCCGAACATGAGAGAACCACCGCACAACAATTATCCATGAAGATATTGGGTTTTAACTTCTCTGAAACCAGTATCTATTTTTCTTTAAAGGAGCTCAGGTGGTGAGGGGATATCTAGGGTGATCCTGCATGAAGGGGATAGCAGTAATTTGGGGAGAAACTTCAGAACTAGCAATTCCCTGCATCGTGCTCGCATAGAAACCAGAATAATCACATCAATTTCAGCATATAGGATGGATGCATAATTGATCTTGACAAATACTACTATAGTCAAATCAAGAGGTCATTGATTCCCCCACTCGTAAAGCAATCCAATGACATATTGTTTAATTGAAAAACTAAACAAATCAAAAGTTCAGCAACTGATTCCTTATAAACATTAGTGCTCTACTTACTTGACACACGTCCACAATAATCGAATCATTACGAGCAATGTGATTTGCCCAATACTCATCCGCAACTTCTTCGTCAGGTCGATCATCTGCATCTCTAGATTTTATATATGGCTTGTGTTTCACACGATTCAGATCTTCGTGAAGCCCATCTAAGAGAAATGCAAGGAGTTCCTGAACAGAAGGGGATATGTTGTTGACTTTCTTCAATCACTATTACCAATAATTCAATGGATCTATTAAAAGGCACCAACCTGTGAATCATGTTGACTGCATCCACTGAACTGTGGAGCAAAGCGAGCTAGCTTTGCCTTAAATGGCCTAGGGGCAACTGGAGCTCGCCCTGGTGCCCACAATTTCCTAAGTAGATCTCCAAAAGCTAAAGCAAGCTCCCCCTAAATAATATATCTATGGTCAGTAAAAAAACCTCGGTAAAAATAACCCTCAAATCAGTAACAGTATTCAGAGAGAAGTCTGGTAGGTAGTTATTCTTAATCCTCCAGCAGTAACAATCAGAAAGCTCATTTAAATGCAATCTCCATGAAGAGGAACTATTTTTTTTTGATAAAACAAGATTCATTCCTTCAGGGATAAACAAAGAGATCAAATCAATGTTTTGAATGGTGCTTTTATCTATGAGTCGCATATGATTCATAAATGAAAAGGTCATGAGGGATTATCAACAGAATAATTTAATTGTAAGAGTAACAATTCCAACCACCTATCATACACATTCTTGTACAGCAAAAAGAAATACATACGAAATAAGAATATTTTGTAATGTTTTGAAACTTACAACCATGCCGAGAGGATTCTGTCGATTTATTTCTTGATGGTAATCTTCTCGAAAATACCGAGCAAATTCTGGAGTATGAACAAGGCATTGTATAGCGCTGTTCATAAAACAAGTGTTTCCAAGATTCAACAGTCCAGTGAGACCACAAGTAGACCCTCTTGTACTGACACCACTCGATCCATATGCCTTATCTGTGTTTAGGTTTTGAAAGTGGGATTCTGAATTACCATTTCTCGATGAATACTTGCTTGCAGATAAACCTCCAGAAGTAGCAAAACTTGAATGTGGAGTAGCAGCGGTCAGGCTTCCATTATTCATTGATCCATTTTCTTGGTGGGAACTCAAACCACCCTCTGCCTTTATGTTAATTACTTCTACCAAGATCTGTTTCATCCATTGCAAGGAACATCAGAACCTCATCCAGCAGCATATAATAAATACTATTAAGTACACCACCATCTAGGCAAAGTTACCAAATTATAGAATACTATCCAAAAACAGGCGAGCATGATTATGCACAAATCCAAAAAGGTTCTAAAACTGGAGAAATTTGAGAGAGGAATCAGCTAAGTCAGTAAGGCACTCAACAAGCAAAGAGCAGTTTCTAGAAATACATATAACAAGCCAATGCAATTGACCTAGATGACTTTATAGTGTGTGTATGCATATAACTGGGAGCACCACTAACATGTTACAGCCAAACCAAGTTATTAAGAAGCACCAGAGTAACCAAAGTAGGAGTAGCCAAAGCTGAAGCCTAAGTTTCTACAACCAGATTAATTTGAGAACACGTGTTGCAAAAGGCAAATTTCAACTATATGATCTGTTATTGACAGAAACATATGAAGCACAAACTGCCATCCTATGCCAAGAGAATATACATTAGGCAATTACAGCTCTCTAATTAGTAATTTCTTCACTAAAGAAACAAACAACTCATCAATTTTTAGAACATGAAAGTAAATAAAAGCCCATTTACCACAGTCTTCTACTTCTAAAGTAGAAACAAAGTACATTATCAGTTCCTTATGTACTCAGCTATGGTATATTGGCACTACCTTGGTCCTGTTCTAAACAGTTCATCTTATGGTTCAAAACAACACCAATGTAAACTCATTTCAGAGGGGTTACAGTCTTAAAAACAAATTATATTGGCAGAACATATAATCACCTACATCCTGATCCATTTGAATGTTTGCATCATCAAGCGTCTTTTCCATGTCATTCATCAGCGCATGCTTTTGGTGACTGAAATAATCCCAAACAGATACCTGAGAGATTATAGAGCTCGATTTAGAATTCAAATGACAAGCAAAAATCAATACAAACATAAAAGGAATGGAATACAGAGGAAAACCTCTTACTTGCTTTGGTGTAAGATCAAATATTTCACAAGCTCTTCGATGAAGTTCTCCAATTGTTTCCTGAAAAAGAAAGGAAAGATATACATATATATAGGAGTTTAAAATGGGATTCATTTCGCTTTTCCTTGAAAAAGAAGAAACACATTACTGGGTACCTTTTTGCTTATTCTTATGGAAGAACGATCACCTTTTGGCATCAAATGCAACTCGAGTCGTAGTGGATAAACCTCTACTGACAATTCCGTTTGAGAAAGACCAGTGTTGATTACTCTACGGGCCAACACAGGACCACCTGCATACCTATTGAGCAAGCAAAGTCAATACTTCTCCATTTCATTTGCTGATATTTTTTACATATACAGTACAAAAATGAAAGTAATTACAACTTGCTACAGTAGCCATGTATAGTTAATTAGTACTCTCTCTGCTGTTAAGCTTTGGAATATAGTCGTAGATATCTATCAGTTTGCAAGAGAAGATGGTAGTATTTATGAATTTCTCCAATAGTCAGTCTTATGTATATTGTTCCACTTCCACAAACAAGTTCTTGACAGAACTAATGTACCCTAGAGAATGAGATGGAGCTACATATATGATTTGATAAATGAAGAAATTGTCCTCTGATTTTAAACGGAAGAATAGAATGAATAGTTTAAACAAAAAAAATAATAATAATAAAACAGATGGTGGGTAAATGAAAAACGTGGTTTCGTACTCACCATGAATGCAGTTTATTCCAGACATCTTTTGGAAGCAATATATAATCAGTTCCTTCCACTAAGGTATCATGAAGTTCAATGCCCATAGCAGAATCCTCAGATACTGCTTCATCTATTAAATCAGAATTGTCAATGCAAGATGGTTTCTTCAATGCACTCGAGCTGACTGACCCCTGATGCTCAGAAGAAGATCCATCATTTACGATGGTAGTTTGGTTTACATACTCAAGCCAGTCTTGCCACCATCTGTAGGTAACCATGATACGATGACAGAGAAGGACAACGAAAAAGTTTCAGTTTTAAGCTGAAATGCAGAATAAGTGGATTCGATAAAGCATTAAAAAAAGCCAATTAGTAAACATTAAGAATGACAAAAACCGAGCAGAACTATCCTAATGAAACAAAAAAACCACCATCCAAATTCTTCTTGGACAAACACACGAGTTCATATGTTTGCAAATACTCAAAAACCTGCAGACAACATTATTTGTTTAGGTTTAATTAAAGTAATCTGAACAGAATTCATGCATATACACCATAAGATAGTGATTGTTCCTCATTAGCATTATTACCAGTATTCCTCTATTTTGTGTATCTTACATGGATTTAGGATTCTTATGGTAGAACAAACATATACCATGTACTTCAAATAGATTAGAGATTTTATATCATTCAAAGCATAACAAATGACAGGATCTTACAGCACTAAGCCCTGAATTTTCTAAACGAGACCATAGGGCAAGACTTCTGAATGTTAGATACGAAACAAAGCAAAAACCAGCTGTATTTCATTAGCCCTAAAATCCAGCCAAATTCACCACTCAAAACAGAAATAGCTAATTCTAATCAAAGAGAACTAGCTACAGAAATTCCTGACTGGAAACCAAAGACAAGCAATCACATTTAGCCTTAAAAGAAATATCAAATAAAAGCCCATGAAATTGTGAGGAACTCGAATGAAAAAAAATAAACTACAGTCACCAACGAAGCATCCAGACAGCTAAACCTTATCCCTCTCAGATTACCAAAAATAACCATTAAAAAGTGCCAAAACATACACGCCGCCTCTCAACACAGATCTACTGCATCTCCGGCCCCAAAAAATACTAAAATTAAGGAAAATTACCTCTGGGTCATTAAATAGAAAGTGTCGCCGACTTTTGTCTGGGCTTCGGCGGCAACAGCAATGTCTCTGATGGCTTGCTTCTCTTCCTCCGGCGTCAGCTGCCGCGCTACCTTCCGCCATCTCTTCCTTTCCTCTCCCCCAAAAACAGGGGAAATTTATTTTATTTTTTCTAAAGAGAGGTTTTCGACTGAAATATAAGATTTTTACACGGAATTAGATATAAATGAGGTAATCAGCAGTGATTTTTCTTTTTCACCTCTTTTTTAAGCGTTACAAGTGAAAGCAGCTTGGCAGAGAGAGAGAGGACGAAGAAGAGGAGCAAGGGTTTTTGGTTTTGTACAGTTGAAGTTAGAATAGCGCCACCTCACTCTGTAGAGAAAGAAACCTTTTTAACTGATACACTGATATGTGAGTTGCAGATTTTTATTCTACTTTTATATTCAGAGAGAGAGAGAGAGAGAGAGAGAGAGTATACAATTTTCCAGTTTCAATAATTGAAAATTATGAAGATGAATTTGAGAGAAGGAATTGGGAGGTTAAAAATGGTACTGCAAGATTTAATAAACAGATATATTTTACAGCGTGATAATCGCTATTTTCACAATTTCCTTAATGCAATCTGATCAATAATTTCACAATTTCTTCCTAAAGAGTATCTATCCCAAATATAATTATCACAAGATGTTGGGCCATTAGTGCTAATTTTGTTCTGAAAATTGATTTTTCAATGTCAAATATTATTATCACAAGATGTTGGGCCATTAGTGATAAAGAGAAACATTACCGCCACGTGTATAATATACATCTATCGATGAAGTTCAAACAAGTGATAAAGCAAACAACACCTTAATGTTTCTCTTCATCAAGAGGTTATCGTTTTTCTTTCTTTATAAGTAGGTAGGAACCTTATTATTATTACACACCAACATAAAAATTTCTAATTATAATTATAATTAGGTAAAAAGTAAAAGTAGGTATCACGGTAAAATTTCCATCATACAATTTACTAGCAGATTTTGGCGACTATACCTGTGACGGTGAAACTAATAAAACAGTAATGATCATTTTATACATGAAATTGCAGGCACGTGCGAATAAGAAGCTTACATTACACCTAAAATACACGGGACATACACCGATAACATCACAAACATAAACTAGGAAAGGCGTAAAAAGTTAAACGCCCTTCAATAAAATTGATGAAAACTTTATGGCCAACCGTTTATTTACAAAGACTACAAATTAGAGTTCTATACTACTGCTGACATTTTGCACCCTACTACGCTGACTGAAGCAAAAACAGACAAAAATTTCAACCAAGAAACAATACAGGAAACTAGTGACCACAAAAGGCGACACCAGCTTCGAGTAGCTGCTGAATCTTCGACAAATTTCCATTTAAACTAGAGCTGACTGGCAGACGACCCAACCTGATCGTGTTATGGATCCTATCGTAGCAGCAGAACACAATCACCATCTTTTAGTGGCGCGAGCGAATCAAGATTTCTTGAGTAGGGGCATTTGAGGAAGAAAGGTGTTGGCGAGCTCTTCGTTCAGCTTGACTGGAAGAGGAGGCATCTGCTTCATTATTTCTGGCAAGTCACTTGAGCTGCATAAAACACCTTTTAGATTAAGATGCTCGGACTAATAGGACGAAATAGTAATTCTTAAAACTAACAGAATGCAGCAACTTCTATAGTTCAATCGCAAGAAATGTGGTGTATAAGATGCATTATTAATCAACGGAACCAGCAAATGGGGGAAGCAAGATGTCTCACTACACTTCCCTTATCCCCCATTTTCAATTTCTTGGAAATGAGCAATTCCTTTCTCACAAGTTTAGAAGCAGAAACGAGATGAATAGACTAGCAGATTAAAAGGTTCCTACAAATATTTTGATAAAAAGAAATTCAAACCTAACCTATCAAGCTATTCTGGTTGTGCTTGAAGGGACTCGGAGCAACATTTGAGAAGTTCTAAGAGCTAGTCTGAATATATATTACCATATGTGTTGCATTTTAAAATTAATGACCAAATAATTACCAACTTTGACCTGGTATTGGTTTTAGACATGTCTTGTAAAATGTTTCAATAATAACCTCACTTTTTAATTTGTAACAAATATAGACATGCCCAAGATTTTCCGACGACGGGAAAAATGTAGTGGCATGCTTTTTTTCTTCAAGGTCGAGCCAGCAGGAAAGATCGCTCCACATCCTTTTTACCGTCGTCAGAAAAATCTAGGGGGTGTCTATTTTGATACAAATCAAAGGTGAGATCATCATGGACTCCATGGATACATTTTATTAAGTTGTGTCAAAAACCAAAATTCGATCAAAGTCGGTGAATAATCTGAGGCGATTTAGCCAAAGTATTACACCAAAATCATGCTTGTAACAAGTATTCAAAAGATTTTAATTTTAGAAAGGCAAAATTGTTCACAGTTCAGAAATAAGAGAGAGCATAAAATGAACAGATGAAATAGGTTAAGCTGAACTGCTACAGTCTTAGTCAACACACACACGGCACAACACACACAAAGCCAAATGGTGCAGCAAACAGCAACTCTACCATACATGGAAATTAAATCATGGTTCAAAATAAAATGTACAACTATGTTAAAACATAAAAGAGTAGTAGACTGTTCTGAACGTACTCATTTAAGATTGAAATGATATTAGCTCGAGCTTGGCAAAAGAGATTGATGTTCTCATGAACCTGCACGAAAGATAAGCAAACATGATATCATCAATATTATCGTTCTAGGGATGAACTTTGTGTCACGTCATCACTAAAGCCAGTCTCAAAACCAATCTGACACAGCAAGGAAAGTCATGGATACAACAATGAGAGATTATAATCCATATAACTTCAACTTGGAAATATTACAAACCAACACATATGATTAAAGAATAATGAATTATTAATGCAGCTTGAAATTCAAAGAGTCCAACAGACTCCATTTGAAGATGCTCAAGCAAAACAAAAAGAGTTCAAATTATGACAAAGCAAAAAGGTTTTAAGATTATGGGACGTGTTATGCAATATTGATTATTACTCTTATCCACATACAATTTGATAGCATTATTGGCTGAGACGTCCGATTAAGAAAACTATAATGCAAAGTAAACAGACTCATTGATTTTAACCATAAACTAGTCTCTGCAATTGTTCAACTAATATCTGATATCCACCAACAACTGATGGGAAAAGGGATTGCTTATTATAGCATTCATGATCTGAACAGAGCTAGTTCAAAGCTGAAGGAAATGAAGCTGCAAGTACCTTCGAAGTAGAAAAGTTGGCAGAAATTTGATCCAGTGCCTGAGCATTATGCTCAAGAAGCTGTCCAGCAGCACCACCAATAGCTGAAATTCACAACTTCAAAGTGTCAAATTTGTAGATAAGTAAATGTTCAGAAAGAAAATTAATGCAACAAGAACTACAAGCATCATTCTTCATAAAAATAAGAAAATACAGCAAATTTCATTGAAATTATATGCATCCTATAGCTTGGATATAGTATTGGAGATTGACATCCATCAGGAATAATGGTAAATAACAAAGCTCACAAAAATATCACGAAAATAAGTGTGGTTTAATTCAGGATTATTGAAAAAGTCACGTCCTATAGCCATTTTTATGATGTGCCAAATATTTTTAAATTTTGGCAATGATAGTAATGAACTTCCAATTTAATGCACAAACCCTAAATCCAGATAACTTAAAACTAAAAGTAGGCTCATTAATCTATAATGGTGGTTGGGATGCCTTATTTTCAAATTCAAACGCCAAAATCAAATAGAGTTCAGTTCACATGTGGAGTTCCAAGTGACAAGCAAAAGCATGTCAAAGTTGAATCAAAGGATTATACGAGCAAGGTTTTCACAATTTTATTAGCAAGGAGTAAGTACAGTGATAGCTTGAATATTTTTCAAAAAAAAGAGGGTTCAGGAAATTTAGGCCTAGATAGATAAACTAGCAAACGATCCATTTCTTTCACAAGGTCTTAAACTGATTTGGCATGGCAGATGTCTTTTGAGTAGTGGAAATAGGAAAAGATCAAATAATTGCATAATTGGTCTGAGTTCTTATAGAAATAATCAACTTTCTGCTCAAAAGAAGCAAGAATTCAAATGCATATGATCTTGCCTCGAAACATATATCTGCTGATCATCTAGTTGTAAATTAGGGTAAATCAACACTCAAGGAAGAAACAATCTTCAAGTGAATCCTAAACTGTAACACTGACCATTGAATGGGATTCCATCATCACTGTCCATTGAAATCATTGACTGAGAATAGACAGGGCCATTGGTGCGATTTGCTACTTGAGATGATTTTGGCAATGGATCTGTAATTTTTTCCTGAAATGCCAAAAATTACAAGATCATGGAGCAACAATAGTAATAAGATCAGTTCAACAGATTATAGAGTATATAAAAATAATATCCAGTATCCACTAAGCCGTAGCAAAATGGAGGAGGCAGAAATGACACAGATGTGTTTCTTCCTGATTAAAGTATGCAGTACTCAAATTCATAATACATCACTTCGACTCTGACTACGTCAACATTACAGTGTAGGTAAGGAAGTCTCCTCAGATTGGAAGATATAACATGTATTGTTCCATGTACCTTTTTGTCTCTATTTTTCCTTGACGAACTATTATCATCTTTCCTTCTCTTGCCACTCTCCTTGCCCTGCAGAAGGGCAAACAAATCAGCCACATTCAGGATAGCTAGAATTAGCAGTAAAAATATATCAGATCTATGAAAGTTCCCTTTTCTTTGTTCAACATTTCTTCTTGCTGTTCATCATCATCATATATTATGAAGAAAGCGTTAGGAGATTCTGAAACCATTTTAATTTAGAGACCATGTTATAATTCCTTCTTCCAATAGACTAAATACTTCCCATCAATAATAGCACTCTGTAGAAAAATAACCATTATATATGTATAAGACTATAACTACTACAACTGGTTATTGTTTCCCTGGGAACTAAAATCAACCACAAAACCTGTAGCAGGCATTGTCCTGATATTTATGGGAGATGCAGCATCCACCCCCCCCCCCCCCCCACACACACACACATACAACACACAAACATAAAAAGAAAAGAAAAAGCACCCTACTACTGACAGTGCAATTTGATATCTTCAAGAGAAGCAATATCATCTTATAACAACTGCATGGCCTTAAAGTATATCAGTATGGGCAGTGCTCATATTTATACAGTGACAATTTTCTTTCGGAAAAGCTTATGCAGTGAAACAAGTGTGGATATCAAAACTCAACCTTCTTTATATCATATGAATATCATTAAAATCATAAATATATTTGTTTCTGTGGCAGGAAAAAATCATGGTCATCACCCTAACTAATGTTAGTAGATGGAACAATAATGTCCTGCATTCCTTATCCTAGAAACTTTAGTAGCAAAACATCAGAAATAAAACAGAAAAGGAAAATCTGATGAAAACAAAATCTCACACTCATCCATCTGCAACGTAAAGCAACATCCCGAACGGTCTTATCTCTTAATGCTTGAGCAATTTTAGCATAACGGGCGATAGTTGTTTCAGATGCATATCTGCAAAATACCAAACATTGTGTAAGAGATAAATATAAAAGCAATGCGGATCAAAATACGGCTTCCATTCCGTAAGGGATGGCAATAAATAGGTCAATTATTATACCGAAAAACAAAGGAACAAGTGGTTATGACTTAGGTCAGTACGTATAAGGTCAAAGAAATGGAGACAACGAAAATTTTCATGAATGGTGAGGTTGCAATCAGCATGGTTCCTTTACTAGTAAGTACTTTTTTTGTAGTATCCGATTGATACTGAAGTTTGAGAACTTGGTGTAATGCATATAGGATGGAGTGTTTCAACCAAAACCTCCCAGGATCTAAAAGGTGCTCCGATGCAGCCTATGAACCACATGAACTTGTGTTGTAACTAGGTTACACAGTAGAAACAAATCAAGCTTCAATAAATAAATTTTGCAGTTATGTTTCTGCACATTCTTCATAGTTTTTAACTTCAGTACAAGCTGACCCCGGAACACCTCCTTTGTTAATCTCAACGAGGTAAAACTCAGGTTTACAAAAATAGTTTCTGAAAGGACTTCAGAAATTCAACACATTAATGCTAATTAATCTGCAAGAGGAACAACTTGATACGGGTACTATGATAAATACATTCACGCATTAACAAGTATTAGCGCAAATTGCATTTTATGTGTAGCGAGCAAATCTATCACCTTGAGACTTATTTAATGCATAATACAATCAGCAAATATCGATTGCCCTGTAAATTACCTCATACACTCATAACATCAAAACATCATTCACTCAGCCGAGAAAACTTGCTAAAAAAAATCTAAGGCTACAAGAAAGTACTGTACTGATCAAAACCATACCAACAATCCACATTCTCAGACCAAAATCTAAAATAAACCGGCAAGAATTCAAAAGATACCAACCATAATGCAAACAATAATCCAAAAAACCATAAACCACGCACCCAAAAACACACACCACATAACTTAGCAATTCCAGCACACGGCAACAAGTTAACAACAGCATCTCACACACGCAATTCATAAAATTGAAATAAATGAAACGAAGAAAACCAGAAGCTAACTTTGCCAGCAAATCTTCGAGCGTCGACTGTTCCTCGGGCGTCCAATCACGTGATAACCCAGGATTATGGCGGAGCCCTCCTTGGGTCGGCTCCACCGCCGAATTCTCCGTTGCCGACACGCCGCCCCCGCCGCCGTTGGCCTTCTCCGGTCCGCCGCCATTAGAATTACCGGTATTGGCGCCGTTACTGATGTTGCTATGACCCCCAGCTGAAGGATTAGCGCTCGCAGCCATAAAAAAGAGTAACGCCGAAATCAAATCCAACGGAAGAACAACTCTGGATTGAACTTCAATTTGGATTCTCGGTTACGGTAATTTGAAATTGAAATTTGGATAAAATCTTGAATGGGTTCGCGGAAAATTGGGATTAAATTAATATTAATAAAAAAAGGAGTGTGCAATCAGATAAGCATATGGAGGAGGCGAGAATCGGTTCGGATCGGCGGTTAAGCGTTGGCTTTTGGAATGCTAAATTAAAATTTATATAATACTAATATTTGATGCATAAAAAAGGCGGATCCTTTTTAGATTAGACCTCTATATGGGTTGGATTTATTACAAAACAAAATATCTATTGCGAAAATTCTTGTATGGTTGATTGTAACTTGTAAGGCTATAGGGTTCGAGAGACGCCCCCGAATTAGACGAAGCGATGCGGGAGGGCAAGGCTCGAGACGGGCTCGATTTTTTGAGATGGGCTCGAGTCGGCGCGTGTAATACACACGCTCTTTCGGAAAAGAAAAAGGCCAGCGCATGAATGTACGCGCCAACGTTAAAAAAATATTAAATTCGGTCGTTGCAAAATGGCCGTTGTATATATATTTTTATTTATTTTTTATTCCCTTTCTATCCTATAAATACACATATTCTACCCTCATTTCATCTCACATCGAATTCAGTTCTTTCTCTTTTGCTCTCAAACTTCCACTCCAAAAATGTCTTCATCATCGTCGATCTCAATTTCGTCCCTCGAATATGAATCTCACGGCACAGACGATGAGGTTTTCAAGCTTGTCTCCAACGTGCAACGAGTCGTTCGTGCACACATTGAGGAGGAGAAGAATAAGAAGAAGAAGAGGTCGAGGTAATTCGTCTACCACGACCGTGAAGGGGCATATGTCAGCTCGTACAGGCCAATTACTTCGCCAACAACCCCATTTACGGCGAGCACTTTTTCCGATGTCGTTTCTGGATGCATAGCCATCTTTTTTTTGCGCAATGCATTGAGAAGATGGGGGCTATTGTCGGTACAAAAATGCACGATGGCGGTGCGACAACTAGGGATGGCAATTTACCCGCGGGTACCCAACCCTAATAGGTGCGGGTTTGAGGGGCATTTGATATTCATGGATAGCTTCATGGTTAGAAAATACTAGTATCCATTTAGTTCGCGGGTATGGGTATGGATAGTTACTATCCGTACCCGCGATACCCATTTACCCACGAAAAATACCCGCTAAAAATACCCACAAAATATCCACGAAATACCCAACTACTACCCAACTATTAAATAATGTATGTAATATACATTTGGCCCAAATATTATTTAATATAAGTTATATATATATTTTTTTTTTGGCCCAACTGCAAAAAAAGCCCAACCCTACCTTATTACTTAAACAAGCCCAACCCAAGTATCCAACCCAACCAATACAACTAACCTACCCCTACTGCTCTATTCTCATCGACTCGCCTTCGCCTCTCTCTCTATTCTCATCGACTCTCTCATCAATCTCTCTAGTCTCTATTCTCTCCATCGTCCATTCCCAATCTGCTGCAGTGCTGCTCCTCTCCAGTCTCCACACTCGATCGCCGACCGTCGTCGCCGCCGCACTGCGCGCAAGGTAATGTTGCTCCTCTTATGTGCATCTCTCATTCTCTCTCTCTCTCTCTCTCTCTCTCTCTCTCTCTCTCTCGCGCGCGCGCGCGCTTGCTTGTTAGTTGTTACCGCCCCCGCCGCGTCGCTGCCTCCTCTCGCCGCCGCCGCGTACTGTTCTTCCTAAAGGTGTATAGGTTAGCTAGGATACTGAGTATTTGTGTGCCATATTATTATTTTATTACACGATAATAATGAGTAAACATCATATTGATGGGAAAAAAAAAACAATTCCAGCTTGTAGTGAATAATCTTGCATTTACAAAACTGAAGTTGACATCAGTAGGAATAGATAATATTTTAAATGTAATTAAAAAGTAACACCCTTCAGAATTAAAAGATTTAGTTGACATCTACACTATATGATATTTACATTGTCGTCCAATATTTTTTTTTATTTTATTTGTGTACAAAAACTGAGTAGCAATTAGTAACTTTATATCGAATTGTATATTTATGAAATTTATGAGTAGCAATTAGTAGCTTTACCATGCAGTTCTTCATCTCCCTCGGCCAATCTGAGGCTATTTTTTATGGGTTATTTATATTTTTATTTTTAGAGGTTGTTAGGCTAGATTTAATATAATTCTGATTACAGTTTACGATTTATTTTCGCACGTGTATGGATTCTACTGTATTTTGACTGACATATCTTGATACACTTTCAAACTTATTTTAATTACATGAACATCTTTTAATTTCCGAAATTTTCATCAACAGCAGCAGCCAGTGTCCACTCCAAGAATGGAAGTTAATGTCCGTTGAGTTGGAATAATGTAACTTTTTTTTTTTAATTTGGACTTTGAATTTTAGTTGATGAATTTGGATACTGGTATGGATTTGAACTTTGTGGATTTGAATTTTATGTTTTATGGATTTGAACTTTACTGGTTAATTTTTTCTTTGTGTTAAATTGTCATTTATTTGATTAAATTATGTTTCGCGGGTGGCGGGTTGGCGAGTACCCGGCGGGTGGCGGGTATGGGTGGTGGATAGTACCCGTCGCAGGTGGCGAGTCGGGTGGCGGGTATGGGTTTGGATCGCCGTACCCGATTGTCATCCCTAACGACATCTAGCCACCAGTGATGCAGCGGTTGTCTTCGACGAGTACCTCAAGATCGGAGATAGCACAGGCCGTCTTTGCCTCCGCAAGTTTTGCAAAACTGTCATTGAGCACTTCGGCGACGGCGATAGGTACTTGAAGAAGTCAAACGCTCAAGACACCGCCCGATTTGGATCTCTACAAAAATAGTCGTTTATTTTAATTAATGTAATTTTAGATATTAATTAATGTAATGTTTTATTTTATTTCAATTAATGTAATGTTTTATTTTATTTCGATTAATGTAATTTTTGAAATTTAATTAATTAATGCAAATTTCTAATTTTATAATATTGAAGTTATACATACTTTAGAGACAGTTGGGATGCAGATATAGTGTCTCTAAATGCTGAAATTAGAATTAGAGACACCTAAAACACACTAAGTGTCTCTAAGGGATGCAGATATTCTAACGCAATTTTGTACGCCGCCTAATTAAATTTGAATTGATAGTTACTTAGAATTTAATTTATTATTAAAAAATTATAAGTTTTATTATTTAAATTAAGGATAGTGTTATTTGGACACATTGTGGTCAGTGATACTAGCTAAAAATAGTACTCCCTCCGTCCCATTATTCTTGGTCTGTATTCCTTTGTAGATTGTCCCATTATTCTTGTCTTGTTTCCTTATTTGTAAATAATTAGGAGATGGTTAGAGTTCAATTAATTTGTTAAACAACCTACTTTACACCTTTCATCCTACATTTTCACCTCATTTTCTGTGTCATTCACTATTCTTCCTCTCTCTACCACTTTATTTCACTATTCACTCTCTCTCTCTCTAAGGGGGGTGTATTGGATGGTGGAGTTTGACAGATTTTTAAGGATTCTTAAATCTGGCGGTATTTAATTCAGAGATTTTGATAGATTTTAAAATCTGTCAAAATCTAGAGGTATTGGATGTGTTAATTTCACACTCCATGCAATTCATGTGGTATTCAAATTCATGTTGATTTTGATGGATTTCCAATAAGTTATGGAATTCACTGGAGTTCGTGAAGAAAAATACACACGGTGAACTCCGACTTCTGTACCTTGGAATTCTATGGAGTTAGTATGAGCGGGCATTGACCTCACGCGCCCGCTGGAAATGCTGGCCACCCGCGATCGTGGACTTACCATGGTCGCTGGAGTGTAAATATTGTGGACATTCCTACGACCTAATGAATTAACAACATGTTGAAAAGCAAAAGAGCTGCAACCTGCGCCGTACATGATGTTGGGAAATTTATTAAAAGTTTTGATTGATTCCAAAACCAACTGACCCCAACCGAGTAGATGTTGCCAAATCCTAATGTTCGTAGTTAGGCTCGTTGTTTGAGCATTGTTAAGATTTTATCTTTACAGGACTCCAGCTGAAGATGGTAACAAGGCTTCACTCGGATAGAACATCAGGTGTAAGAAAAACACCTGAGCGTTCAAGTCTCAAAACAACAACTAAGTATTCAAAGGGAGAAGATGCAAGAGAATATCAGTTGTAAGAAAGACAACTGAGCGTTCGAAGCCAACTGATCAGAGTCAGATACAAGAAAGACAACTGAGCGTTCAAGATGGAACATCAGTTGTAGGACTCAATCAGTTAGATCAACAGCTTGAAGTTCAAAGTCAGCTAAGAGTTCAACTGTTCTTACTCAGACAGAAACATTCAGACAGAACATCAGCTGAAGACCAATCAGATGAAGATCAAGACTCAACCGACTATCAAATGTTGGAGGTCAAAGGTTAAGGTTTGAATTTCAAATAAGGAAGTCACGTGAAGGTTTGACTCTCTGTCATTACCTCATTTGGCCCAACACAAGGCTGTCTCAGATGGAAAGCAGAAGCACGCAGTTGCCAAATCCGGAAAGTCTGCAGAGATGAGAGACAAGCCATCGCTTTCAAAGAACAGAGATCAACAACTCCTCCAACGGCTAGTTGATTCTCTTCGCCTATAAATAGAGGCCTTCATTTATTCACCAAGATTTACGAGACAGACAAGAGCAAAGAGATAGACGAGCGAACATCACCAGCTGAGAGTTCATATCGCATAAGAGCTAAATTGCATTCAAACTCTAAGAACATCATTAGTTGAGAGTTCTAGAGTGTTAGATTCTGTCTTTGTTTGTTTTCGATCTAACCTTGAGAACATCACTAGTTGAGAGTTCGTAGAGTGTTAGATCATAGCTCACTTCTTGTTCGAGCTATTAGTTGGAACCCCACCCTTTCACATATCCTCTCAAAAGGATTGTTAGGACCCTACTCTTCCCGGAATTGAGTAGATAGGTTGATTAGTACCCGTAAACCAATCTGTAAGGTTGATAAGTACCAGTAAACTTATCTTAACGGTTGCAAAGCCCGCGTAAGCTTTGTGGTTTGTCCAGAAGAACTTGGACTGAGTTGTGTGGACTCACAACTCCCCGTGGACGTAGGAGTTTTCTCCGAACCACGTAATTCCTTATGTGTTTGTGTTTATTATTCAGTTATTTATTGCATATTCAACTGACTAACTAACCAACATACAAACTGCATCTTTCCATATCAACTGACTTGGTTATTGACCAACCTTGTATAAAAGCGTGAGTTATTTTACGAGTTGTTATTTTCCACCACATTCCGCACAGCACCACTCTTCCAACTGAGCTTGCTTACTCGGTTGTGAATCCAGCTGAGTCCCAGTTTACTCGGTTGTGATTATTTTTCGAGAGTTGTTTTTAAAAGTTTTATCTGGTGTATTCCCCCCCCCCTCCATACACCAGAACTCGTATCGGGACCATCAAGTGGTATCAGAGCAGTGGTTCAAAAGACTGCTTGACTATGTTTCACGAGGTGTGAATTCGAGGTGTTTTCTTCAGTGGTCAACTGAACAGATCTCTTTATCACGCTAGTGCATATCTGCTTGCATTTTTTTCTTCTGTTGATTGTGTGCAGATGGATGTTAAAGACAAGATCGTGGTCATGTTCTCGGTTGTGAACTATACATCCTGGAGAACTCGGATGAAGAAGATCCTACTGTCAAAGCATCATCGAATGCAACAAGTACTCACATCCGGACCGATCATCATCAGAGAGAGAGTCACTCGCACTCCTACAAATCCCAATGATGGGGATGCAACTGAGGAGCTAGTGGAGAAGAAGCCAGAAAACTTCACTCCAGAGGAAGCTAAAGTGAGCCAGTTAGATATCTGGGCTCAGAGCACGATCATGTCCACAGTTGGACAAGACTATCTTCCTTGGATAGAAGAGTGCGATACCGCTAAAGAGATGTGGGATATCTTGGCATCTCTGAGTGAAGAAAGCGACGAAACAAAGGAGAACAAGTTCTCATATGCCTGTCAAGACTTTGACAACTTCTGTCTGAGAACTGATGAAACCATTGATCAGTTAGAGCTCCGGTTCATGGACATCATCAGAATGATCCAGTCCATCCGAAGAGGAAAATATACTTTGAGAGAAATCAACCTCAAAGTATTACAAGCTCTACCAGCTGAGTGGAATACCTTCACCAATATCCATGAGAGCCGAGCTGACCTTGGTGAGATGGGAACTGAAAGATTGTTCTCAATTCTAAAGGGAAATGAGTACAAGGTGAACTGACGAAGGTCAACTCAGTCCTCGGTTCAGACGAGTCGACATGAGGATGTTGGTTCAGCCACAAAGTCAGTAGCGCTCCGAGCTGACTATTCAAAGCCGCAAACATCAAGGCCAACAAGATCTGCGGACACAGCTACAAAGGAGCCAAGCAGAGAAGAGCTGCAACAGAATATAGCCGCCCTGTCAAAGAAGCTAGCTAACATGGATACTCGGTTCGGAAAATACAAGAGATTCTACAAATCCAACCGAACTCGAGATAACTCAAAGCCTGTGAATAACAGTTGCTTTGAATGCTGCAAAGATAGACATTTCAAAGCAGATTGTCCAGACCTCTCGAAGAAAGAGAGAGAAGCGTTGAGGGCCAAACAAACTGGAAAGAACAAGGCCATGGTTGCAGAAGAAGCAGCTGACGACATGGACATCTTCACTGACACTGAAGATGAGGATGAGCTGACTTCCACCAACAACGCTATCGGTCAGGATCAATGCCTCATGGCACTTGGAACCGACCAGGATGATACTGAGGTACACTCTAGTCCTTCTAATTTAAATTCTTCCAATATTTCTAACATGCAAGAAAAACTGGATGAAGAGTTGGAACCCTCCTGGAGTGACTTTCAAGAACTCAGTGAGGAACTACATCAACAATCGGTTGAGTTTAAGAGTCTTCAAGAACAGTTCACCAAACTTGAAGAATCCTTATCCGAAAAGGACGATCTGATTAAGAGTCAAACTGAAGAGATTGATAATCTCAAAAATCAACTGAATGCGGCCAACCGAATTAATGCTCCATCCGATGAGGAGTTGAAGAAGCAAATCCAAGAGCTGCATGATCAGTTGAAAAAGCAAGAGGCTCAGATCGATCAGCTGATAAAGAAGTCAGACGGACAGACCGATCATATAGCTGGTCTCCTCAAAAAGTTGCAAACTGAGAAGGACAACTTGATAAAGCTATATCAGTCATCAAAGATCATCGAGAATCTCATCAGTTATAGCCGACAGATGGATGATGTGTCAGGACTCGGTTATGATGTGATTGACACGCACCCGTCGTATGGTACGATCAAAATACCTGTGTATGCCCCAGACGGACAGTACACGCTCCTATGCCCACTACCTGACTGGTTAGTCTTAGCGGTAAGCTAGGGTCGATCCCACGGAGAGTGATGAACCACCTTACTCTTCAGTGTACAAATCGAGTTGTCACGGTCTCAATCTGTGTATCTGCACAATAAACTAGACGAAAATCAAATATAAAAGGGGGGATAAGATTTGGGGTAGGTTATGATCATTGTTGATATGTTAATTCGGTCATGGGCACACTGAAGATCCGTCCATGCTTCATATAAACTCAAGGCGTGGCCTAAAGACATTGGGGCGTTTCAAGAGTTCATACTCCACACTTGAAATGGTTGAATCCCTTGTTGTCGTCTTGGTCCGAAGGTCACGTTTCACCCCGGTCACAAGGCCGTGCTTCACTCCTCCTTAGATAGTAGTCATACCCGATCTCTCCAAGTATGACCCTCACCAACCTTCTCTTCCAAACTTCCCATGTCCGCACCTACAGAGTAGACATAACTCGCGGGATATTCATTTTCGGGACCACGTCCAACCGGTCATCGGTATGCCTACGATACGCGAGATGAGTCCTTTGGTCGATAACCATGGCTTGATGCCTCGTCACAGTTGATGGGTGATTGTTAGAGAAGCCCAAGACTGAAGAAGGACGCAATATCCCATTGTCCATTCCTCACCATCTAGATCTACAGCACCATGTCAGGTGCTGCTTAGCTACTCGGTCATGGGCACATCGAACGCTGCCGTTTGTCATGCCCTGCCTTTGCTTGACATGGTACAGCTCCAACCGAATGGAGATCACCCGTTAGATCAGGACTGCCCATGAGTTCTGCTCCAGCCCTTCCGGAACTACTGGACTCAACCGATGGCACAAGTGCCTCACGAATATTTCACATATCAACGTCAATCATTTCCCATACCCAAATCTCCCCAAGTAAATTACTCACACATAATTAAATATATAATGATAAGCGAAAGAGAAAACATGAATGAAAAGAAATACGGAATACTCAAATTAAAAGTACCTAAGGCAGCAGCCTTGGATTTGTTCTTCACAGCGGAATGTAAATCAAAGCAGATAAAATTATTTTGAACAGAATATTTAGTACTGAGAATAAAAGTGTTTTTCTTCGGAATACGAACTGAGACTGATCGATTAACCAACAATGTGCCAGCCGCCTTGGCTGGAATTTTATAGTCGTAGTGGCAGCGAGCAAAACACTAAGCGGGTAGACTGAATCGGCATGATTGGCAATTTCCATGTTGAGCGAGATTCTGAATATCTGTGATTGACTGGATTGATGATTGACAATCTCCGATTGATTGATTTATTTAGGGAAGGGCGCTGACCTCCAAATCCTTCCTTCCATAGATGCTTGGCAAATATTGTGTGAATCTTCTTCCACGCGGCTTTCCTTCTTGAGGTCTGGTGATTGACTGGCAATTGCTGTAGTGGTCAAACTAGTTGCATGTTTCATGATTTGATTCTTCGTAAGCAAGGCAGTTGCAAGATCTTCTTTGTTGTTGGATGCATTGCGTTAATACCACGAATGCGAATGATGAACAACAACTTAGCTTCAGGGTTCACATGGAATCCTCCTTTCAACCTCGTCTCTTGCTTCAATTCATCTCCTGCTCTGCATACTCCTTTGCGTAGTCCTTGCAACCGACTGGATTCACTCCAGTTCTGCTCATTCTGACCACCTTTCCTCTGTTTAACTTGGACTGAGCTTCCTTCCTTCGAACAACAGCTTCCTTCCCCTGGACAGACTCTAATGACACAAAAAGATATGAAAAATAGGGCCAAATGGCCCAAAAGTCGAAGACGCATCACACCTACACACTTAAACCATACTTGCCCTCAAGTATGTTGGTGGATTCACAAAGACACCAGGAAAGAAGATGAATGAAAATGAAATAAAACTACAAGACACGAAAGTGCGCCATCAAATGAATCAGTTCGTGCATGCATGTATCAACCTGTTACCATTCCACAACCCACTGAGCAATTACACCACATGATCATATTAGCAGTCTTCCTCACACACACTCAAGTGTTTGGCTAGTGTTTACTCTCATTTCATGCTGCATTAGCTTTCCTATTAGCTTGTTCGAGGATTTCTGGCTTTCAGTTAATCTGGTGCAATTTATCAAAGGGTCTTAATTTGGTTGTAATGGGGCATACGGAGCAGGGTGAGGACTTTTGGATAGTGGGTTAAGACTTGATTCCAGTCACATAAACTGCTCCTTCAATATAAGTGCTCCCACTAATCCTCATACTCCTTTCTTTCTTTGGGGTATTTTTTTCTTAGGCATGTATTGATCTTTGATAACACTTAGAATTTTCATTCTTTTCATTTATGCCCTCTTTTTAAACATTGACCCCCCTCTTTTTTTTACTACCCCTCTTTCACTTTTGTCTTTCCACTTAGAGTATCTATGTGCCATTCTTATTTTGTATGGTGTGGAAGACACACTCTTAATCAAATATCCTTACAATGGCTTATGAAAGAAAAAAATGCTTCAGCTCAAAGTGGTTAGCAATGGTTTATCATGCTCAGCTAGATCATTCTGGGGCTTCTAATCATGAATAAACTGCCCTTATCCTTTAATCTACACCACCAGCTAAAATCCACTAACAAGTTCTAGGATTACTAAGCAGCATGAACACACAGAAGATAGAAACAAATAGGCTCAATTCTCACAGGTGTGGACTTCTGTATTCCCTCTACTGCTATACATGCAATGCTGCTCATCATACCAATCAAACCAGCCAAACCAAACAACATGCACACACTTCCTGAATCCACATATCATGCGCAACACACAAACATCAAGACTCAATGTACACTAGACTCCAACTGACATAAAACATAAAAATCAGAAATGAAAAGAACTAAAAAAAGAAAAAATAAAACCTAAACTAAAGATAGGGGAAAGGAAACTTATTCGTTCTGGTCGGAGGCATCCTCCTCCTCTCCGTCCGCTTTTGCCATCAACACCTCAAAGCCCTTCTTCATGTTGGTATGGATTGCCGTCATCTCTGCCTTCAGTATCGCTACTTCTGCACGTAGCTCCTTCAACTCTGCAAGTATAGCCACAATCTCGCTGTTTGAGCAGCGCGGAACCGCCTGCTCATTCGCCTTGCTCGGTTCTGCTCTGCCTGCTGTGCCTTCCGGATGGACCAGCGAGTAATTCCCATGCTCGTCTACCTCAACAATTCTCCACCTCACGAAGCGCCCTTGGTCCAGAAATCTTGTATCAGCAGCTGCGAGATCATCTGGCTTCTCCAAGTCGAAATTGGTGAGATTCTTTGCAAGAATCATCGCCAAAGGGCAGAGTGAGAGGAACTTGTTGTGGTGGGTCATGCCAAACTGAAACTGCTGCGCTGCTACGAACCCAAAGTTCACCTGTTTCTTCTCCATCATGCACCATAAAATGAACAGTTCCTGCTGAGTCACCACATTGGACCCCTCCAACCGTCCGTAGATGTTGTAAGCCAGCCACCTGTGGCAAATCTGTAGCGCTGGATCTCTGATCTCATTGGACTTGCTGCTGTTCTTCACATAGCGATTTCTGATGGAGATGATTGACCAGTAGTGGTCAATCTGAGACTTCCACTCATCCGAGGCCACCGTCTCTGCCTCCTTATACTCATCCTCATACACCTCCCGCGGCTCGAGTACTCCGAGTTGAATGTTCAACTCATTGATGGAGAGAGAAACATCCTGCCCCGCAGTTGAAAACGCAGGGTGCCCGGAGTCTCGATGCCGTATTTGCCGCGGGGTTTGAATTCCACTGTCCCCATGAATTCTTCCGATAGCTTCTTGAACGCAGGGTAGTTCCATTCCAAAACCTTTCCCCAGCCGATACCCTTGAAATATCCCTCCACTTTCTCTTTGATTCCAAATGCTTCCAAGCTTTCTGTCAACAGGTAGTACCAAGGGAGGATCTCCCTATTCTGCAGGATGGCATACCGGTGGCTGTCTCGTGGTATGGTTGCTCCAGATGTTGCAGGTCGTAGTACGCCTTTCCTCTTGGTTCCTGATTTTGTGGTGGTGACACTGGGTGTAGACTTCGCAGGTGCTTGAATCTCCCCCAAGTCAGAGCTGTCGATGATCTCCACTCTATCTATTTCTTCCTCTTCTATCTCCTTTGCTTCTCCTTCTTTTTCTCCTTCCTTTGCCTTTCCTTTTTCCTCAGCTGTAACCCTCCTCACCATGCTCGTAGTACCAACCTTGCTCCCTAATTTGCTCTATTTGGACTTCTGCGATAAGGGGGGGGGGGGGGGGTTTCGAGGTTTCGAGCTTCCTCTTTGCTCCCACCCCTTTCTCCTTGCTCTGCGGGGTGACATCTTCCTGGGCCCGCACGGTTATGCTTTTTTCTATCTCCTCCTCTCCCACTGGCTCTCCCCCTTGCTCGCCTTCTTGTTCCTTCTCCTCGTAGTCAGAAGTAGTCAGACCACCCTCCTTTGATTGAGATAGGGAGCGGGAAGAACTGGGGACTGGAGTAGGCTCCTTTGGTGGAGGACTAGCTGCCTTCTTCCCGGCGGTCTTCTTCTTCGCTGCTACTGCGGTAGTGGTGTCTTTGACCGCAGGCTTCTTCTTCTCTTTCTTCCTAGGCGGTTGAACATCTGGTTCTTCCTCGATCTGTACTTGCTCCTGGTCATCCGCATCGCCTCCTTTTCCGGTGGTTTGCTTCTCCGGTGAGGGAATCTTCTCCTGTTCCTCTTCTTCCACCCCCCGAGTAGGTGTGGTCTTTTCTGAACTGTGCATAGGAGTTTCCTCGGACGTGGTGCTGCGCGTTTTTCTCTTCTCCCCCACCGGTACAGATTTTGCAGCGGCTGGGCTTTTGGTCTGAGTACTGCCGGAGGCGGCGACACTTTTGTTCGTTCTTTTGTGCGCGGCTTTCTTGATTCTGACCATGGTGATGGTTGAAACTTTGGGGTTTTCAAAAAGATGGCGAAGGTTGGTGAAGGTATGTGGAATGAGAACTGGGTTTGTGTGTTTAAATGACAGATTGTGGATATCGGTTATGGCGAAATGGAGAAAGTGGCTGAGTGTAGGGCGGTTATGGAGGCTGTGAGGGTTAATGGAGGAGGGTTTTTTCTTTCTAACTGATGGAGTGGTGAGGTGACAGTTATGGAAAGTCGAAACAATCAAGGGAATAAAATCATTACCAAATTTTGAAATTCAAATTTCGTGCGAAATCCCAAGCGCCGCAATTATACCAGCTGTCCTTGTCAGATGCGCCTCCACGTCATTCCCTGGTTAGACCAACCCCATTTCACACACCGGTCTGCCACCTACACACTTGGCATCGCAAAGTGGGTTCGCAATCTACCCCGGACCTCCACCTACACACTTTGCATCGCAAAGTGGGTTCGAACCTCAAGATAGACTCAAAAAAAAAACTTGGCCCACATTCTCCAGTTCTGACTTAGTCAAATACTCACTTAACTCAAAACAACTAATTAATAACTAATTAAAGAAAAGCGGTTGTGGTCTTACCGACGACCACTCCTGGGTTGCCTCCCAGTCAGCGCTCTTGTTTAATGTCTTGAGTTCGACTTCCAGCTTTGGCTCTTACTGATAAATAGGATCCAGTAAAGAACATTTCTCCTTGGTCTTCTTCAACTCTGAATAATCAAAGTACGGTTTCAAGCGATGACCGTTCACCACAAAAGTATCCTTTCCATTCAAATCATAAACTTCGACACTTTCATTTGGGAATAACTCCTTCACGATGTATGGTCCTCCCCATTTTGATCTAAGCTTCCCACTCATCAACTTAAATCGAGAGTTGAATAACAACACCTTTTGGCCAGACCAAAATTCCTTCTTCCTAAGCTTTGCATCGTGGATTCTCCTCGTTCTTTCCTTGTACAAAACTGCATTATCATATGACTCCAACCGAAGTTCCTCCAATTCATTCATTTGCAACTTCCTTTCTTCTCCGGCCCTAGTCATACTGAAGTTGATTCTCTTGATCGCCCAGTAAGCTGTGTGTTCCACTTCTACTGGCAAATGGCATCTTTTTCCGAACACAAGCCTGAATGGTGACATGCCAATTGGAGTTTTATAGGCAGTGCAGTATGCCCATAACGCATCTCCCAGGTAATTGCTCCAATCTTTACGATTGGGATGAACCACCTTCTCCAATATGCCCTTGATCTCCCTAGTTAGAAATTTCAGCCTGCCCATTGGCCTGAGGGTGATATGCAGTAGTGACTTTATGTTTCATCCTCATTCTTTTGGTGAGTGCTCTAATGGTGGCATTGCAGAAATGAGATCCTTGGTCCCTGATGAGGATTTTTGGAACTCCAAATCTATTAAACACCTGCTCTCTCAAAAATTCTACCACCGTTTGATCATCATTACTGGTTGTAGCCTTAGCCTCAATCCATTTGGATACGTAATCGACTGCCACCAGAATGTATTCATAATTCCCTGACTTAGGGAGTGGTCCCATAAAATCGATTCCCCATACATCGAAGATTTCCACAGGCATAATAGGCATTTGAGAGATTTCATCTCTTGCGGTGATACCCCTTACCATCTGACACTTCGGGCAGCCCTGTACCCATTTCTTTGCATCAGCAAAGATTGTAGGCCAATAGAATCCACTTTCCAATATTCTTTGCGCTGTTCTTCTTCCACCGAAATGGCCACTGCATGCTGTGCTATGGCACATCTCCAATATCTGAGCATGTTCAATCTCTGGGACGCACCTCCGTATGATTTGATCTGTGCCAATCTTCCATAAATGCGGTGCTTCCCAAAAATAAGAGCGAGCCTGTGTTACCAATTTCTGTCTCTCGAACTTGGTCTTCCCTGGTGGCACTTCCTTGGTGAAAAGATAATTTTCTATGTCTGCAAACCAGGGATCCTTCTCGGTTAGAGCACACAGAGTCTCCATCTCCATATGATCTCGTACGGCGTACAACCTCTCATCCGGAAAAGCGTCTTCTATTGGTTCGCCATCATCCTTTCCCATTTGTAGCCTGCTTAGATGATCAGCTACTAGGTTGGCTGCTCCCTTCTTATCTCTTATTTCTAAGTCGAACTCTTGGAGCAGCAATATCCACCGGATAAGTCGTGGTTTTGATTCTTTCTTCGCCATGAGGTATTTCAAGGAGGCGTGATCGGTGTAAATGATCGCCTTTGTGCCCAGAAGGTATGACCTGAATTTCTCGATTGCAAAAACCACTGCCAACAATTCCTTCTCAGTTGTGGTGTAGCTACACTGAGCTGGATTCAAAGTTTTTGAGGCGTAGTATATAACATGGCCTTCCTTACCTTTCTTCTGCCCCAGTACTGCTCCAACTGCGTAATTACTGGCATCACACATGATTTCGAATAGTATCTCCCAATCTGGCGGTTGAATAATAGGAGCTGATACCAATCTATCCCGTAGATTCAGAAATGCCTCCTTACAGTCGTCATCAAAGTCGAACTGTACATCTTGTTGTAACAAACGGGTCATGGGTTGAACAACCTTTACGAAATCCTTTATGAATCTGCGGTAGAATCCTGCGTGGCCAAGAAATGCCCGTATGTGCTTGACCGTAGTTGGATATGGCAACTTGGCGATGGAATCGATTTTTGCCTTGTCCACTTCGATACCCCTCTCTGATATGACATGGCCCAGTACGATGTCTTCTTTCACCATAAAATGGCATTTTTCATAATTGAGTACCAGGCTTTTCTCCTCGCATCTTTTCAATACTAGCTCCAAATGATTAAGACATGTGTCGAACGAATCACCATATACCGTGAAATCATCCATAAACACCTCTATGCAATTTTTCAATAAATCTGAAAAAATGCTCATCATGCACCGTTGGAAGGTTCCAGGTGCATTACAAAGACCAAATAGCATTCTTCGGTATGCGAACGTCCCGTACACGCAAGTGAATGTGATCTTTTCTTGATCTTCTTGAGCTACGAATATTTGCATATATCCCGAATATCCATCCAGGAAATAGTAATAGGCATTACCAGCTAGTCGTTCCAGCATTTGGTCGATAAAGGGCAATGGAAAATGGTCCTTCCGTGTGACCATGTTCAGCTTCCGGTAGTCTATACAGACTCTCCACCCAGTTTGTAGCCTCGTTGGAACTAGCTCGCCTTTGTCATTCTCCACAACCTGTACTCTAGATTTCTTCGGTACGACGTGAATCGGGCCGACCCATTGGCTGTCGGATATAGGGTAAATTATACCCAACTCCAAAAGCTTTAGGATCTCCTTAAGTACCACCTCTTTCATGACAGGATTCATTTTCCTCTGCGAATCCCGTACTGGTCGCGCTCATTCTTCCAAGTATATATGGTGCATACACTCTGTTGGACTGATACCCTTTATATCTGCCAGGGTCCAACCAATGGCTTCCTTGTTCTCTCTCAATACTCTGACTAGTCTTTCTTCCTGCACCATGGTTAGATCAGAACTGATAATTACTGGAAGAGTTTCTTCCGGTCCCAAGTAAGCATATTGCAAGTGCTTTGGCAGCTTTTTTAACTCCAAGACCGGGGTTTTCACAATCGAGGGCATCAGTTTCTCGTGTTGCCCATACTGAGAGAACAACTCCGGTTTGCCCTATCCCGATCCCCCAATGGAGTACACTTCCAAGATAATATCTTTAATCTTCCTGTCAACCTCCACTGCTGCTTCCAAAGTGCTTTCCTTTAAAGAGTACAACTCCATGATGGTCTCCTTCATCTCGAGGTCTTCTGTTTGCACAGCATCTCGATCGGTCAGTCCGGCTTGTATCACCCTTTCTGTAGTGTCACTTGAGCTGAATTCCAGGCTTTGCTCTTGTACCAATGGTTCGAATATGTCAATCATTTCTACAGACTCTAGTTCAGGCTTCCTTCTCATGGCTTCATAAATGTTGAATTCTTCCACCACACCATCGAATTCACACGATAGAATTCCAGTCTTCATGTCCAGCTTAGTCCCTGCAGTCATCATGAACAGTCGGCCTAGCAGGATAGAGTTCTCCTTTGCTTCTGAACCGGTGTCCAGCACGTAGAAGTTAGCAGGAAAAATCAGCTCTCCTACTTTGATAAGCACATCTTCGATAACACCCTCTGGGTAAGCGTTTGACCTGTCTGCTAATTGTATGACGACTCGGGTGTTCCGTAGTTCCCCCAAGTTGAGCCTGTTGAAGACTGCTAGAGGCATAACGTTTATAGATGCCCCCAAATCCATCATGGCCTTGTCCATGTTCCTGCCCGCGATGTTGCAAGGGATAGTGAACATCCCCGGGTCTTTCTTCTTAGGTGGCAGTTTCTGCTGTATAATGGCTGACACACTCTCTCCCATGATATATCGAACATCTTCATCAATCTTCACCTTCCTTGAGCAGAGATCTTTAAGGAACTTGGCATACTTTGGAATTTGCTTAATCGCGTCCAGTAGGGGTAGACTAAGTTCCAACTTTCGAAAGATTTTCATCATATCATTGGCTTCTTTCTCTTTGGCTTTCTGTCGAAGTCTACCCGGATAAGGGGGTTCGGTCTGCTCATCACCATCTATTTCTCCTGAAATTTTGTTGCTGGTTCCCTCCTCTCTTTGCCGGTTAACTTCTGTCTCCGCCAAAATTTTTTCAGCTTGCTCATCATCCACCTCTGTGATTATCACTTGTGCCTGTTCCTTGTGATTTATCCCTTGAGATGGGAGCTTCCATGTATTCTCTTCTACTTTTGCCAGCGCCTTCGCCAAATGACCAATCTGCACGTTGGTTTGATTCATACTAGCTCGGATTTCATTGCGGAACTTCTCACTTTCCTTAGCCATACTCTCCATGGCCTCTTCCCATGGTGCTCTCCTCTGATGAGGCGGTTGATACACCTGCTGCTGTGGCTGGTAGTGTTGTTGTTGTGGTGGGCCTCCCTAATATTGTCCTTGCTGTTGGTGCTGGGCAAATGATTGAGATGATCCCGGTAGACCTGTACCGTTCTGTTGTGGCTGACCATCCTGTTTCCATCTAAAGTTAGGATGATCCCTCCATCCTCTGTTATACGTATTTGAAAACGGGTCATGTTTCCTCTGAAATCCTTCATTCCCCCCCCCATGGCATTTACGTCCATTATATCTTCACCAAAGTTGGGGCAATTTTCAGATTGATGCCCCACTGCATCACATAGGCCACACTGTCTAACCTTCTTCTGCATGGTCAGACCACTCAGCAGTGTCTTTATTTCCTTCATCTCCTTTTCTAGATTTGTCAGTTTATCTTTTTCCTCTCCTCTCTCTGGTATCTCTCTGCTTCTTTCATGTCCATCATCTCTGGATTCTTCTGCCATTGTTCCCAAGAGTTTGAAAATCTCTTGAGGTGTTTTGCTCAGCAACGATCCGTTGCATGCAGCCAATACCAGTCCTCGATCACTCCTCCGCATGCCCTTTACGAAGCTTTCCACTTGATCTTTTGGAGTGATCTGGTGATGAGGATAGTTGCTTAAAACTGTTTGAAACGAGTCCAATACTCATAAAAAGTCTCCAGCCCATCCTGCTTTATGTTTCGGATGTCCCATCGCATCCTTTCAACTCTTGTGGCTGGGAAAAACTCTTCCAAGAAACTCTGCTGCATTTCTGCCCAAGTGGTAACACTTCCTTGAGGTAGATTGTATAGCCATCTCCTCGCTCTGTCCACCAATGAGAATGGAAAAAGAACCAGTTTCACATATTCTTGCCGATTCTCATTGGACTGATGCATCACTGTCATTTCGAAATCCTGGAGATGGGTTTGCGGGTCGTCTCCTGGATATCCATTAAATTTCGGTAAGACCTGTATTAATGCAGGTTTCAAGTCAAACCGTTCAGGTGCGAAGGGATTCGTTGGTAAGGTGATCCCGTTCGGCCTGAGATTCAGATTAGTTGGGTAGGCCAACTGCTTGAGGGTCTGCGGCGGCTGTGGTTGATCACCCATAGCGTCGCGTCTCGCTATTCGTACAAGTGCGCGTAGTCGTCGTTCAGTTCGTTCAATATCTGGATCAAATGTTAATGCTCTCTGTACTCGACGAGTTCCACGCATACACTAATAGTGGAAGATGGAATGAGAAGAGTAAAATTGTTGCGCGTCACTCCCCGGCAACGGCGCCAATTTTGACACGCACCCATCGTATGGTACGATCAAAATACCTGTGTATGCCCCAGACGGACAGTACACGCTCCTATGTCCACTACCTGACTGGTTAGTCTTAGCGGTAAGCTAGGGTCGATCCCACGGAGAGTGATGAACCGCCTTACTCTTCAGTGTACAAATCGAGTTGTCACGGTCTCAACATATTCTAATAGCATCAGCAACTGAGAGTTCCGAGTGGTAGAACATTAGTAGCTGAGGGTTCATAGAATTATAATCTGTCTTAGATCTTAGTTTGAGTGTTCATTCGTTCAAGCCATAGATCCAGCTCACATTCATGTTCGAGCTGTAGTTGGAAAACCCACCCACATACACACCCTAAAAAGTGTTTGTTAGGATCCTACTCTTCCTGTAATTGAGTAGATAGGTTGCTGAGTACCCGTAAACTTAGCATAGGTTGTCAAGTACCCACAAACTTGACATAGGTTGTTAAGTACCCGTAAACTTAACTGTAAAGGTTGATAAGTACCCGTAAACTTATTGCAACGGTTGCACAGCCCGCGTAAGCTGTGTGGAATTGTCCAGAAGAACTTGGACTGAGGTGTGTAGACTCACATCTCCCCGTGGACGTAGGAGTTCTCTCTGAACCACGTAAATCATGTGTGTCTGTGTTTATTTCTGTTCAGTTACTTTTTGCATATTCAACTGACCAAACTAACCGACATACAAACTGCATCTTTACATATCAACTGTCTTGGTTATTGACCAACCTTGCACAAAAGCATGAGTTATTTTACGAGTATAATTTCCACCACATTCCACACGGCACCACTCTCACAGCTGAGTTCTCTTATTGGGGGAGTTAGGATTTTTCAACTTTGAAAGCTTATCCCCCGAAAAACTTCAACTGAGTAAAGAAAGTCTCAGCTGGATTCACAACTGAGTAAGAGAACTCAGCTGTGAGAGTGGTGCCGTGCGGAATGTGGTGGAAATTATACTCGTAAAATAACTCACGCTTTTGTGCAAGGTTGGTCAATAACCAAGACAGTTGATATGTAAAGATGCAATTTGTATGCCGGTTAGTTTGGTCAGTTGAATATGCAAAAAGTAACTGAACAGAAATAAACACAGACACACAGGATTTACGTGGTTCGGAGAGAACTCATACGTCCACGGGGAGATGTGAGTCCACACACCTCAGTCCAAGTTCTTCTGGACAATTCCACACAGCTTACGCGGGCTGTGCAACCGTTGCAATAAGTTTACGGGTACTTATCACTCATCAAACCTCAGCTGCGCGAATTCCACAACAGAATGGAGTAGCTGAGAGAAGGAACCGAACGCTGAAGGATGCAGCCACATCTATGTTGACAAGCTCAGCTTTGCCAAAGAGATTTTGGGCTGAGGCAATCAACACAGCATGTTATACTCAGAACCGTTCTCTTCTGACCAAGCGGTTGGGAAAGACACCATATGAGCTATGGAGACGCAGGAAGCCTGATATTTCATATTTTCGCGTTTTTGGCTCTAAGTGTTATATTCACAACAATGGGAAGACTCAGTTGAAAACTTTTGATGCCAAAGCTTCGAAAGACATATTTCTTGGATATGCTGCTCGGATCAAGGCATATAGAGTTTTCAACAACAACTCTCGTGTTGTGGAGATAACACCTCATGTTAGTTTTGATGAATCTACCTTTGAGTGTAGGGAACAGGCTAAAGGACAACAAGCAGATCCAGCTGGTTCACCAGTTCTCACCAGATCGCAGGTTCAAAGGTAGAAGAATATGGCCGAACCGTTGGTATGGGCAACCGAGGATGATGATCCGTGTTCCTCAGAAGATGAATGTGAAGATCATCAAGCGGTAGCTGAGGACCCCAGCTCAAATCAAGGGGGAACTCCAGCTGATGTCCCTCCAACCAACTGCATCAGCATCCGAAGCTCAACCAAGTCCGGTTCAAAATAATGTCAATGTTGAGGATCCAGACTCAACAACTGATCAATCACCAGCTCTGAAGACTCCAACTCAAATCACTGAACAGCCACAGGTGGAAGAAGAAGAAAGACGCAACCGAAGATGGTATGAAGTTCATTCCACTGACAACATCATCGGAGATCCAACCGAAGGTGTTCGTACAAGAAGCAGAGTTGCGACTCAGGATTCAACCGAGGAAGATTCCAACACTTATGCCCAATATGCTGAGGAGTTGGCAGTTCTAGAGGAATTCGAGCAAGCTGGAGATGTTGCCATGATTTCTTGCTTTGTAGCTGATGTGCCAGAACCAAAGAACGTTGTGGAAGCTCTCAACTGTGTTCACTGGACAACAACCATGCAAGAAGAACTGAATGAATTTCTACGCAACTGTGTATGGGAGTTGGTAGAAAGACCAAATGGTGTCAAGGTGATTGGATTGAAGTGGATCTTCAAAAATAAGAGAGACGCCATTGGATTCATAGTGAGGAATAAGGCAAGATTGGTAGCTCAAGGATATTGCCAACAAGAAGGAATCGATTTCGAGGACTCCTTCGCGCCGGTTGCAAGGCTGGAAGCCATCCGAATCTTTCTAGCTTATGCCGCACATCACAAGTTTAAGGTGTATCAGATGGATGTGAAGTGTGCATTCCTCAACGGAGATATCAAGGAAGATGTATATGTTGAACAGCCTCCTGGCTTTGAGACTGGAGATGGAAGAGCGTACAAGTTGAAGAAAGCTATCTATGGACTAAAGCAAGCGTCAAGAGCTTGGTATGACACTCTTTGTGGTTTTCTTCTGAACTCGGGTTTCAAACGAGGGTCAGTTGACAAAACCCTGTTCACCATCAAAGTTGGAGATGACATTCTTGTGGTGCAATCTACGTGGATGACATCATATTCGGTTCCAAGTCAGAGGAACTGTGTGAAAAATTTTCAAACCTCATGAAGGAGAAGTTCGAGATGTCAATGATGGGCGAGGTGAATTATTTCCTTGGATTACAAGTGAAGCAGTCGCCAGAAGGGATTTTCATCAATCAATCCAAGTATACAAAGGAGCTCATCACCAAGTTTGGATTGTGTCTACAGTTTCCTGCAAACAGCGCGATGGAGTCTCCAGGACTGTCCATGATTCCGCCGTCAAGATTCGTGTGTCTGAAGAACTTGCCAAAATCATCCCCATAAATCTTCAGGCCACAGACATCGTCGACAACTTCACGGATAAAGAAGCGGATGAATTCCTTCAACAGGCACTGATCATCCCAGAGAAGATGAAGAGCAGCATGCAAAGAACGAAGTTGAAACCTCAACATCGACTTCTGTTCGATGTTATTTCCAAATGTGCATTTGGATACGGAGGAGCGTTTGGGGATATCAGCTGCCCCAAACTGAAGCAGCAGAAGGCTCTGGAAGAGAGACACGAGGTCAACTGGCTTCAGTACTTTGAACATCAGCTGCTGTTGGAGCAACAGAAGATCTCCGAGGTCACAACTGAGTCCGGAGAGCGATTGTTGAGCGTGAAAGGCTCACTCAACTTCGGCACCAAGATCTCTATGCTGATCCGCAGTGCCACCAAGGACCAGAACCTGACCTGGGAAGACAGCGAAGCAACTCCCCTGAAGAAGCTGTTGCTGTTCCCATCAGCTAAGAAGGCTCAGGATGTCTTGTCTGCGGTGTACACTCCCAAGGACAAGAAGGGAGCTGGAAAACCAGCTGTGGAAGCAGACACAGCTGAGGCACAGTTGAAGTCTCAACCTCCTGCAACAGTTGGTCGCACAACCAGATCATCTTCCAAACGCCAGCTGAGGGATGAGACCGATGAAGATGAAGAAGAAGAGGAGGAGGTACCTCTACTGAAGAGACCAAGGATTCGTTTCAAGCAGCCAGCTGTGCAGCCAGCTGCGAAGCCAACTGTGGAAAAGCCAACGGATGAGACACCAGCTGAGAAATCAACTGAATCCAGCCAGTCGGTTGATGCAGCTGCGTTCGTGATTCAACCCCGCCAACAAGAAGAGATGGCTGAAGGGATGGAGACAAATGTTGAGAAGTCCAGCTCGTCCTCAGATGACTCTTCTTCATCTGAGGAGTCCCATGACAGTCTACCCTCTCCTCTAACCGGAGCTGATGCCAGCCAGCTAATCCCACCTGTGTCTGAGGAAACTATTGAGCCCGCCCAATCACCACCCAAAGAGGATCCAGTTCTCTCAACTGGTCCTCAGTCAAATATCCCGAGCCTCACGCTCGATGCCAACGTTGAGACCATTCCTTTGGCCGACGTTGAGGAAACCATCGAACCCATTGCCTTCGATATAGACCCCCCACAGATTGATGAAGAAGCCAACCGCCAGGCAATTCTGGCTGAGTATGAAGGGAGGCTGGTCTACTGCTTCAGAAAGCTGACAGACATGTTTCCGGAGGCACGTTCCATGCCCATCTTTGCAATGTTCGGGACCGAACTTCTCTACCAGTTCAACGTCATCTTCAGTTACTGGTACGTGAAGGAGGACACCCTGAGGATCCACGGCTGGGACGGGTTGAAAATTGATGAATCCAACCTGAGGACATACTTCGATTACCAGAACCTCGAGGTTGCTTACAATCAGAAGGTTGTGCTGCTTTGACGCCGCCTGGATCGAAGTCGAGCAGAAGGAACTGACTCTAGGGAGATGTGCAACAATGACGGAGCTGTTGCCTTCCTAGAGTCCATGCTAGCCAAGACTGCCGAACCCGTGGAGGACGTGGATACAGCTGAAGAGGCAGCTAAAGCAGAAGATGAGAGGCTCAAACAATACCTGGCAAATCAAACAGCCATGGTCATTGTGGATCCACCAGCCACAGCTCAACAGCACGAACAGTCTGGACCCTCTGATCAGCCAACACACTCCACTGATGCTATCTGTGAGCTGATATCTGAGAGGGTCAACCAGTTGAGGCATGAGCTGTTGTCCTCCATCGAGCTCAACAAAGAAGATCTACAGCATCTGGCTGAGGCTCAAGATGACAAGATAAATCAGCTGATAGAGGAGAATGCCTCTCTGAGGAAGCAGCTAAATGAACTCTCCTCCTCAACCAGCTCCGCCGACTTTGAGCTGAAGAAAGAAGTTCGTGGACTCAGCTCAGCATTCCACAGCTTCAAGTCTGTATCTGAATCCAATCTTGCAAAGTCCCAGCAGACACAAGACCAGGAGTGGATGTCTCAGTTCGAAAATTATCGAGCTGAGTTCGTCACCCTTCACAAGGATATCTCTGCAACCCTTGCCGCCATGAAGCAAGCCGAACAAGAACGCCAAGACCTGGAGCTGGCGAAGAAGGTTGAAGAGAAAGATGTTGTGGAAGAACTCTTCTCTCGAGTTCAGCAAGCAGAAGCCAAGCTGACCTCCCTGGACGGCTCAAGTTCCACCCTTTTAGATGATGCCAAAAAGGGGGAAGGAAAGGTGCCAGCAGCTGTTGCTGGACAAGGGAAAGAAGGAGCAACTGAGAAGCAGGGGGAATGAGTGCCAGCTGGAGCTCAAGGGGAAGGAGCATGAACTGAGTCTCAGCTGAAGTAGTCAGCAGGAAAAGAGCAGGAACTTGAAGTCTCCCAAGACCTCGTAGCTGAGCTTACAGCCGAGCTGGATGCCGATCTTGACGGAATCTCAGTCGAAGATTGCATCGAAGCTACAAAAGCTATGGGAGAGTCCAAGGAGAACTACTTGAATCCCTCTTGGATTAAGAAGTTTGTTGCTGACCAAGCCAAGAAAGTGGCCAAGTTCGAAAAGGAACTGGCTAAAATTGCGAAGAGCGTGGATAGGAACAAAGCCAGCCAGAGCGTCAAACGCATCAACAAACACCAAATGAAGGCTGAAGCTAGAGCAAAGACCAAGCAGTTACAGAGAAATGCCACGCTCCAGTCACGGTTCCCACATATTGACAAATGGATGAACATTGAGTGGAACGATGACTGGGAGCAGTTCAAGCATGAGTTCATCAACGACTTCTACTATAGGAAGGTCTACTCAACTGAAGACCCAAGGCAAGCCTTCAAGGAAGCCTTGTGGGTGCTCAGATCTGGGGATCCAGTGATGTTCAGGCAATTCCAGCGAGCCATGGTAGAAGCTCAGCTCGATCCCAACACAGTTCCGGTCCCGCAGAAGGTCAGATATCGCCCTCAGATGATCAAAGGCACAAGTACTCCTAACAGAATTATAATCATGGCTGAGGCGAGACAAGTGTGCAAGGAACATGGAGTCAATACCGGGATCGAGTCAGCGGCGAAGAAAGAGATCTTTGACCGTATCTTCAGCAAGTACGGCTAAGAGTATTTTTGAGCTGATGTAGTTTTGAGCAACTTTTGTGTTTTAAGGTTTTGTGCTTATCTTTGTAAACACAACAGTTGTCAGTGGAATGAACTTCAGCTGTGAGAGTGGTGCCGTGCGGAATGTGGTGGAAATTATACTCGTAAAATAACTCACGCTTTTGTGCGAGGTTGGTCAATAACCAAGACAATTGATATGTAAAGATGCAGTTTGTATGCCGGTTAGTTTGGTCAGTTGAATATGCAAAAAGTAACTGAACAGAAATAAACACAGACACACAGGATTTACGTGGTTCAGAGAGAACTCCTACGTCCACGGGGAAGATGTGAGTCTACACACCTCAGTCCAAGTTCTTCTGGACAATTCCACACAGCTTACGCGGGATGTGCAACCGTTGCAATAAGTTTACGGGTACTTATCAACCTTTACAGTTAAGTTTACGGGTACTTAACAACCTATGTCAAGTTTGCGAGTACTTGACAACCTATGCTAAGTTTACGGGTACTCAGCAACCTATCTACTCAGTTACAGGAAGAGTAGGATCCTAACAAACACTTTTTAGGGTGTGTATGTGGGTGGGTTTTTCAACTACAGCTCGAACACGAATGTGAGCTGGATCTATGGCTTGAACGAATGAACACTCAAACTAAGATCTAAGACAGATTATAATTCTATGAACCCTCAGCTACTAATGTTCTACCACTCGGAACTCTCAGTTGCTGATGCTCTTATAATATGATTTTGCAGATTTTCTTTGCTCTTGTTTCTCTCGTGGGTGCTCTTCAAATTTTCTCTATCTTGTAAATCTGTCTAATGAATGAATGCCTCTATTTATAGGCAGAGAAAATCAACTAGCCGTTGGAGGAGCCGTTGATCTCTGTTCTTTGATAGCGATGGCTTGTCTCTCATCTCTGCAGACTTTCCCGATATGGCATCTGTGCTCTTCTGCTTTCCATCTGAGATAACCTTGTGTTGGGCCAAATGGGGTAATGACCGAACGGTCAAACCCTCACGTGATTTCCTTTTTGAATTCCAAATTCAAACCTTTCTGACAGTTAACCTTGGTTAGTCGGTTGAAAATCTTGATCTTCATCTGAGTGGTCTTCAGCTGATGTTCTATCTGACTGAACCGTTGAACTCTCAGCTGACTTTCAACTTCATCCTTTTTGTAACCACTCAGTTATACCTTCCTCCTTGGTCGGATGGCTTTCTGTAACTGATGCTGAACCGTTGGCTTGAAATCTCAGTTGTATATAAGTCTTCCTCCTTTTTGGCATAACTCTATCATCAGTCAGAGTCTTGTAACTGATGTTCCATCTGAACGGTTTGACTTGAACTCTCAGTTTCAACTGATGTTCCTCATCCGATCTTCCATCCTAGGTTGTATCCGAGTGTTGCTATGTTGTCGTCTTCAGCTGGAGACCTGTAAAGATAAAATCTTAACATTGCTCAAACAGCGAGCCTAACTGCTAATATTAAGGGCTGACAACATCTACTCGGTTGGGGTCAGTTGGTTTTAAAATTCAACAAAACTTATACTAATCATGTCCGCACCTACAGAGTAGACATAACTCGCGGGATATTCATTTCCGGGACCACGTCCAACTAGTCATCGGTATGCCTACGATAAGCGAGATGAGTCCTTTGGTCGATAACCATGGCTTGATGCCTCGTCACAGTTGATGGGTGATTGTTAGAGAAGCCCAAGACAGAAGAAGGACGCAGTATCCCATTGTCCATTCCTTACCGTCTAGATCTACAGCACCATGTCAGGTGCTGCTTAGCTACTCGGTCATGGGCACATCGAACGCTACCGTTTGTCATGCCCTGCCTTTGCTTGACATGGTACAGCTCCAACCGAACGGAGATCACCCGTTAGATCAGGACTGCCCATGAGTTCTGCTCCAGCCCTTCCGGAACTACTGGACTCAACCGATGGCACAAGTGCCTCACGAATATTTCACATATCAACGTCAATCATTTCCCATACCCAAATCTCCCCAAGTAAATTACTCACACATAATTAAATATATAATGATAAGCGAAAGAGAAAACATGAATGAAAAGAAATACGGAATACTCAAATTAAAAGTACCTAAGGCAGCAGCCTTGGATTTGTTCTTCACAGCGGAATGTAAATCAAAGCAGATAAAATTATTTTGAACAGAATATTTAGTACTGAGAATAAAAGTGTTTTTCTTCGGAATACGAACTGAGACTGATCGATTAACCAACAATGTGCCAGCCGCCTTGGCTGGAATTTTATAGTCGTAGTGGCAGCGAGCAAAACACTAAGCGGGTAGACTGAATCGGCATGATTGGCAATTTCCATGTTGAGCGAGATTCTGAATATCTGTGATTGACTGGATTGATGATTGACAATCTCCGATTGATTGATTTATTTAGGGAAGGGCGCTGACCTCCAAATCCTTCCTTCCATAGATGCTTGGCAAATATAGTGTGAATCTTCTTCCACGCGGCTTTCCTTCTTGAGGTCTTGTGATTGACTGGCAATTGCTGTAGTGGTCAAACTAGTTGCATGTTTCATGATTTGATTCTTCGTAAGCAAGGCAGTTGCAAGATCGTCTTTGTTGTTGGATGCATTGCGTTAATACCACGAATGCGAATGATGAACAACAACTTAGCTTCAGGGTTCACATGGAATCCTCCTTTCAACCTCGTCTCTTGCTTCAATTCATCTCCTGCTCTGCATACTCCTTTGCGTAGTCCTTGCAACCGACTAGATTCACTCCAGTTCTGCTCATTCTGACCACCTTTCCTCTGTTTGACTTGGACTGAGCTTCCTTCCTTCGAACAACAGTTTCCTTCCCCTGGACAGACTCTAATAACACAAAAAGATATGAAAAATAGGGCCAAATGGCCCAAAAGTCGAAGACGCATCAGTGATCAAGGATACTGGAATTCCTCCAGCAACCTTCATCAAAGTTGTGGAAGTCAAGGTTGTCGAACCTAACACAGTTGAACCTGAATCTCCCCAAAGTAATCCAACCTCCATCTCTTAGCAAGCTCAACCGACCAAGGGAACCACAACTGAGAAAGGAAAATGAGCAGTGGATGGAGAACAGAACATTCCATCGGTTGGGACATCAACCGAGGGGGAATATTCCAAGAGTCAGAAGAGGAACCAGAGGCATCGGAGATACAATCGAAACCAAACTCAGAACCGACCTCTGAATCGACCTCAGAGCCAACCTCAGAAAGAATGGAACCGATCGCAGAACCGACAAGGATCCAACCATCTGAATCAACAGCGGTTCCATCATCAGTTCAACCAGAGGTTCCAACCGAGTCAACCGATGAGGAACAGTTCGAACAACTGGAGATATTCATGCCACAACATGAACCAACAACAGGGCATGAACAACTATCATCAACAGTCAGGAAGATGGAATCAGAATCAGCCACGAAGATTCCAACATGGCGTCCGACCTCATAGACAAATCCAACAGGATAAAAAGCGCCATCAAAACAGGGGGAAAGCCTCTCCTCCGAAAGCTCACAATGGGAGAAATCCATCTCCTTCCAAGAAACAGAACATCACTACTAACAACAAGCCTAAGGATAACCGAGGTGTTGTTATAGTTGATGATGAATGAAAAGTGATCTGGAATGATAAATCTATCCGAGTATACAGGGAAAAACGACCCACAGTTCAAGGGGAAACTGGTTCTAACCCTCCAGGACCCAACTAAAATTGGGGACCTAAGCGAGTTTCTCTGTGCAGGAACATGAGAAACAGCTGAGGAAGAATAAGGCATCACGAACCATGTGGGTGATGGATAGTGGATGCTCGAAACACATGACAAATCTGAAGGATTTGCTTGGGAGTTTCTTGGAGAAAGAAGGACCATCAGTTACCTTTAGAGACAACTCAAAAGGTCACACCAGAGGCTACGGTACCCTTGAAACCAATCACGTGTCGATTTCTAATGTTTCATATGTAGATGGATTGAAGCATAACTTGCTCTCCATCAGCCAATTCTGTGATAATGGTTTCTCTGTCAAGTTTGATGCACAGGGATGCAGGGTTAAAAATGTCGGATTAAAGCAGGTCATATTGTTGGGAAATCGATCCCCAACCGGGAATGTCTACTATGCTGACTGGAATAGTAGTCCTCCTGACACCTGCCTGTTATCAAAGAGCAGTTCAGATGTGAGCTGGCTGTGGCACAAAAGGCTCAACCATCTGAACTTCAAGACTATGAACCGACTTGCCAGAAAAGTACATGCAAAAGGCATACCAAACCGAGTGTTTTCAACAACACATATCTGCACTGCATGCCAGTTGGGAAAGCTCGCTAGATCCTCCTTCCGGTTGAAATCAACTCCTTCAACCGACCGAGTGTTACAGCTGATCCATATGGATCTCTTCGGGCCAGTTACACCAAAGAGCATGAATGGTAACGAGTATACCCTTGTTGTTACTGATGATTATTCTAGGTACACGTGGACCATTTTCATGCGTCACAAGAGTGAAACCCGAGATGAGCTACCCAAGCTGATGGATCGGATATCGAACCAACAAGAGATGAAAATTATTTCCATCCGATCAGATCGTGGAACCGAGTTTCTAAATGAAACCATCATCGAGTACTGCGAGAAGCACGGAATTACTCATGAAACATTAGTTGCGCGTACTCCGCAACAGAATGGAGTAGCTGAGCGAAGAAACCGAACGCTGAAGGATGCAGCTACATCCATGTTGACAAGCTCAGCTCTGCCAAAGAGATTTTGGGCTGAGGCCATCAACACAGCCTGCTATACCCAGAACCGGTCTCTTCTGACCAATCGGTTGGGAAAGACACCATATGAGCTATGGAGACGCAGGAAGCCTGATATTTCTTATTTTCGCGTTTTTGGTTCTAAGTGTTATATTCACAACAATGGGAAGACTCAGTTGAAGACGCCAAGGCTTCGAAGGGCATATTTCTCGGATATGCCGCTCGGATCAAGGCTTATAGAGTTTTCAACAGCAGCTCTCGTGTTGTGGAAATAACACCTCATGTTAGTTTTGATGAATCTACTTTTGAGTGCAGGGAACAGGCTAAAGGACAACAAGCTGATCCACAAGTTCCACCTGTTCTCACCAGATCGCAGGCTCTAAGGGAAAAGAATCTAGCTGAACCATTGGTATGGGCAACCGAGGATGATGATCCATATTCCTCTGAAGATGAATGTGAGGACCCCAGCTCATCTCAAGGGGGAAATCCAGCTGATGTCACTCCAACTGCATCAGCATCCAAAGCCCTACCGAGCCCGATTCAAAATATTGTCAATGTTGAGGATCCAGACTCAATAGTTGATCAATCACCAGTTCTGAAGATTCCAGCATCTCCCACAGCTCAGGATTCACCATCAGTTGAAATCCTGGAACAGCCACGGTTGGAAGAAGAAGGAAGACGCAACAAGAGATGGTATGAAGATCATTTCTCTGACAACATCATCGGAGATCCAACCGAAGGTGTGCGAACAAGGAGCAGAGTTGCAAATCCAGATTCAACGGAGGAAGATTCCAACACATACGCTCAATATGCTGAGGAGTTGGCAATTCTTGAGGAGTTCGAGCAAGCAGGAGATGTTGCCATGATATCTTGCTTCGTAGCTGATGTGCCAGAACCAAAGAATGTTGTGGAAGCTCTCAACTGTGTTCACTGGACAACAGCCATGCAAGAACAGCTGAATGAGTTTCTACGCAACTGTGTATGGGAGTCGGTAGAAAGACCAAATGGTGTCAAAGTCATTGGATTAAAATAGATTTTCAAGAACAAGAGAGACGCCATTGGATTCATCGTGAGGAATAAGGCAAGGTTGGTAGCTCAGGGTTATTGCCAACAAGAAGGAATTGATTTTGAGGACTCCTTCGCGCCAGTTGCAAGGCTGGAAGCCATCCGGATATTTCTAGCCTATTGTTACGTCCCGCACGCTAGCTCGTCCAACACTGTGAGGTTAACTAGAATTCTCTAGAATTGTCTTGGAAGATCCACATTATGGTAGAAAACTCTAGAAGATAGTGGATCCTTATAGAAAGTTGTAGATCCTTGTAGAGTTCTCTAGAATCATGTGGATACTTGTAGAAACTCTCTAGAACCTTGTAGGATGTAGAATTCCCTAGAAGCATGGAAGGATCTAGATCCTCCCCGCACTTGTATAAATAGGCCTCTTGGCCATTCATTTGCAACCATCCAAGCAATACAAGTTCTTAGTATTCTCCAAGAGTTCTCTTTCAAAAGCTTCTTGTTTTCTTTAGCCAAGTGACTTGGTGGAGGGGTTGCCTAGCTAGTCTCGGGGCGAACTAGTCTAGGAACCGCACGAGCGAGGAAACTTTGAGGGGCTCAAGTTTCGGTTCGTGACACTATGCTGCATTTCACAAGTTCAAGGTATATCAGATGGATGTGAAGTGTGCCTTCCTCAACGGTGATATCAAGGAAGATGTATATGTTGAACAGCCTCCCGGTTTTTAGACTGGAGATGGAAGAGTGTACAATTTTAAGAAAGCAATCTATGGATTGAAGCAAGCACCCAGGGCTTGGTATGACACTCTTTTTGGTTTTCTTCTGAACTCCTCGTTCAAACGAAGGTCAATTGACAAAACACTGTTCACCGTCAAAGTTGGAGAAAATATACTTGTTGTGCAAATCTACGTCGACGACATCATATTCGGTTCCAAGTCGGAGGAGCTGTGTGAGAAATTCTCAACTCTCATGAAGGAGAAGTTCGAGATGTCGATGATGGGCGAGATGAATTATTTTCTTGGACTACAAGTGAAGCAGTCATCAAAAGGAATTTTTATCAATCAATCCAAATATACAAAGGAGCTCATCACAAAGTTCGGATTGCAGACAAGTAAAACCACAAGGATCCCGATGAATACTAACTCGAAGATTGAACCTGGAACTGAGGGAAAGCTCGTGGATGCCAGTAAATATAGAGGGATCATCGGTTCTTTGCTATATCTAACCGCCAGTCGGCCAAATATATCTTACGCGGTTGGAGTGTGTGCTCGGTTCTAAGTTCAACCGAAGGAAGCACACATGTTGGCAGCAAATAACATCATAAAGTATCTGAAGGGCACAGTTAATGTTGGGTTGTGATATCCAACCGACGACAATATCCAACTGACCGGATACTCAGATGCAGATCTAGCCGGAGATCAGTTGGACAGGAAGTCCACTTCTAGGACACTGTCAGTTCATGGGAAGCAAGCTAGTTTCGTGGTTCTCCAAGAAACAAGCATGTGTTGCCACTTCTACAACCAAGTCAGAGTATATGGCTGCCGGTAGTTGTTGCATGCAAGTGTTGTGGCTCAAACAACAGCTGAGAGATTATGAAGTTGCAACTGGACAGGTTCCCATTCATTGTGATAGCTCAAGTGCCATTGCTATCTCTTTGAATCTTGTTCACCATTCTCGGATGAAGCACATTGACATCCGACATCATTTTATCCGAGTTCATATTGAGAAGAATGATGTTTCCATGGAGAAAATTCCAACTGAGATTCAGAGAGCAGATATCTTCACCAAACCTCTAGTCGAAGCGAGGCTCAAGATGTTATGTGATTTACTTGGATTGTTGGATCCATCAGATGAGGAACCAGCTGAGGTGAAGAGATAGATATCCATCTGAGGGGAAAGCTCAGATGAAAGGGAAAATCTCAGATGCAGATTGTCAACCAAAGACATCGGATGCGGATCGCCAACCGAAGAGATCAGACGTCAGCTGAACAGACGAACTCGAGTCAGTTGATGGATGCCGCAACATTGGAACACAGCTGATTCCAACATCAGCTGACAGGTGAACACAGCTGATTCCGACATCAACTGGCAGGTAACATTTATGGCTGAAGGTGTTATGATCTTAAATGAGAATGTTTGAAATAAATTCAAACATTCCTGAGCATGTCAGTTACATTAAAATAGCCATCATGCCGCATTTAATGTAAAGTACGGCTGAACATCAATAACCTACTTTATAGTGCGACTGGGCTGACATGAAAAACAGTTCACCTTCTCACGCGCTGGTTGGAACTCGGTTCGTGACGTCAAGTCAAAGCTAGTCAACAGTCGCGTGATCACAGCCGTTGATGGATTCGCGCCATTCAACCCGAGCCGTCGATTTCAACCGAGCCTAAAACCTATAAAAGGCGGAAAATTAAGAAGTGATCTCTTACCTTCCTCATTCGTGTTTATCTGCAGTAATTGTTCATCATCTTCTCAGATTCTGTCTAACCATTTACTGCAAGTTTTTCTTTCCTTCTTATATATACCTTCTCAGACGTATTAAATGGCACCCAAAGGAAAGAAAATGGCTTCCTCCAGACCCTCTCTAGTCCCCACATCTTATGAAGAATCGTTCGACTTGCTGATTTCGAAGATACACTTTGAGCAGATCCTTTCAGAGGATGAATTGGAGTCACCAGTGTTGTCTCCCCTCGCCGATATTCTCAGGGAGAACGGGCTACTGGAATGGGCAAAGCTCTTCCCCTCCCATATTCTCAGGCGCTAGGTAGGAGAGTCCTACGTGAATATGCAATCACCCATCGACAGCAGGGATGGAGTAGTTACTAAAGTTTCTAGCCATCAACGGGACGTTCCGGCGGCCAGAACCATTCGCCGTGTCACCGTCCCCATTGCAGTTTCCGATATTCTTCGCCAAGTCATCCCGCCGAATCATACCGCCACAGACACCATCGACAACATAACCGACACTGAAGCCGATGAATTTCTGGAGAGTGCTCTCATCACTCCGGAAAAGTTGAAGAGTAATATGCAGAGGACGAAGTTGAAGTCGGAGCATCGACTTTTGTTCGATGTTGTCTCCAAGGTCGTGTTCGATTACAGTGGTGCCTTCGGAGACATCAGCCGACCTAAGCTCAAGCAATTGATTTCTTTGGAGCACAAACACAAGCACAACGTTGACTGGTTCAAGTATTTTGAACACCAACTGACTGTGGAGAGGCAGAAGATTTCTGAGACCACAACCGAATCCGGGGAGAAGTGTTGAGTGTCAAGGGAACTCTCAACTTCGGTTGCAAAATCTCCGCTCTGATCCTGCTCGCAACCAAGGGTCAGAACATTGTCTGGGAGGACTGCGAGGAGACCCCCGTGAAGAAGCTGATGTTGTTCCCAACAGCAAAGAAAGCTCAGGATGTAGTTAGGAGTGTTTACACTCCTAAGGAGAAGAAGGATGCTGTGAAGACAGCTGAAGAAAGGGATACAGCTGAGGAGATGCCACCTAGCTGTCAGCCGCCCCACAAAATCGAAAGCTGCTCGCCGACAACGAGCTGAGTCGGAGAAGGAGAAAGCTGAGGAGCCTGCCAAGAAGAAGCTGAGAGTTCGCTTCAAGATGACGGTTGCAGTACCTGAGGAGGAGGTTCCAGCTGAGGACATGCCAGCTGAGGAGCCAGCTGAGGATGTGCCAGCTGAGGGTACGCCAGCTGAGGAGGAGGTACCAGCTGTGGAGGCGCCAGCTGAGACGACACCAGCTGAGGAGCCATCCGAGTCGAGCCACTCAGCTGAGGCAGCTGCCTTCGAGATCGTTCCTCGCGCTGCTGGAACTGATGAAGCTGAAGGGATGGAAACAGATCTGACCTCAGATGCTTCTTCATCCTCTGAGGAAGCTGAGGACATTCCAACCTCCCCCACGGCAGGAGCTGATGTCGTACCGCCCAAAGAGCCTCTCGCTCTCACAACTGACACACAACCAGATATTCCGAGCTCATCGCTCGATGCCAACATTGAGACCATCTCTTCGGCCAATGTTGATGAACCAATTGATTCCTCCCTCCCCACAGAATCCTGAAATTCCGAGCTCCCAGCTCGATGCCAATGTTGAGACCGCCTCTTTGGCCAACATTGATGAAACCTTTGAACCGATGCCTTATGAGAATCTATCTCCCTCCCCAATCGATGACGAAGCTGATCGTCAGGCCGTCGCGATGGAGCATGAAGGCAAGGTGGCCTACTGCTTCCAGAAGCTGATCGGGATGTTCCCTGAAGCGCTGTGACATGCCGATTTTTGCTACGTCTTGGGACCGAGCTGCTGTACCAGTTCAACCTCATCTTCAGTCACTGGTATGTGAAGGAAGATACCGTAAGGGTACACAGCTGGAACCAGCTGAAGGCAGACGAGTCATGCATCCAAGAATTATTTTGACTACACCAATCTGGAGGTTGCCTACAACAACAAAGTGGCACTGCTGACAGCGCCGTCTGGACCTCAGCAAGGCGGAAGGCACATATACTAGGGAGAAGGCTGAACAAGATTGCATCAAGTTCCTGGACAACATGCTTGCAAAATCTGCTGACTTTATTGTTGATCTTGATGCAGCCGCCGCAGCCGCCAAGAAGGAAGAAGAAGAGCTTCAACTGTACCTGGCCAACCGTCAAGCCATGGTTATAGTTGAGCTAGCCTAGCTCTGATTGAACACCAAGCTCCAGCTGATCAGCCAGCACCCTCAACTGAAGAAATCTGTGAGCTGATAGCTGAGAGGGTGAACCAGCTGAGAACGGAGATGCTTGCCAACTTCCAGCAAAATAAAGAAGATCAGCTGAGGATGTTGGAAGCACAAGAGGAGAAGAACAAGCAGCTGCTGGAGGAGAATGTTTCACTGAAGATAAAGCTGAACGAATTCTCAACCTCCTCCAGCCAAGACAATTCTGATCTAAAGTCGAACTGTTGTGGGGCTCAAGTCCGAACTGAATATCCTCCAATCCATTTCTGATTCCAACCTCGCCAAATCCCAACAGACTCAGGATGAAGAATGGGAGTATCGGTTCGAGTCACGCTGAGCTGAGTTCGTTGCTTTCCAGACTGAGGTAAATGAAACATTCGCTGGATTGAGGAAAGCCGAACAAGAGCGCCATGACTCCGAACTGGCGAAGAAGGTCAGGAATAGAGTGCGCGGTCGATGAACTCTTCAACCGCATCCAATAAGTCGAACAACAACTCACCTCTCTGGATGGATCAGTAGCAAGCCTTGTTGCTGATGCCAAAAAGGGGGAAGATAAAAAGGGGGAAGAGGAGTTGCAGAGGGGATGTTGAGATGCAGGGGGAAGATGAGACCCAGGCTGAGGAAGCTGCAACTGCAAAATCTCAGCCGAAGAGGAGGACAGCCCAAAAGAAGAAGTCCGTTCCCAAGTCAACCGACGTAGGTGGAGCTGAAATGGCAAAAGACTTGGAGCAGGCGGAGCAGTTTGGAGTTTCTTACAACTCCATAGCCGAGATCGCAGCCGAGCTTGATTTAGAACTCAACGGTATCACAACCGAAAGATTGTATTGCTTGCTGCCAAGGCCATGGATGTTGCAGAGAAGGATTACATGAATCCCGACTGGATTAAGAAGTTCGCAGCTAGCCAAGCTAAGCGAGTCAACCAGTTCGAGGATGAGCTGGACAAAGTGACTAAGAACTTGGACCGGAACATCGCCTCCCGCAGCCGTCGCCGAATAGACAAACATCAGGTTAAGGCTGAAGCAACAGAGGCTGTCAGGGAAGGTTAAGGTCCAAAGTCGGTTCAGGCATGTAGATAAGTGGATGCCATCCGAGTGGAACGAGGACTGGGAGTCGTTCAAGCAGGAGTTTGTGAATGACTTCTATTATAAGAAGGTATTCACAACTGATGATCCGAGGAAAGCTTTCAAGGAAGCGCTGACCGAGTTGCACACTGGGGACCCGGGCATGTTCAGCCAGTTCAGGAGTGCCATGATAGAAGCAAAACTGGACATGAACACAGTCCCGGTCCCTCAGAAGGTCACCTATCTCCCACCCTTTCTCCCAGACTCTCGAAACCCCAACCGAACGAAGATAGCAGCTGAGGCAAGGCAAGTATGCCGAGAGCACGGGGTTGACATATCGAAGGAGTCAGAAGCGAAAAGAGAGATTTTTGTTAGAATGTTTAGTAAATATGGGCTTAAGTATTAGCTTAGTTAGTTTTTGAGCAACTGATATAATTTTTTGATTTTGTGCTTATCTTTGTAACCATCAGTTGTAATAAAAACTATTCAGTTATACGATTCAACTTGACGTACAATCTCTCATTGTCCAAGCTCCGAATCGCACAGTTATTTCAATATCATGTTATAACTGTGCTAACCCTTTGATGTTTTAATCTTATAGACTGTCTAGAATTTTAGCTGAGATTTTAGATAGGTCAGTAGGATTTAGATCAGTTTGATCTGTAAAGAGTTTTATAAGGGTTTTGGCATCATCAAAAAGGGGGAAATTGTTGGAAATTTATTAAAAGTTTTGATTGATTCCAAAACCAACTGACCCCAACCGAGTAGATGTTGTCAAATCCTAATGTTGGTAGTTAGGCTCGCTAGTTTGAGCATTGTTAGGATTTTATCTTTACAGGACTCCAGCTGAAGATGGTAACAAGGCTTTCACTCGATAGAACATCAGGTGTAAGAAAAACACCTGAGCGTTCAAGTCTCAGAACAACAGCTAAGTATTCAAAGGGAGAAGATGCAAGAGAACATCAGTTGTAAGAAGACAACTGAGCGTTCGAAGCCAACTGATCAGAGTCAGATACAAGAAAGACAACTGAGCGTTCAAGATGGAACATCAGTTGTAGGACTCAATCAGTTAGATCAACAGCTTGAAGTTCAAAGTCAGCTGAGAGTTCAACTGTTCTTACTCAGACAGAAGCATTCAGATAGAACATCAGCTGAAGACCAATCAGATGAAGATCAAACGACTCAACCGACTATCAAATGTTGGAGGTCAAAGGTTAAGATTTGAATTTCAAATAAGGAAGTCACGTGAAGGTTTGACTCTCTGTTCATTACCTCATTTGGCCCAATACAAGGCTGTCTCAGATGGAAAGCAGAAGCACGCAGTTGCCAAATCCGGAAAGTCTGCAGAGATGAGAGACAAGCCATCGCTTTCAAAGAACAGAGATCAACAGCTCATCCAACGGCTAGTTGATTCTCTCCGCCTATAAATAGAGGCCTTCATTCATTCACCAAGATTTACGAGACAGACAAGAGCAAAGAGATAGACTGAGCGAACATCACCAGCTGAGAGTTCATATCGCATAAGAGCTAAATTGCATTCAAACTCTAAGAACATCATTAGTTGAGAGTTCTAGAGTGTTAGATTCTGTCTTTGTTTGTTTTCGATCTAACCTTGAGAACATCACTAGTTGAGAGTTCGTAGAATATTAGATCATAGCTCACTTCTTGTTCGAGCTATTAGTTGGAACCCCACCCTTTCACATATCCTCTCAAAAGGATTGTTAGGACCCTACTCTTCCCGGAATTGAGTAGATAGGTTGATTAGTACCCGTAAACTAATCTGTAAGATTGATAAGTACCCGTAAACTTATCTCAACGGTTGCAAAGCCCGCGTAAGCTTTGTGGTTTGTCCAGAAGAACTTGGACTGAGTTATGTGGACTCACAACTCCCCGTGGACGTAGGAGTTTTCTCCGAACCACGTAATTCCTTGTGTGTTTATGTTTATTATTTAGTTATTTATTGCATATTCAACTGACTAACTAACCAACATACAAACTGCATCTTTCCACTATCAACTGACTTGGTTATTGACCAACCTTGTATAAAAGCGTGAGTTATTTTACGAGTTGTTATTTTCCACCACATTTCGCACAGCACCACTCTTCCAACTGAGCTTGCTTACTCAGGTTGTGAATCCAGCTGAGTCCCAAGTTTACTCGGTTGTGATTGTTTTTCGAGAGTTATTTTTAAAAGTTTTATCTGGTGTATTCTCCCCCCCCCCTATACACCAGAACTCGTATCGGGACCATCACATGATTAGAACGCGACTGTTTGCATTAATGGGGCCTTGTTGAATGGAAAAGATCTCGACTTGTGGGAGATTGATAGTTGTTTGGAGCTTGAGGGTGCGGCCATTAGAGTAGTGACTGCGGAGGAGAGGGAGGAGGTTGAGGAACCATGTCTTGGGGTCTTGAGGAGAGAGAGAAGAGAGAAGGACGCAGGAAAAGGGTGATGAGAGAGACAGAAAGAGTGAAGTAGAACCAGAAAGGAAATGGGTTTATGGCGGCGGTGGTGGTGGGGATTTCTGCGGATTTGGTTGGCGATGAGGTGGAGGGCTGGGAGTCGGGATTGGGAGTGGGTTTAGGGTTGGATTTACAGTGGTGGAGCTGCGGCGGTGATTTGGGTTCCTCTGTTATGATCGCCATTGATGAGGTGGGGAGCGATAATGGCAGCATGCATGGAGTGAAATAAGAGGAAAAGCCTGCAAGTGAAAGAAGAAAAGAGGGATTTTTGGTAAAGTGTAAAGTTGAGATTCAACGGCACCAGCGATAGCGGGGATGCCGTGACCGTGCATCACCCACGATCGTGGGAATGGGATGTCATCCGCGCCCCTGCACCACCTACGATCGCGAGAAAGAGAGGTCATGCGTGACCGTGCATCGTCCACGATCGCGAGGATGTGGAGTTGAACTCGGCCAAACTCCTTAAAAATCGACGCCAAATTCCTCCCAACTCAACACTCAACTCTCATAAACTCCCTCTAACTCCGTGGAATTCAACTTCTTAAAAATCTTTTAAACTCCACATCCAATACACCCCCCCTAAGTACTCTATTTCATTTTAAAAACTCCACAAAACATATCTTCTACTCTTAATTATTTTCTCCTTAAACCCCGTGCCCAAAAGAAACAGGCCAAGCCTAGTGGGACGGAGGGAGTAATATATTTTGAAAAAAACAAAACATATCTTAATTGGGAAATTTAAACCCTAAACCGAAATGTGATTATTTCTGTTTTTATATTTAACTTTTTTTTACGCGTATGATCGGTCAAAATGTGTCCGAATAAAATTATTGTTAAATTAATTAATTACTTAAAATAAATTAAATACTAAGTATAGGTCACATTGTGTGTTCAACCACATAGACATTGAAAAATATTTATAAGAGCATCCACCATTGTGAGTGCGATCAGTGGCTTGAACCCGCAAATGATCACGGCCCATCAATGGCGAGACATAGGGATGTGTATACGAGTCGAGTCGAGCCGAACACTAACAGGCTCGAGCTCGGCTCGTTCGAAAGTTATAAGGCTCGAGTTCGGCTCAAACTCGATTCGAACTTTGTGTTTTGAGCTCGAGCTCGACTCCACGGGTAGCAATCAATCTCGAGCTCGACTCGCTACATATTCATTTGGATCAAGCTTGAGCTCGAGCACTCGAGCTCGACTCGATAAACTAAAAATTATGAATTTATTAATTATATGTATAAGTTAAATATTGATAATAAAAAGTATTAAATAAAAAATATATATTAAAAAATCGTGAACATGTTCATTTAGGTGATTCGCGAACATGTTCGCGAGTTAGCTCGTTTGCAATCGAATTCGAACGTGTTCGCGAGTATTTTGAGCCGAATATAGGTATGCTCGAGCTCGGCTCAAAAAAAAAAATGAGCTCGATTTGAGGCTCGAGCTTGGCTCGTTTAGTAAACGAACGAACTTCGAACGAGCTTTTTCCGAGCCGAGCTCTGAATAGCTCGCGAACCGTTTGGCTCATGTACAACCCTAGCGAGACGGTCCCATCTCAATAAAAATCTTCTTTTTTATTTGTCTCTTTTTCTTTGTTAAGAGATCGAGTGAGAGAAGTCAAAAACTTCGAAGCGAGCTCAGAGCAGAAAAAAAAATAAAAATTAAATAAAAAATTGAAAAATAACTGGGTCAAGATAATTGGGTTGAGGGGCGCAGCGCAGCCCATTAAATAAGAACATACTAGGGCCCACATTCTACACCGCGTATTATGCAACTCGTGGAAGAATTGGAGGGCAATATCGTCATTTTTGTTTTCAACGAAACTTCTTGGGATTTGCAGGGATACAAAAATTTCAGATAAACTTTCGCCACTGTTTTTTTGACAGATCAATTTCTCATCTCTCTCGTCTTCTTCTTCTCTCTCTAGGGTTTGAGGACCCTTTCCGTCTATGGAGAACAACGGACAAGCAGCAGGTAAATCAGCCGAATTCCCAATGAATTTGGTAAACTGCAACTGCCATCTTTTCGAATTTTCCGGATTTATAGCTGTATTTGGTTGTTTTCGTAGTCTGATTTATTTTATAGATGGAAGGGTCACCGATTGAATGATATCTGGATTGATGATTTTTATTAATTGAATTATTGGGGATTATAAATCCTGAATTTGTTGCAGTTTGTTAATATCTCCTCTTTTGCGCTGCTGCTAAGCGCCTTCAATTTTTTCAGCTTGATCGCATACGGCAAAGAAAAAAAAAGTATTTCTTAATTCTAGTATTTTTCTCTATAGGATTTTTTCTGTATATTCATTCCAGTTCGATCCTCCATGTTGTCTTCGGATTTAGTAATTGAAGGAATTGAGCAATAAATTTATAATTTGGCTGAATTCTGATGCAGCTACTGGTCCTCCTCCAAAACCATGGGAAAGAGCAGGAGCTTCATCTGGACCTGCACCGTTTAGGCCATCCTCAACTGGAAATACAAGCGAAGTTGTAGAAGCTTCTGGGACGGCTCAACCCGGTGAAGTTGTTTCGACCACTAATACAAATGTTAATAGGGCTAATACAGTTGGCCGTCCTGTTCCTACTAGGCCGTGGGAACAACAACAGACATATGGGAGCACTTATGGAGGTATGGATAAATTTTAAAATGAAAGAAATGATAATTTGTTATTATTAAAATGAGTAGAAGGTGTTTCTATTGGAGCCAGTATATGTCTGCCCCATATGAGTACTACCTGGCTCGTAGGTGAACGGGTGTATGCTTACTTTTAATTCACAATAGATTTTTCACAAACTTTGGGTCGAGGAAATTCCAGTCTATGCAGAATCTATAGTATATTGATATATCATTGCATCTAAAGTTTAATATTGTCACATTGTGATTGATCAAATGAATAAGCCGCGTATGTAAAATATTGAGACTGACATCTTCTAAAAATAATTCTTCTTCCGTGGAGGATATCCATGCATTTAGTCTAAACCATAAAATACTCAGTTATTTATCCATTTGATTTAAGGAAGAAGGCATCTCATGTGGATGCACGTGTAAACAAGACTTGTTCCGTCAATTATAGATGCTGAAAAGCAACATAGAACTGATGTCTATGCATATTGTGTTTCTGTGTAACTGTATTGTGATGTATGTTTGTATGTAAGTATGTATCTGGAACCATTCTTGACATCTTAGTTTAACATGGCCTCTGGTTCTAATTCAGGTTATGGTTCAGGTGTAAATAACACGGGATATGGAGGTGGGATGTATGGTTCTTCGTATGGTTCTTCGTATGGGGGACTTGGAGTGGGTGTTGGTGGTGGGATGTATGGGAATAGCATGTATAGAGGAGGATACAGTGGGCTTTATGGGGGTAGTGGCATGTATGGCGGAGGAATGTATGGTGGTGGTTTGGGAGGTGGTTTGGGGGGTGGTTTGGGAGGTCCCATGGGAGGCTATGGAATGGGCATGGGTGGCATGGGCATGGGAGGGCCTTATGGTGAACAGGATCCAAATAATCCATATGGAGCTCCTTCTCAACCACCAAGTTTTTGGATTTCACTCATGCGAGTGGTGAGCTAAAAGCATCCTTTGTCTTTTCTTTCTTTCTTTCTTCTGAAAATAGTAGTATGTTCTTATAATTTTTGTATCTGTATTTCTAGAGCATTAGATCCTGCAGCTACTAGTGATTGTGAACTCAAGTTTAGTTCACGATGATTGATATCATTTCATAGTTGCCCAAACTGATTCCTTAAATTATAAAAATTGATAAACTGATGTATTATGAGTTTATTTCATGCTTTGATTAGCAATTCTGTCATGTGACGAGATCTCCAATGCCAAACCTCCTACCAAAAAATTAAAGAACTTGCCATCGTGTACTTCTATTAGTAGCAATGTAGCATGAACAGCAACATGCTTCGGATGAAGCACTATTGAACTTTCCCTTTATATATACATGCAACCTTTAAGATAACTTCACCAACATTTGATTGACTTATAATTTGTTTACTTAATCCTATGAAAACATTGTATTTCTGATTTAAGTCTAGCAACAACTGTTTACATCTCAATCTAGTAGTTTACCTGAATTTATATTTAATTTGTGTTGCGATGTCAGATGCAAGGAGTAGTAAATTTCTTTGGGAGGGTGGCAATCTTGATCGACCAGAATACACAGGCTTTTCATATGTTCATGTCTGCCCTTCTTCAGGTATTTGCTTGTGCCCATATTCCAGTTAAGGTTCTGAACATGAGAGGGGGGAAAATGAATCAGATAGTTATATCATTTGTATCAATGCTAAGGTATTTTCATGCATTTAATTCCGATGGTTCTGCAGCTATTTGATAGGTCTGGAATGCTATATGGAGAACTTGCAAGATTTGTTCTTAGAATGTTAGGAGTCCGAACAAAACCCAAGAGAGTTCATCCTCCTGGTGCTGAAGGTCTACCGGGACCTCACAATATGCCAGGAAACCAAAACTATGTTGAGGGTCCCAAGGCTGCTCCAGGTGGTGGTTGGGATAGTGTATGGGGTGATGCTAGGTAATGCATCAATATGTACGAGATTGTTCATCATATTCGAGCACTCGAGAAGAGTATTGGTCCTAAATCTGCATCCAAAGATGCAATGCAGAAGAAAGAGGATGCTATTTCGCCCGAAGAAGTAACCGCTGTCGTCCGAACTTTGTAATAATGCTCCCTCCTCTATTCCCCCATTCCCTCTTTAGAAGTCTCCATAGTAATATAGTTGAATGTGTTCCTTTCAAAAAATAAAATAAAAATAGAGTTGAATGTGTTTTTGTTTTCTATTAAAAATGTTCAACTAATTGTTTGTAACGATTGGCCATAACTCGTGCTATTTTGTGGGATTTAATATACGTTTTCTTTACCCCCCCACCCCCCCCCCCCCCCCCCCTCCTTTTCTTTCTGTGGTGGAAATTAGTTTGGTAAAATTCGTTTCTCTTTGTATATATATTGCCTTAAAATTACACCTTGTAGGTAATTGCAATTACATCGTGCATTCGTTTAATTACTACGCTGTAATCATTTCAATTAAAAGGCCGTGTTTGATGACTTTGCAATTACATCATGTAATAATTTCAGCTACTTATTAGAAAACCAGGTTTGGAAAATATAAGAATATAAGTTGGTTCTTTAGCTACTCATCATCTTCAGGTTTAGTCAAAAACTAATAATTTCAGCTACTTATTAGAAAACCAGGTTTGGAAAATATAAGAATATAAGTTGGTTCTTTAGCTACTCATCATCTTCAGGTTTAGTCAAAAAGTGATAATTTCAGATGAGGGTAGTGTTATTTGGTTACACTGTGGCTGCCACACAAGCTAAAAATGGTAATATAGGTTTTGAAAATAGAATTATATCCTAATCGAGAAGCTAAACTTAAGGAGAAATGTGATTATTTCTATTTTTACAATCAACTTTCCTTTTCTCTACATGTGTGGGTGACCGTCGTGTGACTGAATATCATTAGCCTTTAGACAATTATTGTCCTTACTTTTCAATCTTGTTGGAATATAAATGGAAATATTGTAATAATTGCAAAATATCCTAAAAGTCGTGATTTTATGCAATTAAATTAACCCAATTGTCAAGATATACTAGACAAATTTCCATTTAGGCAAGTGTATATTAAAATCGTGATGCAAATACTAAAGAAAGAATTGAAAGTTGACATATAATCAAATGTGCAAAAATAAGTTAATTTCTCACTATTGCTACAAGTAGAAGAATCAGAATGCCCAACGAGGCGCAATGCACATAATTTCTTCATCTGAGATAATCACATCACCTCTCAACAACTTGAACATCTCAACCGCCGTCGAGCTCAATCGACAGCAACGGCCAAGGTACAACTTCTGCAGCCGCCTGCACCCCTCTCGCAATGCCTGCAATCCTTGATCACAAAGGTTCCGACACCGGTTCACGTGCAGTCGTTCCAAGGTACAACAGTATGAACCAATGGCCTCCCATCCTATCACACTGATCTCATGACAGAGAGCCAAGTTCCATTCCAGCAGCAACGGGCAGGCTCGTGCAATTCCCACAATGGCATCGTCATCAATATATCTACAAACTCTAAAGTTGAGCACGGTCAGTCTTGAAGTAAACCTCGTGTCAAGGGCTGCAAAGCCATGGCCGCGAATGCACCAGCTAAGGTTAGAAATGTCCAAATACTCGAGCCCGCCTCCACTCAGTATAGCCCGAATCCCTTCAGGCTCCAGCTTGCAAGAATCGGCTTCTACGTAAGCTAAAGTGTGCGAGCATTCCTGAAAACCGGTTCCATTTATGCCCCTGCAGTGAGATATGTTGATAGCTCGAAGGTAATGGCAGTTCATGGAAAGAGCCCTTATCCCAATGTCGGATATACGCGAACAGTAAGAAAGATTCACATCTTTCAAGGCCAAGCAAGATTCAGACAGCGTCTTCAGACCAGTATCAGTTATATTGCAGCAGTAGAGACTAAGATCGGTGAGAAGAGGGCATCCGGTGGCAACGGAGGAGAGCCCGTCGTCTGAAATGCCAAAGCAGTAATCTAGACGCAAACTTTTCAGCTTCGACCCATAATCAGTCAACAAGAACAGAGCTGAATCTGGGAGCTCAGTGCAACCACATAAGGACAACGACTGCAGATTAGGATAACGGTTGAGCACTCTAGACAAATGGGGATAACCTATGCTGATTCGATCTTGAGATAGTGATAAAGGTGTTTGATGTGTGAATGAGCATGAAAAATGTAAGGATCTACAGCATGAGCTCTGGATGCAAAGCCAACGGTGACAAGTTAGTCCAAAGGCTTCACGATCAGAACTAGAGTCGAGCCTTTGAAAGATGAAATATAAGCAGTCGTCAGGAAGGTGGAGGACATGTGTGGGATGCTCCATGACAGCAAAACTAGAGAACTTCAGAAGGCTGTAAAGCTCGAATCTTTACCAAGATCTTCTTGTAAGATGAGGAAGACGAGGTTGGTGAGTCGAGGCCACAAAGAGCAGTTGAATCTCCGTAACCATAACCAATGAGAACTCCACAGTTGCGGCAAAGAAGTCTGGATTTTGAACGGTAGGGTCCCCAAGATATAGGAAGACAGTTCACATTGTCGACTTGAGTAAATCGACTTGGATCAATAGAAAGAAAAGAGATAAAACCCTTGTTAATGGACTTGCTATATTTGGAACCAATTGCGGAAGTCGCACGACTAGAGGATGTTAAGTTGAGATGATAACCACAAGAACCACAGCTGTGGAAGAATCAAAAAACAATTTGACTTATTTCAAGAAGTTACATTTAAGCATATATGCTACTTTACAACAAAACAAGTAGCCTCTTTTTCTTGAAAACTAGCTTTACAAAGACGAACTACGATCAACTAAGACCAAAACAAAAAAGAAAATCGAATCAACTACAATGGAAACATAAATTCAGATATACTATTAATTCTACTACAAGAAATCAAGATATACACAACACAAGCCAAATCCATAAACACTCTTAAGAATACTAATGTACTACCTATGGTTTCTGAGAAATTGTTGAAGAACGAGAAGATTAAATTATTCTTAACAGATTATATCTCGGATATACAATGCCTAACAACAACTAGATTCAAACTCTCGCTTCTTGTATAATCTCTAGACCAACACCAGACCAATGAAAAAGGAATGAGAATAGGAAAATATGATATCTGTATAAATTAATTATTTCAAATATATTGTACTGATTATATAAGAAGCGATAAAGATAAAATATTTCCTTATAGATTTTTTTTTTATATTGATATCTTTCAAAAGTTGCAAATTCTAGTATAATTGTATTTCTCAGTTTATTAATTCTAAACACTATTAAATTCATTATACCGTAATTCACCATGAAACCACCCGAAAATTATTCTTGAATCCTACTGAATTAAAACCTTTCCATGATTGCATTCACAAAAACACCCAAAACCGCAACCAAAAAATAAAAAATAAAAATCCCGTGATTGTAATTCGTAATCACCGAAACAAACAATCTCAGAAACAACAAAAGCGCAATCGATAGCGAAATCAAAATAAATGATAGGAATTACACAACAAAAAAGAGGGGAGAAAGGAGAAGAAATAATTAGCATAAACGGAAATTGAAAAGTTTAAAAAGGGATTGAACCTGTAAGAGACATCAGCTTGGGACATTTCCTGATTGGAAATTAAACATAAATTTCGTTTAATCCCATTCAAAGACTTACAGAAGAGAGAACCTTTGTGCTCGATTTTGTCAATAGTTTATCTGACAAAACGTTAAGAAATAGTAAGAACTAAGAAGAGACCAGCAGCAGTTAAAGTCTATTGTTTCTGCTCGGGACGTTTTTATTTTACTACTTTCTGTCTCTTTTTGTCAAACAAATAGAAAAATAAGGTGCACAATTTATTATAATTATGTTAATCATAATTATCAGTAACTATAATACATAAATTATTAACAAACATTATACTATGCACAAATAATAATTTAATGCATCAATCACTTTAAGTCGATGTAGATTAAAAAATTTATAGTGTAGATTAATTGATAGTCTTACCTGAATAAATGTTCAGATTGTTTAAAACGTTATAATTTGATACTTAAATATATTATTTTTTGTATACAGTACCGGTCACACATGTAAGAAAAGAAAGTTAATGGTGAATATGAATTTCACCTTAGACTTACGATTCCACAATTAGAATTAATTTCATTTTCCAAAACTCATTTTGACATTTTTAATTTATGTGATTCACCATAGTGTGTACAAATAACATTATCTCTTCTATATATTAGTAGATCTAATGAAAAAATTATAAAAATATTAAATTTTGAGAACCGATTTATAAATTATCAATGGAATAATAATAATAATAATAATAATAATATAAAGTTAATTAAAAACAAATCTGGATTACTGATAATTATATGATATACATTGTTATAAAAACTATACATTATTTGTAATAAACTAATTTTAAAATTATCATATCACAATAACTCTTCTAATAAGCCGTCAACTTATCGTTATGACCGGGTCAACCCTAATTGAACCAAAATTCATAACGAGTCGGTGAAAACTCGTTTGGGCTCAAAATGACCAGTCCAGCCCAAAATATAGGCTTGATCATAGGTCGTCGTTAGCCTAAGGGGGGTGTATTGGATTGTGGAGTTTAGAGGATTTTAATAGAGTTTGAAATCCAGGTGTATTTAATCCCAAAAATTTCAGCAGATTTCAACTCCATTAAAATCTAGAGGTATTGGATTCATGGATTTCAAATTCTCCATGTATTCAATCTTAACTCGACTTTGGTGGATTTTAAGATTTCATGGATTTCGAAGGATTTCGTCTCAGAAAATACAAAGGATGAAATTCGAGCCTTGGACCTCGGAATTCGATGGAATTGGTATCATTAGGCGCTGATGACACGCGATCGTTGGCGTTGTGTTACGCGAGCGATCACCACTAGGCCGATGTCGCTGGTTTTGATAAACTCATCTTTCTCTCTCATTCACAACCACACTGGTTTCATCGGAAGCATTGGTGAAGCAGAGTCTGACACGATTCTTCTTCATCACTACGCAAAACACTTGGTTGTTAGTAACGTCTTGAGCGGCGGCCGGCGATGATGGTGGTCGGCGTTCTTGCTTTGCAGGGGTCTTTCAACGAACACATTGCTGGTGTGCTTTACTTTTCTCTTTCTCTATTTGTTCGTAGAGAGTGGATTTTTGCTTGTTTTACGATTGAAATCTTGGTGTTGCAGCGCTGAGAAAGTTGGGCGTGAAGGGGGTGGAGGTGAGGAAACCGGAGCAGCTGCAACGTCAGGGCTCTCATCATCCTCGGTGGCGAAAGCACCACCATGGCCAAACTTGTCGAGTACCATAATCTCGTATACTCTCTCTCTCTCTCTCTCTCTCTCTCTCTCTCTCTCTTATAGAAGTTCGAAGAGACGACATCACTCGGGAGAGAAAAGCTACGATTTACTGTGAAGGAAATACAGAAAGCCAACGATCACGAGTAGGCCAGCGAACGCGAAAGACACGCGATCGCGGGTGTTGGGAAATTTATTAGTAAGAGTTTTGATGAATTCCAAAACCAACTGACCCCAACCGAGTAGATGTTGCCAGAACCTAATGTTAGTAGGTAGGCTCGCTGTTTGAGCATTGTTAAGATTTTATCTTTACAGGTCTCCAGCTGAAGATGGCAACAAGGCATCACTCGGACAGAACATCAGTTGTAAGGAAAACAACTGAGCGTTCATCAGATGAGAAGCAGTAAAGGGGAAGAGAACATCAGATGAAAGGAAGCCATCTGAGCGTTCGAACCCAACTGATCAGATACAAGGAAGACAACTGAGTGTTCAATTTCAGAACATCAGTTGTAGAACTCAACCGAGAAGATCAACAGCTTAAAGATGAAGTCAGCTGAGAGTTCAACTGTTAGTTGTCAGATAGAACATCAGCTGAAGAACAAGTTAGTTGAAGATCGAAAGTCTTAACCGACCACTCCTTGTTGGAAGTCTGTTGTTAAGATTTGAATTTCAAAAAGGAAGTCACGTGAGGGTTTGACCGTTCAGTCATTACCCCATTTGGCCCAACACAAGGCTATCTCAGATGGAAAGCAGAAGAGCACAAATGCCATATCGGGAAAGTCTGCAGAGATGAGAGACAAGCCATCGCTTTCAAAGAACAGAGATCAACAGCTCCTCCAACGGCTAGTTGATGCTCTCCGCCTATAAATAGAGGCCTTCATTCATTCGAAAAATATAGAAGACACACACGCGAGAAGAAATCAGAGAGCGAAACAAAGAGCAATATTCTTCACGAGCTGAACTGAATTTAATCTCTTAGAACATCACTTGTTGAGAGTTCTAGAGTTAGTTAGTTTTTGTGTCTTTAGATCGAACCTTGAGAACATCACTTAGTGAGAGTTCGTAGAGAGTTAGATCATAGCTCACTTCGTGTTCGAGCTTTTAGTTGGAACCCCATTTTCTTTCACCTGAAAAGGTTTAGGATCCTACTCTTCCTGCAACTGAGTAGTTAGGTTGTTTAGTACCCGAAAACTGAACTGTAAGGTTGATAAGTACCCGCAAACTTATCCTTAACGGTTGCTCAGCCCGCGTAAGCTGAGTGGTTAGCCCAGAAGAACTTGGACAGAGTTGTGTGGACTCACAACTCTCCGTGGACGTAGGAGTTCTCTCCGAACCACGTTAATTCTCTGTGTGCTTGTGTTTTTTTTTATTAGTTATTTCTTGCATTCTCATTTGATTGACTAACCAGCATACAATCTCCATCTGTGCATTCTCAACTATTTTGGTTTTTGACCAATCGTGCACAAAGGCGTGAGTTGTTTTACGAGTTTAATTTCCACCACATTCCGCACAACACCACTCTTCCAGCTGAGGTTGCTTACTCAGCTGTGAGATTCCAACTGAGTCTTTTTACTCGGTTGAAGTAATTTTCAAGAGTTTAGTTTTAAAATCCTAACTGGTGTATTCCCCCCCCCCCTCCATACACCAGTAACTCGTATCGGAACCATCAGCGGGGATGTGGATTTCAAATCATCCAAACTCCTTAAAAATCCATCCCGAACTCCCCCCAACTCCAACTCCCATAAACTCCACCCAAATCCTATGGAATTCAATTCCATGGAGTTCAACTCCATTAAAATCCATCAAATTACCAATCCAATACACCCCTAAATCGTATCTGATGTAGATAATCCCAAAACTGACGCCGCCATAATTTTGGGAAGAAATCTATCAATCCCCTCAACTAAATTCTTTTTCTTGTACCAGATTAAAACTCAAGCCGATTTTTGGAAGAAACCTATCAATTTATCAACTAAATTCTTATTCGTTGTAGCCAGATACAATTTGATAACATCAGCTACCAAGTAAGACATTTTTCTTCTGGATCAAGATTCGATTATTATTACTTTACTTACTCGAATTTTCTTCTAATTGATGTCGTTGCTGTATTTCAGAAAACGGTGAGGAAGTTGCCGCTCCCTACTGTTATCGATTTCACGATTATTGGGTGTGATGGTCAAGATGAAGCAGTCTTCGGTTGCCCTTTATCTATTCGAGGAAACGCTTCAGAGGGATGCTCCTACAAGGTGTTGCGATTGCAAATTGAAAGGAGCTGATTTTGATTCTGCAATCTTCGGCGGCTTTTTCAAGCACGGATACGAGGTGACCTTTATCACTCCATCAAAAGGCTTTTGTCAGTTGGAAGGGTTGACGATGCAGCTATGTTGTTGAAGAAGTTGATGACTAGAAACTGTGTGAACCTAATGAAGTTACGTTGTAGCTCAATTATTGAGCGGCTTTGCAAATTAAGTAGATGGAATGAGGCCCAAGACTGGTTAAGCATGTGGTGGCTCATCACATCTGCAAATTGAGTAGATGGAATGAGGCCGTACACTGGCTAAAGTTGGTGGTGACTTATCGCATCTACTCAAATGTGATGCACTATGCAAGGTGGGAAGGCTTCGAGCAATTTAGCTTTTATCATTATTCTAACTATGAATTCTAGGATGAGGATAAAACCTAATAGTAGAAGCTACACTACCTTGATGAAGTATGAAGCCGATACTAGAAGCTACAATAGCCGATACTAGAAGCTAGAGTAGTTTAGCTTGACGAGGGTTGAAACCTGATATCAGAAGCTATAATTTTCTTGATGGTGAAACATTAGAGCAAAATATGGTTTCTTATAGCATAGTGCTGCAAGCCTTATCTAGTGAAGCTAAGGTGGAAGCTCTACAATTGTCTCCTAATATAATGACTAATACAATTGTCTTTAGATATTGTGACTTACAATATCTTATTATATAGGTTGTTATTGCTGAAGATAAAGATACCATTCCGAACATAGTAACATATAGTACTCTTATTGAGGAATTTGTGCAATGATAATAAAGTTAGACAAGCAAAGGTGTTGTGTTCAATGGAAGAAGTTAAAGATATCATTCCGAACATAGTAACATATGGTGCCCTATTGAGGCATTTATGCAATGATAATAAAGTTAGACAAGCAAAGGATCTTTCGAAGAGCTTCCATTGTTTGTAGCCCTATGTTGTGACATATTAGTGATGCACTTTGCAAGGAATTACTAGAGTTCACGTTGAAGATTCTAGGCTCCTCGACATGCTTCGAGGTTATCGGCAAACCATGCAAACCATTATCTCTAATTAAGTGCGTGTAAAAGAGGGCGAAAAAAAGGAAAATGCTCTCGGCGCAAGTTAGCTAAATCTGGCTAACCTACTCCGCCAGCGATGAAAAGGGGACGAGGACGACTGAGAAAAACAACGGCAAGTGCAACTCAGGCGAGGAAGAAGGGAGGCAAGATGACAAAGACTACAAAGCAACCTCTGCATCAACCATCCACATCTAAATCTAACACACAGGGAATGAAGGAAAAAATGAATGCAACAAAGGAGTTTGAGGATCTGGAGATCTGTGAAACTTCTTCGTTTACAAGCACCAGATCGGAAACACAGGAGGAAATTGTGGATATTCTAGAGATTTCTGACCCTACGATTGAGATCCCTGAGCCATCAGTTCCACAACCAGCTCCTCCAATGGAATAGGAACCTAAATGGAGAAATCTCACAAACAGTCACATCGAGGTATGAAACTGGATTTTGTTAGGGGTGGTTTGGTATACCATACCGAGATTTTTTGGTCTACCGATACCATACCGAAAGTTTCGGTATGCATAATTTTGATATTGATACCATACCAAACTTTTCGGTATACCGAAGTTCGGTATACCGAAATTTCGGTATGGTTCAAAAGGCATACCGTTATCGTACCTTATTTTCGGTATACCGTCTTATTTTCGGTATACCGTAAAAGTACGGTATACCGAAAATATTAATTGTTCAACCTAAATTATCTAAGTCACACGCAATTAAACGTGGTTGTTATAGATTAGATAAGTTGTCCCGAATATCGTCTCACAAGGAAGGCTTAACAGAGTGATTATTGTATTACGAAAAGAACAGAAAATAAAAGAAAGCAATAAAGATTGGTTGGGGTTTGTTGTTCTAATTCTAAGGAATTAAAAGACAAATTAACCTAGACAAAATTATAAACCCTAATTCTAAGAACAAAATAAACCCTAGACATGAATTAAGAAAAACTGAAATAAACTTACAATAATTAAAACTGAATCCGTGGTGGAAGTCTGTCACACAATCCGTACGAATTGAAAGCGATTAATCTATCTAGAACTGGAAGAAAAGAATACTGGAAAAAAGAAAATAAAGTCTCGTCGCTGTCCTGAAAAAAAAAAGTAATACGTATCCCGACTTAATTCCAATTCCATATATATATATACGGTAAGCACCGTCTTGACCCAACGATCGTCGGGCACGGACGATCGCCGAGTCACTCCACAAAACCGTGCCTAGCGGACGAGCGTCCAAGCCCGGCGATCAGTCGCATCCCTCCACCAAACCATGCTTAGCGGACGATCGTTCAAGCACGGCGATCGTCGGAGAGTACTTACTGTTACTCGCTCGCCCTCTTTCTCGTAAGCCGGACGAACGTCGAAGGCCAACGATCGTCGAAGTGCTCTTCCTGGAGTGCGATCCGGACGAGCGTCGGCTTGGAACGATCATCGCCCTTCTCGAACCTTAACTCAGCGATCGCCTCAGGCGAGCGAGCGCCCAAGTCCACTTCCTGACTCCTTGCTTATACAACTCCTCAGTTGGGCGATCGCCCAACGTAATGATTGTCATCGGCGATCGTCAGACAGGAACCTTTCAAGATTTCGTTGCACTTACCTGTACTTTCCACACGACACTCGAACCAAAACATTAGAGCATTCTACAATTTAAAAAAACAAACAAACCATGCTAAAATTCAACTAAAATGCACCAATTAAACCATCCAAAATACGATAAAAAACAGGTGAAACATTAATGAATGAATATAATGAATAATTCATTAATAATTTAATATATATACATATATAGTTATATAAATATATCAATTTATATATAATTATTTAGAATTTTCGGCATATACCAAATCTTCGGCATATACCGCGATTTTGGTATGTACCAAATATCAGTATTTATTGAAAATTTAGGAATACCAAAGTTTCGGTTCGGTACGGTATACCGCGGTATTTAAAATTCATATACTGTTACCATACCAAAACCTTTCGGTACGGTATCATACCATACCGAAAATACGGTATACCATAAATTCGGTAAAATACGGTATTTTTCGGTTTGGTTCGGTCGGTATACCGATATTTCGGTATTTTAGTCCACCCCTAGATTTTGTTGCCCCTATTTTGAAACAAGGTATTCCAGTTGCATGTTTACTTAAGGAAGATATTGATGAAAAAGCTGCAAAATGGGAAAATTTTGTTATTCTATATGTGATAGGGGACTCCCCGACTATTAAGTTTATGAATGTTTATCTGGAGAAACAATTTGAGGTGGCTATTCCTGATATTTCTATCATCAGGAAGGATATTTCATAGTTCGCTTTAAGAGTAGAGATGATAGAGATGCAGTGTTATATGTCGGACATCTTACTATAGCAAACAGACCAGTTGTGGTTAAAGCTTGGGCATCTGATTTTTACTTTGCAAAAGAGATGATGAAAGAGATACCTCTTTGGGTGTAACTACCAAACCTACCACTTAATTGTTGGGGAGCTAAATCATTGAGTAGGATTGGGAGTATAATAGGAAAACCTCTCTACGCTGATGAATGTACTACTGGGTAAAGTAGAATTTCTTATGCACGCATGTTGATAGAAGTTGATGTAACACTGCCCATTAAGCACCAAGTAGTGATTGAGGATGAGAAAGGGAACCGAGTAGAACAGAAAGTTGTTTATGATTGGATTCCCCCATTTCGCAAGAAGTGTCAAATAGCATTGCACAATTGCAATGTGGTAACCAAGCCAAAACCACCTCAGCAGGTTCAGAGACAATGGCAACAAAAGAAGATTGATACAAAAGCAGTTGTAACAGATACCAAACCAACTGAGAAGGAGCAGGAGAAACAACTTCAGAAAGAGTGAGAGGTACCAAAAAAAACTTATAGCCAAATTCTGGTGGGGGAATGCTCAGTTCTCTTACCATCTGCAAATCACTATCAAGTGCTCTGATCAGACCAAAAAGGAGGATCACAGAAGGCATCACAAGAATATGACATGGGCGGGGACCATTTCCCATTGAGTATCACATGAAGCTAGTTTTTTGGAACGCGAGGGATTGTAACAAACCCCTCAAACTAAAAGAGCTATGGCTCTTTATAAAAAATAAAAAAGTAGATATTATGGCAGTGCTAGAAACTAGAGTACAAGCTGGCAAGTTTGAAAAAGTTTCAAAGAGTTTGAATAAGCATTGGGAGTATGTTAAGAATTACTCTCAAGCTTATAATGTAAGAATATGGATAGGGTGGGATCTAAAAAGAGTCAATGTTAGCGGTATAGAGGCCACAACTTAAGGGATTCATTGTTCAGTTGTTGATCTTGGTATACGGCAGACATTTCAAATGATTTCAGTATATGCTTTCAATACAAATGAACCGAGGAAAGATCTTTGGCGATTTATATCAAGAGTTACAGCCACAGTGAATGAACCTCTTCTTATAGGTGGAGATTTCAACACTATATTGGCTACAGAGGAAAGATTCCAAGGGGCACCAGTTACAGAAACATATGTTAAAGATTTTATGGAGTGTTTACAGCAAAGTGGCCTACACCAAGTCAGAATGATAGGAGATGATTTTACTTGGTGTAATATCCAAGAAGGAGAGGCAAGAATTTTATCTCTTATAGATAGATGTGTGGCAAACCAAGCTTGGTTTGAAACTTACAACGATAGAGTGATGGAGATATTAGAAAGAAATCTCTCTGATCACTGCCCACTCATGCTCAACTTAGAGACTGAGCAGATTCAAAGGCACTCCCCATTTGGATTTATGAATGTGCTGGTGGAACATGAAGAATTTTTCCCTATTGTGCAACAAATCTTGGACACTCACTGCAATAGGAATCCTCTCTTAAACATCTGGTACAAGCTGAAACACCTCAAAGCTTCTCTCAAACACATAAATACTTGCCAGTACATAAAATTGAGTGCTAAACTGAATGATCTGAGAATACATATAAGAGAAGTGCAACACCAACTAATAGAGAATAAATTAAGTACAACACTTATAGAAGAGGAAAGAACAACTCTCAAAGCTATAGCGAAGTGGAGTAGTATAGAGGAGAGTATATGGAGACAGAAGTTTGGATAAAGTTGGGGGATTCAAATACAAGGTTCTTTCATGTCTATGCCAAGGCAAGACAAATTGGAAAAGCTATAACTCTGCTCCTCAAGAAAGATGGAACAAGATGTGTCACTCAACAACAAATCAAAGAAGAGGTCAAAGGGTTTTATGTGAAATTGATGGGTAGTGCTGCTGAAACTCTACCTATGGTTGATAAAACCATCATTGGTAGAGGGAAACTTCTAAATTCTGAGCATAAACAATAACTATATGCTACTTTTACTGATGAAGAGATTAAAATGGCTCTCTTTAGCATGGACTCTCAGAAAGCTCCAGGAGTCAATGGTTTCAATGTCTTCTTTTTCAAGAAGTCTTGGCACCTCATTGGACAGGATATATGTGAAGCAGTAAAGGATTTCCAGAGAACATGTATTATCCCAAAAGCCATAAACTATACGCTAATCTCCTTGTTATCTAAGAAGCCAAATGCTAATAATATCAAGGATTTTAGACCTATAGCATGTTGTTCAATTCTCTACAAGATTATTTCTAAAGTCTTGGCTAATAGAATTCAGGGGAAGTTGGGAGAGTTAATTAGTGAAACTCAATCTGCCTTTGGAAAAGGTAGATCTTTGTTTGATAACATACTTCTAAGTCATGAGTTGGTCAAGTGTTAGGTATCTCTCCACGTTGCATGTTTAAAATTGATGTGCAAAAGGCTTATGACTCGATAGAATGGCCTTTCCTCAAATATTTGATGCTAGAATTAGGATTCCCTGCAGAGTTTGGGGGTTGGATTATGTCTTGTTTATCATCTGTCTCTTATGTCATAAATGTGAATGGTGACACTACCTTACCTTTTGCTGCAAAGAAGGGACTAAGACAAGGGGATCCCATATCCCCGTACTTATTTGTTATTTGTATGGAGTATCTCCACAGAAGTTTGCTTGAATTGCACTCCATTAAGGGATTTTAGTTTCACCCCAAGTGTAAGAAATTTGGATTGGTTGCACTCCATTAGCTCACTTAGACAGCTAATGAGAGTGTTTAGCCATTTTTCAGAGGTGTCAGGTCTTAAAGCCAATCAAGCAAAATACTGTCTATATTTTGGTGGTGTTTTAACAGAGGTGCAAGAAGCTATGTTGGCTGAATTTGGTATGGTAAAATGAGAGCTCCCCTTTAGATATTTAGGAGTGCCTTTATCATCCAAGAAGTTGTCTGTTATGCAATGCCAACTATTGATAAACAAGATCCTATCCAGAATTGAGTGTTGGTCCTCAAAGTTACTTTCTTATGCAGGAAGAATTCAACTCATAAAATTTGTAGTGTTTGGAATGCAATCTTTCTGGTGTCAGATTTTTTTTGCTGCCTTAGAAGGTGATAAAAATCATTATAGCTGCTTGTAGAGTCTTTCTCTGGATTGGAAAAGCTGCAGTATCAAAACGAGCCTTGGTGGCTTGGACCAGATTCAATTACCCAAGTGTGCAGGAGGTTGGAATATCACAAATATTAGAATCTCAAACCAAGCTACTATTTGTAAACTGCTTTGGAATCTACATCATCATCCAGAAAAATTGTGGGTAAAGTGGATACATGAGTACTATATCAAAGCTCAAGACCTCACTACCATGTCTATTCCTCAACAAGCCTCTTGGGTAGTGAGGAAAATTATTGCAGCTCGTGACTATGTAAGAAGTGTAGAAGAAGCCATGAGTGTGCAGAGTCAAGATCATTTTTCTATCCAGAGATTATATGCGGTATTATGAGAATCTGTTCAAAAGGTGGGGTGGAGTAAGATGATTTGCTGCAACCCTGCACCACCAAAGAGTATGTTTATTATGTGGCTTGCTTTTCTTGGTAACCTGGCCACATGTGATAATCTTGCGAAGATTGGGGTGGTAGTGAATTCATTATGCTGCTTATGTGGGGAGGCTGAGGAGACTATCCAGCATCTATTCTTTGCATGCAGATTTTCAAGCCAAGTGTGGCTCAAGGTGAAAACCTGGGGAGGAATTTCAAGAAACAATTGTAGCTGGGAGGAAGAGAAACATTATCTCACTAAGTTCTGCCGGTCTAGGACCAACAGTTTTACAGACTAATGATCACAGTTGTGATCTACATCATTTGCCAGGAACGTAATATGAGAAGATTTCATGCCAAAATCAAAACTGTGGAGCAAGTAGCTCGATTGAGTGCAGAGCAAGTGTCTATTCGGTGTTACGCAAACCATAAACTAGCTCGATTACTTCATCTTATCTAGATGTTTGCTTTGTTTGCTAGTTTAGCATGCTGCGAATTTTGAGTTTTTGTTGGTTCTGGAGTTTTGTATTTATTTAAACTTAGCCTTTGGCTCTTGGTAATAAAAAGTTATTTACCAAAAAAAAAAAAATTAAGTGCGTGTATATGTGTGTGTTCTCTTGCCATTTTGTTCTAGGTAAGGAAGTTCAGTGGCAGATCTGAGTTCGCGAGATTTGTACTTGTTGCAAAGGCTGTAATAACGCTGGTGCTATTTTGCTTGAATATATATTGAAATAATGCATATTTTTTTGCTGCATTCAATGAATGCAATTGAAGACTACTTGTAAATTGGAATTGTGTGCCGGTTAAATTGAGTGACATAGTAACATCATATCTGAAATCTTGGTTTCTTACTGTATTATGAAGATATTGATTTTCTTACAATTAAAGCCCATTTTTCTCTAGGATCTTGGTTTCATGCTTTTTTCTTTTTTTGTTCTTTGTTTGTGTGAGGTTTTCCTTTTTTTGCTTATCAAATATCTCCTATTTATATAGAAACTGACCTTGACTGCAATGACAAATGTAAAGCTTTCAATCTTGTTAATTTCTAAGTGTAATATTTCTACTCTCTAACTTTTGCCTTCCAAAGACAATAAAAGTAATAATGTGTTTATGTGAAGTGTTGCATCAAACTAGTATGAGATGCTGCCTTTGGTAAAATGAAGTGAAAAATGTTGTAGCAGTGAAGTAATGTGTTAGAGAAGTTTATCACATTTTGTTGTCTGAGATGAGAAGTTATGAGGGAATTGTGTTTGGTGCAGAAATAGATTTTTCTTATATTTGTCTTGTTTTACTATCTCAATCTCAAGTCCTCAACGAGCTGCTCCTATACGTTTTTAGCTTGGACTGACTGCAAATTTTCTCACCATAATGTACATAGCATGTTCTTGAATCATGTACTAATATTAATGTCACTTCTTTCTTCTCCATTTTGTGAGTACTTTTAAGCTTGAATGTTTAATAGTTCCAAGTTTAGATTCTGTATCTTCTCTTTGATTACTGCATTTGTTCATCTACTCATAAACTAATATTGCTTATTCTTTGTTCCTCCTCTTCCTCTGGAAAACTGCGATCCCTCAACTATTTGATGTTTTAGTGATTTTTTCAAATGAAAAATTGCTCTGCTCATGTATTGCTATGTTCGTCTCTCTTGATCATTGTTGGTCTTTTGCCTCATTGATGGATTGTGCAATGACAATAAAGTTGGTAGAGCCAAGGAACTTTTTGACAAGCTTCCAGCCAAGCAGCCATATAGATACCTTATTGGTGCAATTTGCAATGGCAGATAGTGTAACATACAATGTTTTTTCAAGCTCTTCTTGAAAGAAACAAAATTAAATAAGCATTGCTTCTTTTGTAGGAGATGAATTCAAGAGTATTCAAACTTGATGAGACTATCTTCAAAAAACTTGATGAGACTATTTATTAATAAGGATGCAACAATGGGAAAAGAAAGGTATAAATAGTGTTCTCTTTGATGAGGTTAAGAAACTTGTACCAAAGAATATGTAATCTAGCCTTTTCCTCAATGTACCGTTCAGAATGGAACAAGGCGGTTCCCTTGTTCGGTTGTTTGGGTACTTTGTTCGCTTTTCTGAAGCAATAGGAAGTGTTTGCTTTCAACCTCTTCAGGTTTTCTTGGACAAGATCCTTGATTTGGGGAAGGGAAAGCTTGAGAAGCCTTTTAGAGCTTTTTCAGACTCAAATGAGAAACTATCCAATTTATCGTTAATGTCCGGTCCAACATGTTAGATTGTTAATATGTTTGGTAGTTGATATGATTCCGACTAGATAATTGTTATTGAATGAATGGAATTATATATAAATTTTATAAAGAATTGAATCGTTGCCCGCAAACCTGGTTGCAGGATGAATGGTTCCAGAATTGATTCGTTGCCCACAAACCTGGAATCATAATTGCAGATATGATTCCATTCATTCATAATTTTATGAATGAATGGAATCGTTACACGCAAACCTGGTTGCAGAATTGATAAGTAAAGAGAAAGAAAATTAATATCCAGCTGAAGTTGTTCTCACCGGTTGATGCTCACCGACTCGTTGTGAAAAAGCCAAGGTGACAAAGATATCGCCTAAAACAAATGGAAATGAATATTCAAATATCAAGACTCTAGTGCCTATAACGATTCTAAAATAGAAATAGGAAAATTAATATTAGGAAGTTTGCCTCTGCGGGAGATATTCCCTACTTCACCTACTGCAAGTCGTCATATATTTTTAGTGTACGAAGCTTCATTTTCGAGAATCCACCTTCAATTATAGGTTTCTGCTCTAATTCGTGGCAGCTCAAGTGTGTACTTCAATACATGAGTGAAACGACTCGTGTATTGGACAATACAAGACCGTATGATTCTTGTATTCGTGTAACGACCACCCAATACAAGAGTCGACTCAATCTTGTATTGTGGAACTATGAGTCTTGTATTAATGAATACTCTTGTATTGCAAATGAGGAAAATGAGAAGATGGTGGCGCACTATGCGAGATGAGGTGGTGACGACGGTGGTGCATGAGAGAGAAAGAAGAAGAAGGAGAAGCAGAAGAAGAGATGAATGTGTGGAAAATGTCTGGGTTAGATTAAGTTATTCTTTTTGTTTATTAATTTTATTTTTGTTTTGTTTTAATTTTCAAATTATTTCATTAGGGGTAATTTAATACTTTAACACTAAAAATGGTCACTGTTTATTTTTTAATTTTAATGATTAGTATTTGGACTTACTCTAGTAAAATAGCTATTACTTGTGTTGCCCCTTTATATTAAGGTTTGTGTTTTGCTAGAAGAGTTTCAACACGAAGATAACCAATTGTAAAGATACAAGTCATACAACAATATATATATTAGGCATAATACTATAATATGTTGCACAATGTGAATATCTTTTTATAGCTATAAAAAAAGTGTACAATCGGTGATTTGCATGTGTAATATCGCAAAACTAAGACAACATGTCTTACAAGTCCCATAACAAGACAACAAATTAATATTAGAAAGAAAAAAAAATGATTTTTAACAGTTGTCTTAAATATAATATTAATCTTACAGTTCCGCTCCCTTATTCATCATAGCATCATTAATGTGTCCATCAATGACATGGCAATACTACATAAACTATAAAATCAAGTAATCAACACATATAGTAGCATCTAATTTTAAAATTATCATACCAAATAACTCTTCTAATAAGGCGATTTTTAGGTCCTATACAATTTTGTTTGATGTTTGGTCGATAAGACTCCTTTTTGTCATGGCCCGTGAGTTAATACAACCATACTTAAAGCTCGATACTAATTTCACCTATCTCACGAGTGCAAACCACAACCTCTCCCTAGCGACAAGTGTTAACTTTATGGAAATAATACCCTTCTTCCCTCTTATATTTTGCCAATCTTCTTTTGCTTCTGTATTTGGTGATTCAATTCAACGCGGAAGAAATTAATCAATTGAACTCCTACTCATGTAAATCTAATTTCTACACATTTAATTCTAGGGTTCTTAACTAGGATGTCGCATAAATTACATAAAATTTAATTCTAGAGTTCCATGAATTTGTAGAAAATAAATATTTTCTTGTTTTGGGATAATTCCGTTTGCTTCTCCAGTTCATTTAGAAATCGTTTCTTTTGCTCTATATGGGATCTCCTTCATTGTTTCTTCCCAATTGCTGCTTCAAGAAACGGTTGCAGAAAAATGTGTTTGTAGAGAAATATAATTTGATTTATGGATTAAAGGGGAAATTGACTTCTTTCTCTAGATAGTTGAAGAGTTGTTTTTTTGTTTGTTTAAGAAAATAACTAAATAGTTCATGGACGGTGAAAGTGAAACAGCAACAATAAGCCATTTATTTCCATATTTACTAAATAATAATATGAGTAGTAACCGTGTGCATTATGGTTCACATCAAAAGCATCAACCTTTTGCAAAATTTTGGGTTATTGCTGCTGCTTTAAAATTGAATATGTTTTATGATTTATTTTTTAATTTAAAGTTAGTAATATGCAATATTTTTTTTCAAATTAAAGTTAAAACATTCTGGCCTGAAATTCATAAGCCAAACATATGATACAAACTATTTAATTTTAGGGGTATATCAGTAATTAAACAATGAATTAGTAATATGCAGCATTGTATGCAACATACTTCCTCCGACCTCCAAAAATTATATATAGTTTTGGGGGCACGAGTTTTAAAAAAATTCTGGAAAATGAGATGTAAGTGGAAAAAAAAAGTAAATGTAAGTAGAGATGGGGTCCCACATTATAAGAGTAATAAGTGAAAGAGTTATTTCCTAAAATAAACTATGCATAATTTTGAAGAACAACCTAAAAAAGAAAAGTATACATAATTTTAAGAATCGCAGGGAGTATGTTTTTAAGAATGTACAAAAATTCACAATCCAACCAAACAACTTTTTATAATCATAAATTCATTCTTGATTCATCTTATATGGTTATTATCTTATCTAAGAAACCGAACGGGACTTAACGTGTGAACTCATCGTTAAGGCCCGGGTCAACACAAGTTTATTGAACCAAAATAAAAATTTATAAGATTATTTGCAGTGGTTGTCTTCGTGGGTGTCTCGAGACACCCAATACATGGAGACAACCCTAGTACAACACCTACTGTCTCGTCCCATAGAGACAGTATCGATCATTTTCTTCTTTTTTTTTCTTCTTTTTTTTCTTCATTTTTTCAGTTTTTTCTTCTTCAATTTTGTTTTCTTTCATTTTTTAATTTTTTTTTTCTTTTTTGATTTTTCTTCTTCATCAATATTTTTCCTTTCCTTTTTTTCTTTATTTTTTAATTTTCACTTTTAATACGTTTCTTAATAAAAAAGTAATAGTTTTTTTTTTCGGATTGATACAATTTTTTATTTGTATTTTAATTAAAAAAGTTACGAATTTTATAATTAAAATTAATGCAAAATCAATATTTAAAATTAATAAATTAATTAGATAAAAATATTAATAGAGATAGTCCTACTATTTATCTCTATTACACTCATAGAGAACAATGCCGGTGAAGATCTGGTAGGCGAAAACTCATTTTGGGCTCAAACGGACCGGTTCGGCCCAAATATAGCTGGCTAGAGTCATCTAGGTCAATCATCAGCCCTAGATATGAAATTTATTACATATAAAACGAGAATTAAGAGAGAGAACCCCGAAACTCACGCCGCTATGGTTTTCGGAAGAAATCTATCAAATCTCTCATTAAATTCTCGACTTGCTGCAGTTTTCCCCCACTCACGCCGCCCTGATTTTGATATTGTCAAACACGTAATTAGTTATTCGATTTTTATTCCAAATGATGCCATCGCTGAATTTCAGAAAACGGTGCCGCTCCCTACTGTTATCGATTTGACGAAATTATTGAGTGCGGTGGTCAAGATGAAGCAATACTCGGTTGCGCTTCATCTGTTTGAGGAAATGCTTCAGAGGTATGCTTCTGTATATTACAACACCTTGACTATTGTAATTGATGTAGGCTTTGATGTTATTAATTTATTTCTGTTTGTGGATTTTAGCACTTTTGGCTAAAGTTACTCGGATGATGTTGTACCCTCCCTGTTTGGTTGATAGTAATAATTATAAAAAAAAAACCTTGAGTATTGTAATTGATTGCTATTGCAAACTGAAATGAGCTTATTTTAGGTCTGCGGTCTGTGGCGGTTTTTTCAAGCGTGGATACGAGCCTATTGTGGTAACCTTTACCAATCCCATTAAAGCACTTTTGTCGGTTGGAAGGATTGACGATGCTGCTAAACTATTGAAGGAGTTATGGATGAGAAACTGTGTGAACCTAATGAAGTTGTGTTTTAGATCGATAATTTAGGGAATGAGGCTCAAAACTTGCTGAAGTAGACAGTGACTCAAATGTCTACCAAATGTGGTTACTTGCAATGCTTTAGTCGATGCATTCTGTAACGCGGGAAGATTACAACCAAGAAGTTTATCTTATTGGATGTCCCCCAATATAATGACTTATGCAATAGTCTTAGATATTGTGACTTACAATATCTTGTTGGATGGGTTGTTATTGTTGAAGCATTCTCGGTGTTGCATTTAGTGAAACGAAGATAAAGGCATCATTCCAGATATAGTAATATATAATAGTAACATACAACACCCTAATGTGCAACGATGTTAAAGTTAGACAAGGAAAAAATCTTTCAAAGAGCTTTCATTGTTCGCATCGCAGCCCAATGTTGTGACATAAACAATTCTTATCGGTGTACATTGCAAGGAATTATTGGAATTCAAGTTGAAGATTCTAGATTTGGCTTCTCACATGCTTTGAGGTTATTTGCTATCTCTTACTAAGTGTGTGTGTGTGTTCTCTTGCCAATTTGGTTAGTTCTAGGCAAGGAAGCTTAGTGCTAGATGTGAGTTCGCTAGATTTGGACTTGTTGCAGATGTTGTAATAATACTAGTGCTATTTTGCTTGAATAAATATTGAACTAATGCATATTTTTTTATTCATTCGATGCAATTGAAGACTACTCATAAATTGCATTTGTGATGCCAGTTAAATTGAGTGGCACAATTACATAATATCTGAAATTTTGGTTTCTTACTGTATTATGAAGATAGTCTTGGTTTGTTTTACAACTAAAAGCCCATTTTCTTCTAGGATCCTGTTTTCGTGCTTTCTTCTTTTTGTTCTTTGTGTGTGTGTGTGTTTTCCCTTTTGTTGGTCATTAAAGATCTCTTATTTCTGTAGAAACTGACTATGACTGCAATGGCGAATGTAAAACTTTCTACTTTGTCAATTTCTAATTGTAATGGTTCTACTCTTTTGCCTCTCAAAGACAGTTAAGTAATGTATTTATGTGAAAGTGCTGCATCAAATGAGAATATCAGATGCTGCATTTGGTAAAAAGAAGTGAAAACCATTGTAATAGTGAAGTAATGTATTAGAAGTTTTTCTGATATTTGTTATCTTTTACTTTCTCAAGTCCTCAACGGGTTGCTGCTGTATGTTTCTAGCTTGGATTGACTGCTTTTTCTGTATGCGCGCGCGCGTGTGTGTGTGTTGATGAGCTTGATTTTGCTGCTTATGGGCTTCAGACCAATGGAAACTAGTTTATGATTTATGTATGAGTATGCTTGTTTTTCTGATCATTTCTATGCTACAAATTTGCTAAGTTGAGCATTCTTGTATGTTGAGATATATCTTTCCTTCTTGCTAAGCAATTATATTTAGCTGAAGTGTTTTTCAAAAATTATAATTCCGAAAAGTTATATATGTTGCACCTCATCTATGTTACAGTACGAAGTTATTTTGGTGACAGAAGCAATGTAAGAATCAGTAAGCCAATGACTCCAAACCTTTTTCAATGAAGTAACTTCTCCATTGGTACAATCTTTTGAAGTTTTGATGATAGAAACCCAACCCTCAGAATGTCAGTGAAGGTTCGGATGACATTTATTGTTGAACCGGCTGTTGATTCAAGAACACCTGGAGGAGAGCTTTCTGAAGCTGCCATTGTTTCCATCTAGCAATTTAGCCGGTAAAGTCCCTGTTTTTCAGTTTTCATCCTTCAAACCTCCATTAGGCTTTGAGTTTACTACCTGTAAATGTAAGTTCAGAAATTTATGCTCTTATGAATGATTTGGTGATTAAGGCTTCAGCTTCTAATAGTTCCTTTGTAGTTTGGTGTCAAGGCTTTCTAAATCTCTTAGCTATAGTGAAATCAAGAGTTATGACATCTCAAAATCCTATACTTGTAACACTGAAATAGATTTTTGGTCCTGAATTTCTCGTCTTACTGTGGAACTTCATAGCATGACTGAGTGTACAATTGTGTGTACGGTGCAATATATATGCTGCTGGTATGAAGAAATTAATTTTTGACTTTTTCCACGTCTAAGATATCCAGGATGAATGGGTTGACAGGGCATAAAATGCAGAGAATATATAAAGCACTTGTTCCTGTATCAGATTATAATGATCCTCGTAATTTGGTGGAGTATTGCTGTTTCAGGTTTTTGTCAAGGAATAGTGTTGAAGCTCATCCTAGCCTCAAGATAAATGCAGTTGCTGCACTATTTCAGATTTTACTCTCGTTCTAATGCTACTTCACTTTCAGATTTTCTATTAGATTTTGGTGCCGAGCTTTAGTTAGTTCCAGGCACAGCAACCACAGTTATATTTATGTAATGAATTTGTTCTTACCCACTGATGTCGTGCCATTTTGCTCTTACTCCACTATTCTTATAAAAAACAGACCCGTCCCTGTTACGAAAAATAGTCAGCTTCTAGCTCAAAGTTCTCCATTTAAGCTTGTCACTTATCTTTTTTTTCTTGTCTTAGCCGGTCTTGTTAAGTTTGTGGCTTTTACTAATAATTGGGACTTTTGCCTCTGGTACCAAGAACCTGCATTTCAGAAGCTAATTTTTATAACTATGCTTGCATGGGAGAATCCTCGACGGAAAGGGAAGGGTAACAGAGCTAAATTATTTAACAGAAGTAATTTTGAGGTATTGCCTATTTGTCAGGCCTTCCATATATTTGACATTTATCTGAGTTTCTGTATATTGCTTAATTTGTTGTGCTTTTGTTAAATCCTTCTCAAACTTATTATTATGTATCAGAGGGAGACAATACAAAATTAGCTTGTTAAAGTGAAATTTTTGAACTACTCTTATAGTCTGGCTTCCCATATGTTGTCAACATTCTTCTTTATTGCCTTAATTGCCATGTTTCAAAGAAACGCTTCTCAAATGTTGTATGGGAAATTTTCTTATTGGAGTGAAATTTTTTAAATACAAATAAAAAGAAAAGATTAAAAAAATGTTAGCATTCAATATATTCTCCTAGAGGTGGTGAAATGTGATGCTTAGTCTCCTTTACAAGATAGATGCAAGATGTTGAGATTTACTAACCAAAATCTGTTTTCGAACTTGAAGAAGATGTCCGTGGGAGAAATTTTCTCACCTTAATACGGATAGCATGTTCTTGAATCATGTACTAATATTAATGTTGCCTTCTTTCTTCTCCATTTTGTGAATACTTTAAGCTTGAATATTTAGTGGTTCCAAGTTTAGATTCTGTATCTTCTCTTTGCACTACTTATTTCGTTCATCTACTCATAAACTAAATTTGCCTTTTCGTCCCCTTTTCAGGAAAACTACGATCCATCAACTTCTTGTTGTTTTACTGAATTTTTCAAATAAAAACTGCTCTTCTCATGTAATGCTATATTCATCTCTCTTATTGGTGCAGTTTGCAAAAGAAGGGCAGATGGAGGGAGGCTAAGGATTAGCTGGTAAACAGCGGTTCCTTGCCTAATAGTGTACCATACAAGTTTTTGTTCGAGCTCTTCTCGAAGAAACAAGATTAAAGAAGCAATGCCGGTTTTATAGGACATGAATTCAAGAGTATTCAAACTTGATGAGACTCTTTGATGATGATTCAACGATGGGGAAAAAGAAGGTATAAATAGTGTTCTCTTTGATAAGGTAATGAAATTTGTACCAAAGAATCGAATGAGAAACTATCCAATTTATTATTAATGTCCAGTCCAGCTTGTTAGATTGTTAATATCTTTTGTAGTTGATATGATTGAACTCTGACTAGATAATTGTTTATATGAATGAATGGAATTATATATATTTTTATAAAGATACGAAATAAATATATGTCCAGTTCAGCAACAATTATTTTAGTTTTGGTGTGCAAGAGCATCTATAAGGCATTAATTCAATAACAAACAAAGCTATTCCAAGTTGAATGAAAAATTGCTGACCTTGAGAGAATCGCTGCCCGAAAATTGTTTGCAGAATTGCTAATGAGAGTGAAGAAAAATGAATATATCTAGTTGAAGTTGTCTTTTTAGTTGATGCTCACCAACTGTTTGTGGTGCTGTGGAAATGGACATTCAAATCTCAATATTTACTCCAATTGATGCAATCGAGGCTCACTTAATGTCCATAACCATTATAAAATAGAAATTGGAAAAATTAATACAGTAAAACATCTATTAAAAAATATTTTTGGGACCGGAGAAAAATATAACAAATCTCAATATTTACTCCAATTGATGCAATCGAGGCTCCTCTGGAAAACTGCAATCCCTCGACTTCTTGATGTTTTAGTGAATTTTTCAAATAAAAAATTGCTCTGCTCATGTAATGCTATATTCATCTCTCTTATTGGTGCAGTTTGCAAAAGAAGGGCAGATGGAGGGAGGCTAAGGATTTGCTGGTAAACAGCGGTTCCTTGCCTAATAGTGTACCATACAAGTTTTTGTTCGAGCTCTTCTCGAAGAAACAAGATTAAAGAAGCAATACCGCTTTTATAGGACATGAATTCAAGAGTATTCAAACTTGATGAGACTCTTTGATGATGATTCAACGATGGGAAAAAGAAGGTATAAATAGTGTTCTCTTTGATAAGGTAATGAAATTTGTACCAAAGAATCGAATGAGAAACTATCCAATTTATCATTAATGTCCAGTCCAGCTTGTTAGATTGTTAATATCTTTTGTAGTTGATATGATTGAACTCTGACTAGATAATTGTTTATATGAATGAATGGAATTATATATATTTTTATAAAGATACGAAATAAATATATGTCCAGTTCAACAACAATTATTTTAGTTTTGGTGTGCAAGAGCATCTATAAGGCATTAATTCAATAACAAACAGAGCTATTCCAAGTTGAATGAAAAATCGCTGACCTTGAGAGAATCGCTGCCCGAAAACTGTTTGCAGAATTGCTAATGAGAGTGAAGAAAAATGAATATATCTAGCTGAAGTTGTCTTTTCAGTTGATGCTCACCAACTGTTTGTGGTGCTGTGGAAATGGACATTCAAATCTCAACATTTACTCTAATTGATGCAATCGAGGCTCCCTTAATGCCCATAACCATTATAAAATAGAAATTGGAAAAATTAATACAGTAAAACATCTATTAAGAAATATTTTTGGGACCGGAGAAAAATATAACAAATCTCAATATTTACTCCAATTGATGCAATCGAGGCTCCTCTGGAAAACTGCGATCCCTCGACTTCTTGATGTTTTAGTGAATTTTTCAAATAAAAAACTGCTCTGCTCATGTAATGCTATATTCATCTCTCTTATTGGTGCAGTTTGCAAAAGAAGGGCAGATGGAGGGAGGCTAAGGATTTGCTGGTAAACAGCGGTTCCTTGCCTAATAGTGTACCATACAAGTTTTTGTTCGAACTCTTCTCGAAGAAACAAGATTAAAGAAGCAATGCCGCTTTTATAGGACATGAATTCAAGAGTATTCAAACTTGATGAGACTCTTTGATGATGATTCAACTATGGGAAAAAGAAGGTATAAATAGTGTTCTCTTTGATAAGGTAATGAAATTTGTACCAAAGAATCGAATGAGAAACTATCCAATTTATCATTAATGTCCAGTCCACCTTGTTAGATTGTTAATATCTTTTGTAGTTGATATGATTGAACTCTGACTGGATAATTGTTTATATGAATGAATGGAATTATATATTCCCTCCGTCCACGAATCAAATACCTATTTACCCGTATTTTTTTGTCCACAAATCAAATACCTACTTACCTTTTTGTACAACTATACTCTCATACTTTTCCTTTATTTACTATCCCATGCCATTGATGGCCCCACATCCCAACAACTTTATTCCTGCTTTTTTGTCCTCATAACAAATTTATTCCTACTTTTTGGTCAATACCACCATTTTTTTGTCAATACCACTATTTTTTTATCATTATCCTACTACCCCTACATTCTAACTTTTACCCCACTTAAAACAACTTTATTAGTTTTCTTAATCTCCGCACCGAAACCCAAATAGGTATTTGATTTGTGGACGGAGGGAGTATAATTTTTATAAAGATACGAAATAAATGTATGTCCAGTTCAACAACAATTATTTAGTTTTGGTGTGCAAGAGCATCTACAAGGCATCAATTCAATAACAAACATAGCTATTCCAAGTTGAATGAAAAATCGCTGACCTTGAGAGAATCGCTGCCCGAAAACTGTTTGCAGAATTGCTAACGAGAGTGAAGAAAAATGAATATACCCAGCTGAAGTTGTCTTTTCAGTTGATGCTCACCAAGTGTTTGTGGTGCCGTGGAAATGAACATTCAAATCTCAATATCTACTCCAATTGATGCAATCGAGGCTCCCTTAATGCCCATAGCCATTATAAAATAGAAATAGGAAAAGTTAATATAGTAAAATCTCTATTAAGGAATATTTTTGGGACCGGAGAAAAATATAACAAGAAATTAGGCAAGAAGAGAAGGGAAATAATCTGGAGGATGATAACATTGAAGTCCCAAAGGTTTCATGTGAAGAAGCTTTGAGTTTGCTGGACACGTTGGAAATATTTTGGGTTCAACAAGAAGGTGGTTATATGGACGAGTTATTGAAGACACGCAAGTTAAAGGATATAGTTACAACAAAAAAGATGAAGTCATTGCACAAACAACCTTAAAAAAATATTTAAATCAACTTAAATATATTGTAATGAGATATATTATATATATATATATATATATATATATATTAATTGTGATTTATTCCTAAATGAAGGTGTATTTCCTTAATATGAGATCGAAAAAAAATATGAATTATGACAAATATGGAGTTTATTTCTAATTATAACTGGTCCCAAATTGGGACCATGAAAATATATGACAAAATGAGAGTTTATTCCTAAATAGAAAGCTCCTGCTCTGGCTAAGGCTATTGCTCTGCTCTCTACTGTATTAGGTAGTTTGTCGTTGTAGGAGATATCGTCTGCTTCACCTTCTTCAAGGCGTCATATATTTCCAGTATACGAAGCTTCATTTCTGAGAATCTGCCTAGGTTTCCGCTCCAATTAGCGAGCTCAAGTGTGTACTTCAATACATGACTGAAACGACTCGTGTATTAGACAATACAAGACTGTATGATTCTTGTATTCGTGTAATGACCACCCAATACAAGAGTCGACTTAGTCTTGTATTGTGGAACTATGAGTCTTGTATTAAAGAATACTCTTGTATTGCAAATGAGGAAAATGAGAAGATGGTGGGCCTGGTGGCGCACAATGCGAGATGAGGTGGTGACGACGGTGGTGCATGAGAGAGAGAGAGAGATAAAAGAGATGAATGTGTGGGGAACGTGTGGGTTAGATTAAATTTTTCTTTTTTCTTTTTGTTTATTAATTTTAATTTTTTGTTGTTTTAATTTTAAAATTGTTCCATTAAGGATAATTTAATACTTTAACACTAAAAATGGTCACTATTTATTTTTTAATTTTAATGATTAGTATTTGGATTTACTCTAGTAAATAGCTATTACCGTGTTGCCCCTTTATATTAGGTGTGTGTTTTGTTAGAAGAGTTTCAACTCGAAGAGAACCAATTATAAAAATACAACAATATACATTAGGCATAATGCAATAATATGTTGCACAATGTCAATATCTTTTTATAGATGTAAAAAAAGTATACAATCGGCGGTGACTTGCATATCGAATAATGCAAAAACTAAGACCTGTTACCTCTATATTAGGTTTAGTAGAACCCATGTCTTACAAATTACAAGTCTCATAACAAGACAACAAATTAAAATTAGAAAGAAAACAAATGATTTTTAACAGCAGTCTTGAATATAATATTAACGTTACACTTCCGCTCCCTTATTCATGACAGCATCATTAACGTGTCCATCAATGAAGTGCCAATATTACATAAACTATAAAATCAAGTTATCAACACATATAGTAGCATCTAACTTTAAAATTATCATACCAAATAACTCTTCTAATGAGGCGTTTGTTGATGTCATTGGGCCTGACCATAGGTCCTACACAATTTTGTTTGATGTTTGGTCGATAAAATCATTTTTGTCATGGCCCGTGAGTTAATACAACCATACTTAAGCTCGATACTAATTTCACCTATCTCATGAGTGCAAACCACAGCCTCTCCCCAGTGACAAAAGTTTACTTTATGGAAAGAATACCCTTCTTCCCTTTTATATTTAGCCAATCTTCTTTTGCTTCTGTATTTGGTGATTCAATTCAAGGCCAGAAAAAACGGAAGAAGAAATTAAATCAATTGAACTCCGTCTCATGTACGTTTAATTTCTACACATTTAATTCTAGGGTTCTTAACTAGGATTTCGCATAAATTACATAAAATTGGATTAATTCTAGGGTTCTTAACTACGATTGCAGAAAAATGTGTTTGTAGAGAAATATAGTTTGATTTATAGATTAATGGAGAAATTGACTTCTTTATGATAGATGAAGAGCTCTTTATTTAAATAGTAATGCTAATACAATATATATTATCTGTATGGGAGTAATATTATTTCACCTATTTATTCACTATAAAAGTCTTACAAAATTGATGAAATTATAATTTTTTAAAAATAAACCCTACAATCAATAAAATTGTTTCTTAAATTTTATTCTACTTCCTTTATCTGAAAAAAAATCAATCAAAAGTAAATTTTATTAGTCTCAACTTTAAATAAACACCAATTTCAAGGAATTATAATTTTCTTTAATAGGCAGTAACTTCAGCTACAATAACTCTAATATTTTTCTATATAAAGAAAAATATATATGAATTAAAAAATATTCCATCTGTCTCATTCAATAAGTCTCATTTTGGCATTTTGCGTGTTCCACTCAATAAGTCCCATTTTCTTATTTGACAAAGATTAACACACTAAACCTCACTATATGTCACACTCAAACGTGAATAATGTTGTTTACTTTTTTGTACAGTGTTTTTCCATTCAACCCACTTTAACATCAACAATAAAATACTACTTTAATCAACCTCTAATTCTCTTTTTCTCAATCTACGTGCATATCCCAAATAGGACTCCAAAACCAACTGACCCCAACCGAGTAGAGGTTGTCATATCCTAATGTTAGTATTTAGGCTCGCTGTTTGAGCAATGTTGAGATTTTATCTTTACAGGTCTCCAGCTGAAGACGGCAACATGGGTTCACTCGGATAGAAATTCAGATGGCTTTACTCGGATAGAACATCATATGTGAAGAAAGACAACTGAGCGTTCAAGCCAACTGTTCTGATATAGAACATCAGATGGAAGAAAGACAACTGAGCGTTCAAACCAACTGTTCAGATGTGGAACATCAGTTGCAAGACTCAATCTGATAGATCAACAACATGAAGCTCAAGGCAGCTGAGGGTTCAACTGTTCTTCTTCAAACAGAATGTCAGATGAAGGTAGCAATCAGATGGAACATCAGCTGAAGACCACTCAGATGAAGACCAAACTTCTCAACCGACCAACCAATGTTAAAAGACAAAGGTTGAAATTTGAATTTCAAAAAGGAAGTCACGTGAAGGTTTGACGTTCTGTCATTACCTCATTTGGCCCAACACAAGGTTGTCTCAGAAGGAAAGCAGAAGTTCACAGTTGCCAAATCGGGAAAATCTGCAGAGATGAGAGACAAGCCATCGCTTTCACAGAACAGAGATCAACGGCTCATCCAATGGCTAGTTGATTCTCTCCGCCTATAAATAGAGGCCTTCATTCATTCATCAAGACAGAAGACAAAGAAGAGATACACGAGCGAAAGAACTACGATATACTTCACACAAGCTGAACTGCAAATAATCTCTAAGAACATCACTAGTTGAGAGTTCATAAAGTGTTAGAATTTGTCTTGGTGTTTTCGATCTTAGTTTGAGTCTTCATTTGTTCAAGCTTAGATCCTAGCTCACTTCTTTGTTCGAGCTAGTAGTTGGAAAACCCACCCTTATACACATCCCCTAAAAAGGTTGTTAGGATCCTGCTCTTCCCGAAATTGAGTAGAAAGGTTGATAAGTACCCGTGAACTTATCTGTAAGGTTGATAAGTACCCGCAAACTTATCTGAACGGTTGCAAAGCCCGCGTAAACTTTGTGGTAGCTGTCCTAAAGAACTTGGACTGAGTTGTGTGGACTCACAACTCCCCGTGGACATAGGAGTTATCTCCGAACCACGTAAATCCTTTGTGTGTTTGTGTTTTCTGTTCAGTTAATTTTTGCATATCCAACCGACCAACTAACCAGCACTCAAAACTGCATCTTTACATTTTCAACTGATTTGGTTATTGACCGACCTTGCATCTGAGCGTGAGTTATTTTATACGAGTTATTGTTGTTTCCACCACATTCTGCACAACACCACTCTTCCAGCTGAGTTTTCCTACTCAGTTGTGATTCCAGCTGAGTCCTCTTACTCGGTTGTGATAATTTATAGGGGGTTGTTTTTAAAATTCCTATCTAGTGTATTCCCTCCCATACACCAGAACTCGTATCGGGACCATCACTCACTATATGTCACACTCAAACGTGAATAATGTTGTTTACTTTTTTGTACAGTGTTTTTCCATTCAACCCACTTTAACATCAACAATAAAATACTACCTTAATCAACCTCTAATTCTCTTTTTCTCAATCTACATGCATATCCCAAAGAGGACTTATTAAGTGGGACGGAGGGAGTACATAAAAGATGAATCTATCTATCTATATATTATTAAAACTAAAATGACTATGTAAAAAAAATTCTATATGGCACCTCCTAAATTCATTCATTCTTATTTATCTACATTCTCAAATTTTCTGAATTTAAAATTAATATATATTATATTTATATTGTATATTATATACGGCATGGAAACAAAATCTTAATAAAATCAAATCTTCAAAATCAATATCTATCATGGAAACTTATCGACGGTGGTTAACTTTTGCTATTATTTTAAATTTCGTATTTCTTTGCAATTGCAATGCCAAAATGTAAACAATTTCTATATTTTGCCAGCCTTGCAAAGGAATCCTAATACTACTCCATGGACCTCATGGGATTGACTGGAAAAACACTTTATCGCGAAGGCTCTTGCGATAGAATCAGGAGCTAATTTCATCAATATCACAGTTGTAGCTTTTACATCTATGGTTGGTGAAATAATTACAATGATGATATATTAAAGTTATTCTTCTTAATCTTAACTACTTTTCCCATGTTATCAATATTTTAGCTGTGCTCTCATGTTGTCCTACGTAGTACCCTCATATTTTTTCTTTTCTATTTATCTCAATTCTCTAATTTTTTGAACTATTAATCACAAAATATAAGATTTTAAATATTATAATGAAAATTTTAATCCCACATAGCTTTTGAAAGAAACTCAAACTATTAAAAAGCCTATAAATGCATAACTTTGTCGAATCGTACCTAATATGTAACGATATTCCCCAAAATAGCTACAAAACATGCATGATTTGGTCAGTCTCGAGCACGAGTTCAACAAAAGCATAGCAACAGAAGTACGATATTCCGAATATCATAATATTGTACACACATGAAATTCCAAAAACACAAATAAATATATCGTATCAATTTTAAGCAAAAACACATGCACTAATTTGTCAAATCATACCAAATCTATAACGATATTCCTCAAAATAGCCACAAAACATATATGAATTGGTCAGTTTCGAGTATGAGTTTAACGAAATCGTAGTCAAACTAAATACAATATTCTAAATATCGTAATATCACACACACATGAAATACTAAAAATACAAACAAATCTTAATATCATATAAATATTAAGCAAAATACATGCACAAATTTATCAAATCACACAAAATATGTAAAGATATTCCCTAAATAGCTACAAAACATGCATGAATCGGTTAGACTCGAGTACAAGTTCAACAAAATTGTAGCCATAGAAGTACAATATTCCAAATATCGTAACATCGTAACCACATGAAATTTCAAAAACACAAACAAATCGTAATATCGTATCAATTTTAAGCAAAAACACATGCACTAATTTGTCAAATGGTACCAAATATGTAACAATATTCTTCAAAATAGCTACAAAATATGCATAAATTGGTTAGTCTCGAGTACGAGTTTAACAAAATCGTAGCCACAAAAGTAAGATATTTCTGAATATCGTAACATCGTACACGCATGCAATCCCAAAAACACACACAAAAATCGTAATATCGTAGCATCTGTAAATCGTACACTTGCGGCATAAACCCCTAATTTTCTAGATCTACATGCGATTTGAGTAAAAACAACGAAAAACAAACATGAAAAAGTCCAAAGTCAACGAAAATTAATATGAATAACAAGAAATTTAAGGATAAATTATCAGATTTGGAGATTCATGGTGGATGAGAAAATCGCTAAATTCAAATTGTAGCATATATAAATCGTACAATTGAAAAAAAAAAAAAACTCAAATCAACCATAAATCAACTAAAAAATACGAAAATTACCCACAAAACCAACCTCAAAATACTTAAATCATCAAAAATCAACTCAAATACAACAAAGATAATGTGGAAACCCAAAAAAAAAAAAGAAACTAACACGAAAAAAAGCCCTAAATAGACAAATTCAACATGAATAGCGAGAATTGGTAGGAGAAATTACTTGGATCTATGGATCTATTTGTAGATATGGAGCACAAATGAGTAGAATGATGAGAAAAGAAGCAAAACGATGACAAATTTGTGACGGTGCTTGGACGGAGAAGATGTCTTGGACGAAGCGGCACGACAGCGGAGAAATAGTGGAGGGGCGGCGGTGCCGGTGGTGAATGGGAGGAGTGGGCCAGCGGCGGAAGATTTTCTCTTCTTGAGAGAATTACGTAGAGAGTGAAAGAGAGAAAAGAGAGAATCTGAAATATGCAGGAATGGAAGAGAATAAAGAGAGGCTAGAAAGTCTGGTGGGTTGTTGAAATGTAAGGAGATTTTGGTCCCATAGTTGGAAAGTTGACATTTTTTTTTATTGTAAATTAAGTTCCCTTACAAAATTATTGTTTTCTTATCTAGTGTGGTTTCTTTTGTGAATAAACTCTATGTGGATCTCGTAGGAAGTCATGTTTTATATGAGTCCATAAGAACCAATATAAATATCACTTACGTGATGCCCAAAGTACCATACGTTAATGCACAAACATGTTAATGCACATATTATTTAGCACAGTTTTAATGCACAAACAACAGTAATCTAACGCATAAATTAATTTAGACCATAGATTAAAAAAAAAAAATGGTTCCAGATTAATTCGTAGTTCCTACCTAAAGATGAGTTTCTATATGATCTTATTTCTATATAGATGTTTCGAATTTATAACTACATATTAATTAGATATTCATAATTTTTTGATATCCATAGTACATATAATAGCGAAGTTTACGTTCGCATGACGTGGCATGTCCACGGTCCTCTATTCTTATTTATTTCAATTCTCATACTTTCTACATTATTAATTCATATATCATAAATAAAAATATATAATATACTAAAACAAAAACCATGTATATATCACATATAGATCATCTCAATCTTTTAGTAATATATAGATCATGTCAACTATATATACATATCACACTAATAAATATTGTTATTGTAATTCTAATACTCTTTCCAACTCCTAAAATTATACATAGTTTTCCTTTTTCATCTGTCACCTAAACTAATGCATAGCCCATTTTAGGAAATAATTCTCTCACTTATTACCCTCATAACTTCTATATATTTACACTTAGTACCACAAATGGCCTACCACTTTCTATCTATGTTTATCTTTAATTCTACTTTTTCTCCACTCACATTTACTTTTTTTTCCACTCACATTTTACTTTCCAAAATTTTCTTATAACATGTGCTGACCCAAATATGTATAATTATGAGGATCGGAGAGAGCACTATAATTTAATGTAATTTATCTCTCACATGTCGTAGTAAGACTCCTCTCACGCATATATTTTCTATTACAGCTTCTACAACTAACATGTTTAGTTCTATTCAAAGATTTAGTTTAAATATTTTATATTTAATTATTTTATTGTAATTTATAAGTAGTATACTAATTTGGCACATGAAAATTCTTACATGGAACAATTATTCTTCTATCCCATATCGATTTCTAATCATACTAAAAATAATGTGTGTTTTTTCATGCAACAATTTACTTTGTGATGATAAATTAATTTAATTTGGCTAATTAATTAATTAGTTAAATAAATAGTTATATTTTTTAATGAAAAAAATTAATTAAGCTAATATTAATGACCAATAATTAAAATTATCAAATAAATCACCAGCTGAAAATTCATATAAAAGATAAAATGTAATATATCCTTTTCAATCAAAATAGTTGTTAATTAGGTTTTAGATGGGAGCACAAATAAATTCTTATTCGAATTAAAAAATATTTAATGAGTGGTACTCAATCTATTGTCATTCCTAACCGAGCCTGATAAGTAGGGATGTCAATTTAACAGAAATTGACAAGTCTACCTGAATAGACCGAGAAAAAGAAGGGGGGGGGGGGGGGTGATGGCTGAGAACTTTTAGCGATAAAAAAATAAAATCTATTGACCGAATGAGTTGGTAATTAGCAGATATTACGCAATGAGTTTTGAACGAGTATATATGTTAAAAGTCTATTTCTTTAGTTGGGTTTGAGATGTGAACAAATAAATAAATTTTAAACCGAATTTAAATATTAATAAGTGGATAGCCATTTCATAACCCGCTCAAATAGATAGTGAGTTGTTATCCGAAGCCGATGGATTGATCAAAATAGATGGAGAAAAGGGAAAGATTAGGGAAAGCCATATATATGAGTATATAAATTGTAAGTTTGTCGTCTGAATATTAATTGACATGTCGATGCGCTGACCAAAATAATGTTTTTATTTTGTAATCTTTGTGATTTGTATTATTTATTATATTTCATTCAAATTGATAATCGTTTATTATAACGACTTATTATTTATAGCTTTAAATGAATTCAAATAATTAACGGACATTATGATACAAGTATGAGATAAGGATGAGTAGTGAAATCACTTTCAAATCGGTTTGGAACATGTACAAATATTATAAATATTTTGGATGGGAATATAATTTATCATTTATTTTTTTAATAAATATAGCCCACATGACGGTCAGAAGAACAAGAAAAAGACAACCTAGACTACAGGATACACCTGTTGGAAAGGTTATCTTGGATCCTATTCATCCATACAGAGTGATGCTCGATATCGATGAAGTCAACTTCATAGATCGAGAATCTGTAATAGATGAATGAGTTTCAGCCATGAGGATCGCAGTAGCCACGCTTGATCTCGATAAAGAAGAATTTATTAAAATCCTTGAGACAAGTCTCGCATGAGTGGTGAAGATAGCATGGGAAGGCATTCCAACGGAAACCAAAAGACTATGCTTCACCAATATTGATTCCTTCACAGAAATGATTAAGAAGATGGCAATGCTCATCAAAAACCATTTCCTTGGAGAAAGATATTTCGAAGGATACGATGAGGAGAAAAGGAAGAAATACTTGATGGTGTTATATAATTTGAGACTTGCTGTCTTGAATCAACACACGCTCAACAAGTTTCTGCACTTCTTTATCAGCATCAATCAAAAGCTGATGATCGGATTGCAATGAAAATTTTCTTTTTGAAATTTTAAAGTCCATGGAAGGAGATGTTGATTCAAGATTATAAACTACGAGATCTTGATAATGTCGCCAAAAGGATGTCTTATGTACATCAAAAGCTCTCATAGTGGTATCAACAAGCCACAACTTTGAGAAATATGAAGAAGCTGATGAGATCAACAAAGCAACTCCTCTAGGATGTGATGATAATGATCTGCTAATGATCATTGGGAGCGAACCATCAAGGCTGAGATGATGAACCCATATTTGTGTCCATCTTTTCTTGTATTTTTCTTGTATTTTTAGTCTTTATCGAGTCAAAGTGTGTCTGGGAGGACACAAAGTCGAGAGATGGTGTGCAGGGAAGAACAGGTGGAATCTTGGGCAAATTCGGTGGAAAATCTGTTGTTGAGATGCTGAGATGGCGATACGATGCAAATGGGCATAGGGCTGGAGGCTTGTAGTTGGGCAACAATGTTTTATACACACTACAAGTCAGGAAGTACCTCCCCATATCCTTAAAGCCAACAGACAGAGTACCCGGAGGATCCAGGATCTTGGGCAACACAAGAAGCAAAACAGGATGCAGACATCGAGGGCAAGAAGCGAGTCGGACCAGTAGCAGATTTCTTTTCCTTCAAGGAAGAGGATAATGATCGAATATTTCTTTCCTTATCCTAGCCGTACCTAATCAAAGAAGATATCTACCAAGCAAGGAAAGAGAATTGTGGCTGCATGGATGAGAGAGACGACGGATGTGATATGCATGGGAAGAGCCCTTCTTCAACAAGGAAACTACCTCAACCCTAATTCCATCGCCTATATATATGGTCGACTCCATTATGTAATGTGTGCCGATTTTATTCAAGTTCATAGCTTAGTTCTGCATTCTTAGTTTGAGAGGAAGAGAGGAAGAAACAAGTCCTACAGACAATTTACTTTTACGTTCGTTTTATATTTTCTGCAGTAGTTTAGTTGTTGGCTTGAAGCCGAAACCTTGGTTGCTGACTTACGCTTTTGGGCAGTAACCCATTTCCAGTTCAATTTCAGTTATGATTTTCTTTATATATTTTGTGATTTCATTTAATATTATGTCTAGCTAAATTTATTGTTTGGGTTGGATATAGATGAAGTGATCATAAATTACTCGTTCTAAACTCGTGAGGTCGAATTGTGTGAGTTCGTTAATTGATTTTGTTCCCGAAACACTTAGGATTAATTTTAGACTTAATTGATATTGACATATGATTGATCACCATCTAGATATTGATATTAAGTCATTAACAGGAATTGGAATTTAACTCGAGAGTGTCTTTCGTGCCCAAGAAGGTAAAGAGTGTTGGAGAGCAGTCGGTATTGACCTACCTCTTGGATGTCTTGGGTCTGTTTATTCTTAATGCCTTTTGGGCAGCATCGTTATTGAAGTGTCTTCGTGACTTTGTTGATCAAGAGAGGAGATCTTGCCTTCTGGTCAAGATCTGTAAAATTGGATAGACATAGGCTAAGTGTGTTTATATCGTGACTTCGTGACCTTTAGGGTATAAACTAATCTTTGTCTTAAACCAAGTGATAAGATCAGTTAATTGAATATCTTTGCACCAATGAACGAGTGATTAGTAATTAGGATCATGGATTCGAAATCCAATCCAAACTCTTTTGTTATTTGATATTTTACTTGTTGAGTTACAGGATACATTGCAGTCAAAACCCCTTTTGTTGAGTTCGATTTGAAGAGCAGATCTACGTCAAGTCCCTTGGGATCGACCCCACTTGCCATTAACTACTATCTTGTATGACAAGAGGTGTTTAAAAATTTATTTGTGCGAAAAGTGTAATGACAGCGCTTCGTCATAAGAAGAAGTAAAAAGCACTGATTTCAGTCATATTACAAAGGTGGAAAACCAATAAGAAGCTCTTGGAAACCAAGAACAATGTGGACGTGACAGAAGGCAAGATTCTACAAATCTGGCCAAATGAGCGGTTCAAACAGGTTTTCATTTCGGGGATCTAGTTCAAATAGATCTCAAGGACGGACACCAGCCAAGAAGACTTTCAGGCGAACTCACACAAGAGACAATGAAAGTTTCAAAGATTGCAACTGCTGGACTTGCGGTGCTAAGAGACACATTTCAATAAATTATCCCGATAATGAAAGCAGAAGTATTCAAAAATTAGAGTCAACACCAGACATCAAGGATGCCATCTACTACCAAGAACTGATACAAGTATATCAATTTGAAGATATACCCTCAGACGAGAGTATATACGAGCAAGAGAAAATCTTCAGTGAAGAAGATTCGGATTAGTCAGATGGATCTTCACAATCTGAATCCGACTGACGCTGAGGTTGTTCATCAAGAAAGCGAAGATAGAACCGGCTTTTCAAGCCAGTCACTCATCTCGCCAGAAATGATGGATAAAATTATGAAGAGAAGCTTGCATATACAAAAGTATCAAAGCTTCACAGCAGGAGCTTTAGACCAAGTTCTTAGGAACTTCAGTATAAGAAGTATGAGACAACACACCGTCTACGGTATTACTAGACAAGAAATGTCCCTTCCAATTGAACTGACTGGAAATCAAGTGGAGATGCAGTTGATTCCAGCCAATGACATTAGAGCAAATCTGGCTAAAATGAAGCCAGAAATTGCTGAGAAAATGAACTGGATTCACATCGGAGCAATCCAGTTGATACTCAAATCTACTCTATTTCTAGGAGTAGATGCACCAATCGATATCGCAATATTCGATAGACGAGTCAAAAGTCTAAAAGATTCCGTTATAGGAACAATTACATGGAATCTTTGTGCTGGGCAGGTTGTGGGGTTTATATATCCCAAAATTACATATAATCTTAATGACGCCAGTTTCAGCAAGGCCCTGACTCTGTATCTAGATTTCAAGCATAAGGATCTATTGTCGGATGGAAATAGACCTTACTCTATTACATATCAGGTGTCATATGCACTGTCCAACTCACATCATACTGAGTTATTTTTGGGAAAGCAATTCATCGAGATACCAGATATATTCAAGAAGGTGATGAAGGCGGTTTGTCCCGATAGAATGGAGATCCATCGATTAAGAGAAATCGATATTCAAATAAGAGATAAGGAAGTCATAAGACATAACCAAAGTCTTAGACTAAATGCAGGAAGATTTTCTTTCCAAGGTGATCGAATTATGTCACAACCATTTGGTAGAAATCTAATTCAAGATTCTTTTCCTCAGACATCTCGGAGCAGAAATGTGGCAGTTAATCTGCAATGCCCTGAAGGATGGAGAGGAGTTACAGTTAGATTTGACACTACGAGGTAGGAAACCAATTTTCCTTGTAATGTCTTATACTATCTACATCAACCAGAGATCAACCATTACAGAGGAACCCTTGAAATTGGGGGAATCATGCTGGAGATCAAAGGAAGAGCTGGAAGAGAACCAGATACCCCGGTACTGGGACTTGATTTTCTCGAGAAATATAAGCCCTGGAAAAGCAAGGAAAAAGGAATGGATATTACGGTTAATAATACAATATTATTAATCGAATAACGAGTCCATTCTCCATATGCATCTCTATTGGGATGTTATACGAGAAATATAAAGCGGAATATTTTGCTGCTTATATTGATTCAGGAGCAGGAATCTGTACAGCAAAACAAGGAGTCTTTCCAAAAGAAGTATAAGATGATCTACCCCGTAATGCAGGAAGAGATTTCTCAAAGAAGATTTTACTCTTATCAAAAGGACTAAAAGAAACAGAAATCTTGATTGGAGGAGCCGGAGATACGCCATGGTATAAGGTGAAAACTCCACCAAACTATTTCCATGATACAGGCACAGGCATTCTGTTGGGAAACAACTTCCTACAGATTTTCAAGAGATATACTTAGGATAATGAACAACGACGATTGGTGTTCACAACCAATTATGATCATAAGATCATTGTCTAGAGGATACGAAGGGAATTTAACCGACAAATGCCACTGACATTTCGCATCAAGCGTGGTGATGAAGGAAAACTTCGACATCCAAAAATGAAGGATCAAAGGAGATTCAATGAGGTAGTTCTAAGCTGCATCAGAGAAGAGGATCTCAAGGTTGAAGAAATCGAGATCCTTAAAGCATCCTTAATATCCAATCAAGATATTAGGGAAGATACATAAGTGCCCTTAGAAAATGTCAAAAGGAAGATAAAAAAGAGTTACAATGAAAATCCTTTGGTATGGTGGGACAAGAACAAACTCAAAACAACTTTGAAGGTGAAACCAGACAAGGAGTATGAGTTTGTCAGATACAGACGAATCCTGATGAATCTTAAAGATCAACAAGATATAAAAGAAATAATCAAGGAACACCTTGATTTGGGATTGATCGAACCATGAAACTCGCCTTACATCCTGAATTTCTGGTAAGAAATCATGGGGAGATCAAACGAGGTAAACCTAGACTTGTCATTAATTATAAAGAAATTAATGATGTTCTAGAGTGTGATGGATATTTTATCCCAAGTAGGGAACACCTTATTAATTACATTAGAAATGCTAAGGTATTCTCTAAGTTTGATTGCAAGTCAGGTTTCTACCATATTCACATGGAAGATAGTAGTAAGAAGCTTACAACCTTCTCTACTCCACAAGGGCATTACATTTGGATCGTGATGCCAATGGGGTTAGCTAACACATCTCAGATATTCTAGAGAAAGAGGGATAATATTTTTAAAGATTATTTCTCTTTTATGTTCATCTATATTGATGATATTTTAATAGCATCAATAATTATGAAAGAACATGTCAAGCATCTAGATATCTTTGCAGATATTTGTTCCAAGAAAGGTCTTGTACTGTCCGAAGAGAAGACAGTCATTGCAACCAGAAAAATATAATTTATGGGCATTGAGATCAATGAATCAAGAATTGTGTTGCAGGATCATATTTACAAAAGATTCAGACTTTCCCTGAAGATCTAAAAGAGAAAAAACAACTTCAAAGTTTCTTGGGAGTTGTTAATTTTACAAGTGCATTTATCAAAAACCTTGCGAAATACAGTAAAGTTTTCAGTTCATTACTAAAAAAGGATGTCTCATTCATCTGGACGAATGAACATAAAAAGGGAATGAGGGAGCTAAAAGAGGTTTGCATAAATCTCCCAAAACTCTCGATACCACAAAATGAAGATGACTTGGTCTTGTATATGGATGCAAGTGATTATTGGTGAAAAACAGTCTTAATCAAGATCACTCCCAACGGAGAGAAACCTTGCCCATATTGTAGTGGTTTATTCTCAGAAAGCGATGTTGTGCGGTGACACATCAATGAGAAGGAATTATTTGTAGTGCGGAAGGCATTTAAAAAATGGCCTTTATTTTTATTAGCAAAGAAATTTACCTTGAAAGTCGACAACACGCAGGTTAAAGCTTTCTTAAGGAACAAGATGGAATCTAAGCCTGAAAAAGGCTAGATTAATTAGATGGCAGACAGAATGTCAATATTATATTTTTGATATTGTCATTATAAAATCTCATGAAAATATTATTGCAGATTTTTTAACAAGAGATGGAGCCAGCTGAAGCAAGATCCATCTTAATGGCCCAAAGGCATTTCAGAGAAAATCTAGAAATGCTATCTGGGGAATGGAACGATGTGTTCTTCATGCTGATCAGACAGGGAGATTGCAATCTATCTATCGGATGAAAGTCACCGATAGAATACGAGTATGCTTGTTGACTTAGAATCAACTCCGGACGACAATGGAATCGGGCCTCCTTCGGGCTGCCAAAGAACCTTTGGCAAAAGAAGAGTTTCAAGTACAAGGCTCTAAACTTGTAGCAGGGGATTCCAAATACCATTGCCCAAGTCCTAAGTTGGTGGTTTCTTCGGAACTATTGGCCCAAGGAAAAGATGAACTTCAGGAGTTATACCTTGAAGTTTCATGTCAACCAAGCACCTCTGGGGTAAAAGAGGGAGAGATTAGTCTTAGGCCAATGACTGACACCTCTAAGATTAATACTGACAAAATCGAAGTTTCTTCTGCATGGCAGGTTTATCAAGCTAACTGGAAGAAACTCAATACCAGGAGAAATATCAACCCATGAAAAATAAAGGTTAATATTTTGGGGAAATACCCGCGCGTGTAGATAATGCCAAGCACTGATTCACACGAAGTTAAGAGGTGGTATGAATTTGGGGCATTAGCCCCAGTTTATGCTACATCACCATCATTCACGGAGATCAAGGGCCTACCAAAATGGATCCAAGAGGCTGTTTATGATGCATGGGCTAACAAGCCATTGCTTAGCCGAGGAGATATATTGGAGTTATACTTTATCAGTGCAGCTCCAAAACCAGCAGGAAAAGGTAACCATGAAGCCTTTCATTACATAAGGCTTAGGAGACCTGATAGGGACTACACTAGTCTCAACTATGCTAGAGGATCTCATCTCAACCAGAAGAGCATGTGGTCTATGGGTCTGTCTTATAGAGATGGACAAAAACAAGTTTCTATTCAAGTTCTTCCAGAACTCAGCGAATGGATCATTCCTGTTAAACACTATGACATGAAAATCAACCAAATTTGCAGATGAAGCTTTCGAAAGAAAAAGGACTTTGCTTTGGGAAATCAAGATTGCAAGGAGCAAGGAGACTCATCGTAAATATTGCAACATAGCTCATTTCGGGCAATGGTCTGAACGCATATGTTCGGATTGTCCAAACCAGAAGGAGCCAGAATTCGGAAAAGGCTTTCTACCTAGAAGAGGAAAATAGAAGACTCGCTCTAACGAGTATGCAGAGCACAAGGCACTGCCAAAAGCAAGGGCACCTAGGGCCCAAGGAAAAAAGTAGATTCCCGACACAGGATAAAGAGTCATGTAACTCTGAGCTGGAAAACCACTCACAAAAAAGAAAACGACGGTATGTTGTCTTCACGCAATAATGGAAGACACGATGGACCAACTTCATGGGAGGTGGCTGTCATCAAGCGATAATGGTAGGACCCGCTTCACGTGAAGAAAAAAATGAGCCGAGGATAAGGAATCCAAGGCAATAATGGAGGATAGGAGATCACTCCTGACCTCTATATAAACCCAGACAAATGAAAGCAGAAGATCATCGAAAACCCACACAACAAATGGTTGGACGAAGTCCCTAAAACTTGCGGCAGAAAAATCCGGCAGCATTACGGTAAAAAGGTATGAAGTCGATATACAGAGTATTTATTTTATACAAAAGTGTGATGGGCATGTTAGTATTGAATTGATTATCTCCAAAATTGAAAAGTGGATTTTATTCCTGAAAGGTATATAGGCAAAAAAAAAAAAAAAACACAGCAACTTTAACGTCCGCTGAAAGGATGGACTTAATTGCACCTATTCCAAGACGTTAGGGGGTTATTCGCCCAAAAGTAAACGTTGGGGGTATAATTGCAAATTAGATGAAACCCTAGGAGGTTATTTGCACCTTATATAATCCAAGAAGATCTACAATACTTTTTAAACTCATCATATTTTTGGGAAGATTTGAATGCAGCTTATATAATCTAAGAAGATCTACAATACGTTTTAAACTCATCATATTTTTGGGAAGATTTGAATTGCAATCTAATTATAGCTGTTTGAGGATACTATTAAATATTAATAATATAATTTATGAATTAAAAATGTATAAAATAAGGATTTAAGATGAATAGGAATATCGAATTGTGGTTGAACCATATAAGACCTATATTCAAGGAGAGATATCGAGTCCGCATCAGTGTTAATAATATATATATATATTAAAAAAAATTATTTGAGAAAAAACTGAATAGTTCATTGACCGTAAAAGTGAAGCAACAATAATAAGCCATTTATTTCCATATTTTCTGAATAACAATATGAGCATTATTCGTGTGCATTATGTTTTTATGATTTATCTTGGGTTATTTTTGCTTTAAAGCAAAATATGTTTTATGATTTATCTTTTAATTTATAGTTAGTCATATGCAATACATATTTTCAAATTAAAGTTCAAACATTCACGCTTGAAATTCATACGCCCAACATATGATACAAACTTGTTATATTAGGGTATATCACTAATTAAACAATGAATTAGTAATATGCAATATTGTTGGCAAAATATGTTCTTAAAAATGTACAAAAATTGACAGTCCATACAAACAACTTTAATTATAGATTCATTCTTGATTCATCTCATATTGTATCTTATTATTATCATCTAAGGAATCAAACGGGGACCTAACGTGTCAACTTATCGTTAATGCCCGGGTCAACCCCAAGTTTATTAAAACAAAATGAAAATTCATAACACTGAAAACTCATTTTGGGCTCAAGAAGACCGGTTCGGCCCAAATATAGGGTTGACACAGACATCTTAGGTCAATCATCAGCCTAAATCTATACGTACATAACACAATCCCAAAACTCACGCTGCTATGATTTTTCTTTTTCCCTCAACTAAATTCTTTTTCTTGTACCAGATCAAAACTCACGCCGCCATGATATTTGGAATCAATTCCTCAACTAAATTCTTATTCGTTGTAGCCAGATACAATTTCATAACATCAGCTACCAAGTAAGACGTTTTTCTTATCGAGATTCGATTATTATTATTATTATTTACTCGAATTTTCTTCTAATTGATTCCGTTGCTGTATTTCAGAAAACAGTGAGGAAGCTGCCGCTCCCTACTGTTATCGATTTACGATATTGAGTGAGGTGGTAAAGATGAAGCAATAATCGGTTGCGCTTCATCTGTTGGAGGAAATGCTTCAGAGGTATGCTTATGTATATTACAACACCTTGAGTATTGTAATTGATGTTGGCTTTGATATTTCTTGATTTATTTCTGTTTGTCGATAATGTTGTACTTTGTCCCTGTCTGGTTGATAATAATAATAAAAAAAAATCTTGAGTATTGTAAATTGATTGCTATTGCAAACTGAAAAGAGCTTAGTTTAGGTCTGCGATCTTTGGCGGCTTTTTCAAGCGTGGATACAAGCCTATTGTGGTAACCTCTACCACTCCCATTGAAGCACTTTTTTTGTTGGTTGGAAGGATTGACGATGCTGCTAAACTATTGAAGAAGTTGATGGATGAGAAACTGTGTGAACCTAATGAAGTCGTGTTTTACCTCAATAATTCGGGGTATGAGGCTCAAATCTTGTTGAAGTAGACAGAGGCTCACATGTCTACCAGATGTGGTTACTTGCAATGCTTTTATTGATGCATTCTGCAAGGTGGGAAGATTCCAAGCAACAAGCCGTATGCTAAAGTAGACGATGGCTCACATGTCTACCAAATGTGTTTACATGCAATGCTTTTATTGTTGGATGGGTTGTTATTGCTGATATTATCAATTACAACACTTTAACTAATGGCAACTGCAACAAGCGACTAGTAAATGAAGCTGACTTCTTTTCATCGAAATCGCTTGTAAAGGCATGGAGCGTGATACATGTACTTATAATACCATGATACATGGATTGTAAAGGCTTGGAGGCGTAATACATGTACTTATAATACCATGATACATGGATTATTTAGTAAATAGAGATTTGCAGAGGTGTGATTCATGTACTTATAATACATGATACATGGATTATTTGTAAATAGAGATTTGCTGATGGGTGGACGTTTTTCAAGGATATGGAAGCTCAACAAGCATTATTCGTGAAACAAAGATAAAGACATTATTCCAGACATAGTAACATATAGCACCCTTAATTGAGGGACTGTGCAATGATAATAAAGTTAGACAAGTAAAGGATCTTTCGAAGAGAGCTTTCACTGTTTGCAGCCCATGTTGTGACATAAACAATTTTTATTGGTGCACTTTGCAAGGAATTACTGGAAATCACATTGAAGATTCTAGATTTGACTCCTCGCAATCTCACATGCTTTGAGGTTATTTGCAAACCTTTATCTCTTACTAAGTGTGTGTGTGTGTGTGTTCTTTTGCCAATTTGGTTAGTTCTATGTAGGGAAGTTTAGTGGCTGAGCTGAGTTCGCAAGATTGGACTTGTTGCAGAGGTTGTAATAATACTAGTACTATTTTGCTTGAATAAATATTGAACTAATGCATATTTTTTTTGCATTATATGCAATTGAATACTACATGTAAATTGGTGATGCTAGTTAAATTGAGTGACATAATAACATAATATTGGAAATTTTGGTTTCTTACTGTATTATGAAGATAGTTGGTTTGTTTTACAACTAAAAGCCCATTTTCCTCTATGATCCTGTTTTCGTGCTTTCTTCTTTTTTGTTCTTTGTTTGTGTTTGTGTGTGCGTGTGCGTGTGTGTTTTCGCTTTTGTTGGTCATTAAAGATCTCTTATTTCTATACAAAATGATGTTGACTGCAATGGCTAATGTAAAACTTTCTACTTTGTTAATTTCTAATTGTAATGTTTCTAATCTCTAACTTTTGCCTCTCAAGGACAGTTAAGTAATGATGTGTTTATGTGAAAGTGCTGCATTAAATGAGAATATCAGATGCTGCATTTGGTAAAAAAGAAGTGAAAACCGTTGTAATAGTGAAGTAATGTATTAGAAGTTTTTCACATTTTGCTGTCTGAGAAGCTACGAGGGCACTGTCTTTGGTGCAGAAAAAGGTTTTTCTGATATTTGTCATCTTTTACTTTCTCGTCCTCAACGGGCTGCTGCTGTATGTTTCTAGCTTGGATTGACTGCTTTTTCTGTATACGTGTGTGTGTGTTGATGAGCTTGATTTTGCTGCTTATGGGCTTTAGACCAATGGAAACTAGTTTATGATTTATGAATGAGTATGCTTGTTTTTCTGATAATTTCTATGCTACAAATTTACTAAGTTGAGCAATCTTGTATGCTGAGATATCTTTCATTCTTGCCAAGCAATTATATTTAGCAGAAGTGTTTTTCAAAAATTATAATTCCGAAAAGTTAAATATGTTGCACCTCATCTATGTTACAGTACGAAGTTATTTTGGTGACAAATGCAATGCAAGAATCAGTAAGCCAATGGCTATCAAAGACCCAAGCCTTTTTCAATGAAGTAACTTCCATTGGTAAAATCTTTTGATGATAGATTGCCCAACCCTCAGAATGTCAGTGAAGATTGGGATGACATATTTATTGTTGAACTGGCTGTTGATTCAAGAACACCTGGAGGAGAGCTTTCTGAAGCTGCCATTGTTTCAGTTTTTCATCAAACTTCCATTAGGCTTTGAGTTTACTACCTGTAAATGTGATTCAGAAATTTATGCTCTTATGAATGATTTGGTGATTAGGGCTTCACCTACTAATAGTTCTTATGTAGTTTTGTGTCAAGGCTTTCTATATCTCTTAGCTATAGTGAAATCAAGAGTTATGACATCTCAAAATCCGATACTTGTAACACTGAAATAGATTTTTGGTCATGAATTTCTTGTCTTCAAAAGTGGAACTTCTATTGCATGACTGAGTGTACAATTTTGTGTACGGTGCAATAGGTATGAAGGAATTAATTTTTGACTTTTTCCACGTCTAAGATATGCAGGATGAACGGGTGACAGCAGAAAATGCAGAGAATCTATAAAGCACTTGTTCCTGCATCAGATTATAATGATCCTCGTAATTTGGTGGAGTATTGTTGTTTCAGGTTTTTGTCAAGGAATAGTGTTGAAGTTCATCCTAGCCTCAAGGTCAATACAGTTGCTGCACTATTTCAGATTTTACTCTTGTTCAAATGCTACTTCACTTTCAGATTTTCCATTAGATTTTGGTGCTCCAGGCACAGCAACCACACTTATATTATGTAATGAATGTGTTCTTACCCACTGATGTCGTGCCATTTTGTTCTTACGAGAAATAGTCAGCCTCTAGCTCAAAGTTCTCCATTTAAGCATTTCACTTTTCTTTTTTGCTTGTCATAGTTGGTCTTGTTAAGTTTGTGGCATTTACTGATAATTGGGACTTTTGCCTCTGGTACCAGGAACCTGCATTTCAAAAGCTATTTTTTTATAACTATGCTTACATGGGAGAATCCTCTACGGAAAGGGAAGGGTAACAGAGCTAAATTATTCAACAGAAGTAATTTTGAGGTATTGCCTATTTGTCAGGCCTTCCATATATTTGACATGTATCTGCGTTTCTGTATATTGCCTAATTTGTTGAGCTTTTGTTAAATCCTTCTCAAATTTATTATTATGTTATCAGAGGCACAGACAATTAGCTTGTTAAAGTGAAATCTTTAAAATACTCTTCAGTTATGCAGTTATAGTCTGGCTTCCCAAATGTTGTCAACATTCTTGTTTATTGCCTTAATTGCCATGTTTTGAAGAAACGCTTCTCAAATGTTTTATTCATCATTCGAGGCAGACCAGGAAAATTTCCTTGTTGAAGTGAAATTTTTGAAATACAAAATAAAAAGAAAAGATAAAAAAAAATGTTAGCATTCAACATATTCTCCTAGATTTGGAGAAAATGTGATGCTTAGTCTCCTTCACAAGATAAGATGGAGACGTTGAGATGTACTAACCAAAATCTGTTTTCGAACTTGAAGAAGATGTTCGTGGGAGAAATTTTCTCACCTTAATACGGATAGCATGTTCTTTAATCATGTACTAATATTAATGTTGCTTCTTTCTTCTCCATTTCGTGTATACTTTAAGCTTGAATATTTAGTGGTTCCAAGTTTAGATTCTGTATCTTCTCTTTGATTACTTATTTCGTTCATCTACTCATAAACTAATTTTGCTTTTTCTTCGTTCCTCCTCTGGAAAACTGCGATCGCTCGACTTCTTGATGTTTTAGTGAATTTTTTAAATACAAAACTGCTCTGCTCATGTAATGAATGCTATATTCATCTCTCTTATTGGTGCAGTTTGCAAAAGAAGGGCAGATGGAGGGACGCTAAGGATTTGCTGGTAAACAGCGGTTCCTTGCCTAGTAGTGTACCATACAATGTTTTTGTTCGACCTCTTCTCGAACGGAACAAGATTAAAGAAGCAGCGCCGCCTTTGGAGGAGATGAGTTCAAGAGTATTCAAACTTTGTGAGACTACTTTATTGATGATGATTCAACATTGGGAAAAAGAAGGTATACATAGTGTTCTCTTTGATAAGGTTAAGAAACTTATACCAAAGAATATGTAGTCTAGTCCTTGACTCAAATGAAAAACCATCCAATTTATCGTTAATGTCCAGTCCAGCATGTTAGATTTTTTTAACTTTTGTACTTGATATGATTGAACTCCCACTAGATAATTGTTATATGAATGAATGAAGTTATGCATAAATTTTATGAAGATATGAAATAAATGTGCGTCCAGTTCAGCATCAATTATTTTAGTTTCGGTGTCTTTCTAGGCATCAATTCAATATCAAGCAGTGCTATTCCAAGTTGAATGAAAAACCGTTGATTAGTTCCATACAATCCATCAATCCAAATTCAGAAATATCAAAGCTGACCTTGAGAGAATCGCTGCCCGAAAACTGTTTGCAGAATTTCTAACGAGAGTGAGAAAAAAAATGAATTGTGTAAAATCTTGGGTTTTTCTTACTTTATAACTGAATATGTTTTAACGATTATCTTTTTATTTATAATTAGTCATATAAAATAATTTTTTTTTTTAAAATTAAAGTTAAAACATTCGCGCTTGAAATTCATAAATCAAACATACGATGCGAACTTTTTCATTTTAGAGGTATATCACTAAATGAACAATAAATTGATGATATATGCAAGATTGCAAGCAAAGTACGTTCTTAAAAAAGTAGTTAAATTGACAAACTAACCAAACAACTTTTTACAATCGTGAATTCATTTTTGATCCATTTCATATTGTATCTAGCTATTATCTATCAATTAAGTATTATGGCCCGAATATTCATAACCCACTCAACCAAAATGAAAATTCATAAGGATCTGATCTGTTAAAAGTCATTTGGGCTCAAGAAGACCGGTTCGGCCCAAATATAGGGTTGACACAGACATCTTAGGTCAATCATCAGCCTAAATCTATACGTACATAACACAATCCCAAAACTCACGCTGCTATGATTTTTCTTTTTCCCTCAACTAAATTCTTTTTCTTGTACCAGATCAAAACTCACGCCGCCATGATATTTGGAATCAATTCCTCAACTAAATTCTTATTCGTTGTAGCCAGATACAATTTCATAACATCAGCTACCAAGTAAGACGTTTTTCTTATCGAGATTCGATTATTATTATCATTATTACTTACTCGAATTTTCTTCTAATTGATTCCGTTGCTGTATTTCAGAAAACAGTGAGGAAGCTGCCGCTCCCTACTGTTATCGATTTCACGAAATTACTGGGTGCGATGGTCAAGATGAAGCAATACTCGATTGCGCTTCATCTATTCGAGGAAACGCTTCAGAGGGATGCTCCTGTAAATCACAACTCCTTGAGTTTTGCAACTGATTGCGATTGCAAACTCAAAGGAGCTGATTTTGGGTCTGCAATCTTCGGTGGCTTTTTCAAGCGCGGATACGAGGTGACCTTCATCACTCCCATCAAAAGGCTTTTGTCGGTTGGAAGGGTTGACGGTGCAGCTGAGCTGTTGAAGAAGTTGATGACCAGAAACTGTGTGAACCTAATGAAGTTACGTTGTAGCTCAATTATTGAGCGGCTCTGCAACTTGAGTAGATGGAATGAGGCCCTAGACTGGCTAAAACTGGTGGTGGCTGATCGCCTCTGCAACTTAAGTAGATGGAATGAGGCCTTACACCGGCTAAAGCAGACGGTGGCTTATCACATCTACTCAAATGTGATGCAATCTCTAAGATGGAAAGCGTTCAATAACCTACACTACCTTGATGAAGCGACTTGTAATATCTTGTTAGATGGGATGTTGAGTGTTCATCTTATTGCTGAAGCATTCTCAGTGTTGCATTCGATGGGAGAAGATAAAAGACATCATTCTCAATGTTGCGTTTCGTGGACGAAGAGGGATTGTGCAATGATAATAAAGTTTGACCAGAAAAGGATCTTTCAAAGAACTTCCATTGTTTGCAGCCCAATATTGTGACATATACAATTCTTATTGATGCACTTTGCAAGGAATTCCAGTAGTGGTGAGTCCAGGATTTTCGAGGCTCATCGACATGTTTCGAGGTCATCAGTGAACCTTTATCTCTAATTGTTTGTCTCTATTTGTGTTCTCTAGCCAATTTGGTTAGTTCTAGGTAAGGAAGTTTAGTGGAAGATTTGAGTTTGCGAGATTCGTAATTGTTGCAGAGGTTGTAATGATGCTAGTGCTATTTCGCTTAAATAAATATTGAATCAATGCATATTTTTTGTTGCATTCAATGCAATTGAAGACTGCTTGTAAATTGTAATTGTGGGCTGGGTAAATTGAGTGGCATAATAACATAATATCTGAAATCATGGTATCCTACTGTATTATGAAAATATTGTTGGTTTGTATTACAATTAAAAGCCTATTTTTCTCTAGATCTTGTTTTCATGCTGTCTTCTTTTTTGTTCTTTGTGTGGTGTGTGCTTTTCATTTTGTTGGTTATCAAAGATCTCTTATTTTTGTTGAAACTGACTTGGACTGCAATGACAAATGTAAAGCTTTTACTTTGTTAATTTCTGATTGTAATATTTCTACTATCTAATTTCTGCCCTCCAAAGATAATAAAAGTAATGGGTTTTTGTGAAAGTGCTGAATCAAATGAGTATGAGATGCTGACTTTGTAAATGAAGCGAAAAACGTTGTAGCATTAAAGTAATGTGTTAGAAGTTTATCAGAGTTTGCTGTCTGAGAAGCTACGAGGGCATTGTCTTTCGTGCAGCGATAGTTTTTTCTCATATTTTTCTTGTTTTACTTTCTCATGTCTTCAACGAGCTGCTGCTATACGTTTCTAGCTTGGATTGACTGCAAAGTTTCTCACCTTAATACGGATAGCATGTGCTTGATTCGTGTACTAATTTTAATGTCACTTCTTTCTTCTCCATTTTGGGAATACTTTAAGCTTGAATCTTTAATAATAGTTCCAAGTTTAGATTCCGTATCTTATCTTTGATTACTGCATGTTCATCTACACTCATAAACTAATTTTAATTTTTCTCCTCCTCTTCCTCTGGAGAACTGCGATCCCTCAATTGTCTGATGTTTTAGTGAAATTTTCAAATGAAAAACTGCTCTGCTCATTTAATGCTATGTTTGTCTCTCTTGATTATTGTTGGTCTTTTGCCTCATTGGTGAATTGTGTAGTGATAATAAAGTTGTTGCCAAGGAAGCAATAGCACTTTTTGGAGGAGATGAATTCAAGAGTTTTTAAACATGATGAGACTACTCTTCGATGATAATATTCAACAATGGGAAAAAGAAGGTATAAATAGTTTTTTCTTTGATAAGGTTAAGAAACTTGTCCATAGAATATGTAGTTTAGTCCTTGACTCAAATGAGAAACTATCCAATTTATCGAGAACGTCCAGTCCATCATTTTAGATTTTTAACATCTTTTGTAGTTGATATGATTGAACTCCGACTAGATAATTGGTACACGAATGAATGATGATCGGAAATAAATGTATGTCCAGTTCAACATCAATTGTTTTAGTTTTGGTATGCACAAGCATCATGCAAGGCTTCAATTCAATAACATTCAGAGCCATTCCAAGTTGAATGGAAAAAATGTTGATTAGTTTCATACAATCCATCCATCCAAATTCAGCTATCATGCAAATATCGAAGGTGGCCTTGAGAGAGTTGCTGCCCGGAAAGTGTTTGCAGAATTCCTAACAAGAGTGAGAAGAAAAAGTGTTTGCAGAATTGCTAACAAGAGTGAGAAGAAAAATCAATGTCAAGCTGAAGTTGTTATAATGCTCATGAACATACAATTCTCAAAAATCCACCCCAATTGATGCAATCGAGCCTATATTAAGTTGGATATTAGTCGAGCTACAAGCCTATAGAACAGATCCTGCTCGAGTAATGCAATCGAATCAAGACTCTTAAATCAATATTGTGGATGATCAGCAAATTAATTTCTAGAACCTATATTAATCTGGATATACTTGAATCATTGACGTTAAACTAGGGTAAATATCACTTTTATTCCAAATTATTTGTGTATTCAATAACATCAATACAATGCTCGAACTATTGATAAAAGATGTCAAGACCTTGATTTTGTTCAACGAAAATGTGAGATGGAACATCATACGCTTAATTTTAGAATGTAACAATTTTTTTTTTCCAATACTGCTTATTGATTTGTCATGCTCATCTTTATTACAATCTTCATAGTTCGACGTTTTAATGATATATCGATATTTTATGACATTTTTGTAAAAAATGCAATTAGAATAGAATCAAAGTGTTATAATATTTTTAAGTGTACAATAATATTACATCTAGGGATGGCAATGGGTCGAGTTTTTATGGGTACCCGCACTTCCCAAACCCTGACGGGTTTGGAAAATATTAAATGATTTTGGGACGGGTTTGGATAGAAATATGCAAACTCATCACGGGGATTTGAGCAATTACCTCCGAATACCCGCTATCCAAACTCATTTTTATATATATAAGATAAAAGATATTATATGTATAATTTATTATATAATTATAAATATTAGTATAAATATTAATAGATTTAGGGTTTTATATTATTTTCTTAACCCACACACATATTCCGTAAGAGTCGAGTCTTTAATGTTTCTTACTTCCAAAATATGACGATACAACGGCAACATCAATAACTCATAATCTTCTAGTTATGTTTTAAGATTTTGTAAGTTCGTAGTACTTTGTATTGAGATTAATGTTAGTGAAATTTTCTATTAATGTTTATGTTTTAATAATATTTATAATATTTTGTTATTTGATGTTTACTTTTTAGTATTCGGGTTTTTAGTGGGTAATAAACGGATATTACCCAACGGGTTCAGATCGGGTATGAGTTTTAAAATTATTTTTTAATCGGATTTGAGACGGGTTTAGGTGTGAAATTTTTCATGAGTTTGAGTTTGAGTTTGAGAAATGCTTAATGGGTGGGTACACGACCCATTGTCATTCCTAATTACATCGTATGCAAAATATATTTTGTAAACCAAATCATACACACATGGATAGATTCAATGACAGAAAAATTACAGTATGTTTTGAACTTTGAAAGCTCGACTAGCAGCAAAAGCTCATTCAGTCCCAAATTAATGGTAAACTAGTAATCTCTAAAAATTACTACAATAAATTTAGACTAAATTTGCTTAGACTACCTGATTAATATCAAGAGACATATTTTGAAATAGCCATAATGATCATTAAAATATAAATTTTGGCCCACCTTCTTCAAAAATATAAATTTTGGCCATTTTTTCCAATTTGGGACGAAAATACCCTTAATGAAATGCGGAGCGGGTCGGGTTTGACGCGGGCGGGCGCGGGTCGGGTCGGGCGGGTATGAGACCTATGAGATATTTGGTACTTTTAGTACAAATTTAGTCTTATTAGTACCAATTGTTCTAGTACATCTTGTACGAATTTAGCCTTATTAGTGCCAATTGTTCCAAATTTGGTACAACTGGGACGGATTGTCAAATTAGTTACAGATGTTCCAAGTTATGATATGGTACTCTTGGGACGAACATTCCAATTATTTCAAGTTATACTACTCTGATTTTGCGGCTCCGCCTTCGGCTCCGATTATACGGCTCCGCCTTCGCTCCGATTACTAATATAAGGATAATCGTCGGGCAATAATTTAGATTTTTTCGGCTCGCTCCGAGGCCTTCGGCTCCCCTCGCTCGAATCTTGACCAAAGAATAAGCGGCAAACAAAAAAACGAAGAGGCAAACAAAAATTTGGAAATTAAAAAAAAAATTGAAAAATAAAAAAAAACAGAAAAAAAGGAAAAAAATCTGGAAAATAAAAAAAAATAGAAAAAAAGAAAAAGAAATCTGGAAAATAAGAAAAAAAAAATCTGAAAAATAAAAATAAAACAGAAAAATAAGAAAAAAAATCTGGAAAATAAGAAAAAAAAATAGAAAAAGAAAAGAAAAAAAAACTGGAAAATAAAAAAAAAACTGTAAAACAAGAAAAAAAATGAAAAGTAAATTAAGTGTCAATAAAATGGATCAAAGAGTGATGGATTACAAATAAAAGATGGAAATGGGTATTTAGGTCCTAAGTTCAAAAAAATAGGCTATAATTTATATTTATGAAGAGGGTGGACCATAATTTATATTTCAATACTCATATTGGCTATATCACATGATATTCTCTAATATCAATATACTGGAAAGCCAATAAATATATAATACAGTTCAAGTCATTGAAAATAAGAAGACAAACAGCGACCACAATTCAAAAATATTTCTCACCATAAAAAATCACTTAAAATTCGGAGTTATTTCGGCTAAATTTTAGTCCGAATTATATACGAGCTGAAATGAAAATATATTTGCTACTTTGTGATACGAAATGTGATATGATAAGAGACATATCGTAATTAATTATCAGTATAGTTTGTAGCAAGTGGAAGATATTATCGTAATTAGTGAAGATAATATAACGATAAATTATTCAAAAGTGAGAGAGAGAGAGAGAGAGAGAGAGAGAGAGGAAGAAACGAACCTGAACTTTGATCGGCTGATATAACAATCATGCAATGGATGAGACCTCAGCTCCCAAACCCGTACGGCAGAAGAGCTTCAGCCGCCGCGTCTCCTTCAACGAAGACACCATCCTTCCGCCGAGGGAACACCGCCGCGACTACAGCACCAGAGACTTAGAATCGCGAATCGCCGCCAATCGCCGCCGCCGCTGCCGCATCTGCGGCCGGATCTGCAACTCCGGCTGCTTCTGGATCTCCATCGTCCTCGCCCTAATCCTCTTCCTCCTCCTCCTCTGCGGCGGTCTGTACTACGCTTTCTTCAAATCGCACATGCCGCACGTCCGCCTCCAGCGGCTCGACGTCGTCGCGGCGAATTCCGATGCGGCGATGACGGCGAACCTCACCGTCCTCCTCAACGCCACGAACGCCGGCGACAGGACGGTGCTGATCTACAGGAAGATGATCGCCTCCGTGGCCGCGAGCGGCGTCAAATTCGGCGTCGTGAGGCTGGCGGACGTGCGGCAGCCGCCGAAGAATTCGACGGTGCTGGAGGTGGCGGCGGGGTTGAAGGAGGCGGTGTTGGAGGATCAGGCGGCGCGTGATCTGCAGAGCAGGACGGAGGCGCACGTGCTAGTGATCGATGTGAAATTGAAGGGGCGGGTCGATTTGATCGTGAGAGGGAGGAAGATGCACGGCTTTCCGTTTAAAATTGAGTGCCGGAGCATCAACCAGTCGGAAATTGACGCCGGCCGAGCACCGCCGTGCAGCACGCAGTTATTACCTTTAGGGTAATTAATTATTTTAATTACCATACTCCTCTCTAAAAAATAAAATTAATTACCATACTCAAATTAATTTTTTTTAATAAAAAGGCTATAACGATTAAATTGAAATAAATTCAACTAAATAATATTACTAGTGGAGAAATAATATTGGTGTATGCATTATTTGTGTATTCCTATCATACTCCACACTAGTATTATTTGATTTAATTATGTCCGATTCTCTTTATCATTTTGGTTTTAATTCTTCTCTTAAATTATTTTGTGCAGTTGATCTTGATTACATAGCAACGTAAAGATTTGGAGGACAGAGGACGGTGACGACTGATTTTTCTAACAATCTCTTTTTCATCACCACTATTTATACAGTATTTATTTTATACCTAAATTCTTTTCAAATCCCTTCTTAAAGAGATATGTTAAAATCGAATTACTACTTTTTTTTTACTACATATTATCTTACAAGTAAATCTCTGCAAATTCCCCCACAACGGATATTTTTAAATCGAAATACCATAATTTTTTTTAGCCAATATTAAAAAATACCATTAATATTAATTTATTTCTTGAAAATAATCCTGTGTATAGATAAGAAATTGATAAATATTTAAAAGCCGAATTGAAGCAGCAAGTCTACAAAACAATTTTGATATTATAATTTATGGGGATAACATATAAAATTGATATAGCACTGATATAGTAAGTTTATTTATACACAAAGTGATGTACACAGAGTGATATAGTGAAACCACTGTTTATATGAGAACTATGAATTAATCTTGACCACTTTTTCTAAAGAATATGTGATCAAAATTAAATCTAAAAAATTAACATGAATAAAAAAAATAAGAAATAGAGGGCTAAATTGAGAAATTTCTAACAATACATTTTCTCTCTCACTCCTAGTTGAATCATACTCTCTCTCTCTCTCTTCCATTTTTAATTTTCTTCACCACCACGATCACCCACCACAGCCGCTACTGCCCTTCCCTCCCTCCCTCCCCCACCAACACCGTCGTCGTCGCCGCCGTCACCACAGCTGCACAAGGCCACACCCTTTCCTCGCTAAAATCACAATAAATCCCCAAAATAAACCCCTAAGTTCTCAATCTATTTGCGGCGACATCACCGGTCTCCATTATTATTGCCATTGGCATGCCTTCGTTGTCATCGTTCGTCCTTACAGTAAGAATCTTTTGTCATCGTCTCTCATGATTGATAGCCAAACTCAAGAATTCAGCTGCCATCGTTGTTATCAACCTCAAACCCCAATTCTCTATCTCTAACTCGGCAAATAATTGTAGCATTGGAGGTTGTCGCGACTTGGCCGCCAGCACCGCCACCACCCATGGTTTCTCAATCTCGCGCCACCACCATCTCATCCTTCATCAACTAAACATCAATTAAGAGTTGCAAATGTTCTAATTGGTGCATTGGTGCATGATGATTTATGCACCAATTAATTAGTATTGATGCATTATAAGATGATTTATTACTATATCCAAAAATAAAAAATGCAATGCATAAATTTGACAATGTAATGCAAAAGATATCATACATGCAATGCATTTATTATGTGCGTTTATAGTTTCATATTGATGCATCACGTAAATCGTATTAATACATCATGAATGGTTATAGAACATCAAGTAACAAATACGAATTCAATATATGTAATGCTTTAATTGTATAATTACACACTTTATAAGTTTTATATTTGAGGATGCATACTTTTATAGATCTTGTTTGTTCTTTATAAACCGTAAATAAGGTGTAAATGCTATTATCCAGATTTAGAAAAGAAAAAAATACTGATGCATCAGAAACGTGATGTTGATGCATCACTTTACACATGGATCTCGAATATGTACTCGGTATAACAGCGAAATTACTATTTTAACCATACGGAAGTAGAAAAGAAGTGGCTCTGACCAAAAGAGTCGGGTTTGACATTTTGGATATTGAATTAAATTATATCTATAAATCTTACGGAATAGATGGTTTGGATTGGTTTATAGTTCTCATATAAACATAAGTTCATATATTATCCTCACCCTTTATACATATATATTAATTATACAGTAATTGAATTTGATGTGCCATAATAAACCTTCATGGAGCCAAATTTTTTAGATTTATTATGTCTAGTACACCTAATTGTGACAAACAAAGTTATGAATTGAGATACTACTTCAGTGATACCAATAAAACTTAGTAAGATATAAATTAATTTTAACAAGATCATGTCTTTTCATTATTATAATTTTTTGACCAATTTATCAATATGGTCAAAATTAAGTGATTTGCATGGTACAATAACATAAAATCAAATCGCTAAAAAATTCGGTTGGTATTTTTTTTTCAGGTTCGAAACCTTATGAAGCGTCTCTATAGGTGGAGCCTGTCACACCTGTACTTGAAAAGTGTGGTTTACCTGCCCTATGTGGTTTGTAAGCTACTACACAAGGGACGGAGGTTTACCCAGTACGCACCGAAGGTAACAGCTGCGGGTTCCCACGATATCAAAAACAAAAAATTTGCATATCCTACATTCCTAATTCAATAATTCAATAATTCCAAACGGTACAGCTTCAGCATGTAAATAATGAGGTATCGGATTCAAACTTTATCGTTCTCTCCTCCTCAATGAAAAAAAAGCACTAATTATTGACCCAAATAGTCAATTGTTTATGTAATTTCTTACTAGTAGTAATTCATAATTTTCGTCAAAATAAATATTCAACGCATTATAAATCATAAGTTTTTAATAGATTTAATAATTAGTGGTTTTTTAACCAATTAATAAATTATCAAATTTAACGCAAAACTATATCTAACCCACTAAAGTTGACTTACATTTTTACCAACAAATGATTTGTTTTTTTTTTTTCCGAAAACAACAAATGATTATTTTTAAGGCCAACAAATGAATTAATACGGAAAATTATCTCAGCAATTCTCAACATTCTTATATAGAATTTTATATGTCTCAACATTTTATTATACTTTTTTTTTTTGTTGAGGGAAGTATTTCGTTTTCGACTAAATTCCATATTCTAATTTTCTAATGTTCGTATCTATCTATCTATATATATATATATTATTAAAACCAATGTTGATTCAAGCTCTCTCCTTAATTTTAGGTCCTACGTGGCGCAACAACAATTCGATATTCATATTTATCTTAAATTCTTATTTTGAATATTTTTTTATTTATACATATTTATTTATTCATATATAATCAATATTTTCCAAAAATATGTATAGAATAAAAATATTCCAAGATTACTTCCAAGATTAACTCATATAAATATTACCTAGCTATATGTGAAACGTGTATTAGGTATTTTTCAATTTGTTTTACTATATAAATTTTCATATATATTCTACATTTTCTAGACTCTTTAAATTGTATTTTCTTATTAGATTCAATGTAAGTTTTTTATCCCACATCGCTTTTAAATAACACACCATTTTTTGAAAACTTATATAAATACTCAAAGTCAATATGTATTTTCTCATTCTGCAATTATTTTGTACAACCAACTTAATTGGATCAATTAATTAATTGGCCGAATAAATAGTTTTATTTTTATTATAAAGTTTAATTTGACCAATTATTAAATTGTCAATAATAATTTGTCAATTTAATTGGTCAAGTAATCATTCTTAAACAATCTATATAGGTAAACTTTATATGAATCTAAATAAATCATTAATTATAATATAAATCTCCTTAAATTGAATAAATCTAATTATCCATGTAAGAGTGATTGTAATGTTTTGTCGATAAATAACTATAGAAAAAAAAAAAAAAACATCTATCGTCAATGTGTAGATACTCGAAACCAATGTGTATTTTTACAATTTAAATTTTTGCAACCAACTATTAAGTTGTCAAAATTAATTTGTTTGATTTGATAAGTTGTTAAGTTAGCGCAATTCGAAAAAAAAATATATAGATCTGTTCAATAATAAGTTGCTCGATTTTAGTTTGCCGAATTTTTAATTGCAACAATTATTTATCAAAGCAAACTAAATGCACGTTAGACAAATCCATAGAACCAGATGATTAACCTGTTCATAAGTATTATTATCCTCTTAAAAAAATCTTATGTATTGTACATGATAATATTAATTTTTTATTCATATAAAAAAGTGAGATTTTGATTTTTTGATATTATTTATTAATATTTCTACTGTTATAGCCGATAGGTATTTTTCATCTCAAAATTATTTTGTACCACCATTCAAATTGGTCAATAAATAGTTATTTTATGTTTTTTTGGAAATTATTATTTTTTTTTTAAATTTTTTATTCCACATCATTTTTGTAATGAGACTTAAGATCATTGAAGATACTAAATAAATACTAAGAATCCTTATATATTTTTCATTTCACAATTATTTTGTAGCACTAACTTAATTTGATTAATTAATTAGTAAAAATAATAAATAGGTGTATATTAATTAAACTTTAAACCAAAAAATTTGTCTTATTGATATATTTAATTTTTTGAACTTTTTCCATCTCTTAAATCATGGGTTTTAGAAGCTAGATGGTTTCTTTACAAAAAAGCATATGCCGTCAAAAATTTAATTGAGTCATAAAATAAATCGATTGTGCTTGGAGGCGTCCCTTTAATTTTAGATACTACGGCGAAACTTTCATTCAATATTTTTATTTATCTTAAATTTTTATTTATGTATATTCTATTATATTCAATATTTCTCAAAACTTTCATAATTAATATTAAATATTACATTTCTATTTAAAACTATTCTATGTGTTAGACAATCTATATCTATATATATTATTAAAACCATTACGGATTCAAGATCTCCCTTTATTTTAGATCCTGTGTAGTGCTCTATCTATTTGATATCTTTTATCTAATCCTCATATTATGTATTTTAACTAATACTCCATTATTCAATATTAAAATATGGATACAAATCCTCATATTATGTATTTTAACTCATACTCCATTATTCAATATTCAAATATGGATACAAATCTATCGCGAATATATCACTCAATTTAATATTTTAATATTATGTTATTCCCTCCGACCCATTGATAATGTCATCTTCTAATATTAAGGAAGTAAAAATAATAAACCAGGTAGATTAAAACGAAACTAAAAAGATCATAAATACTGAATGAAGATGGGAGAATCGCGGAACAATTTTTTTGAATTTAATAATATACAAAAGATCAAATAATTTTTTATAACTACCAAGCAAATTACGGATAATATTTTTTTATAATATGTGGATTATTAATTCTCATAAGAATTAATTCGGACAAATAAACAATTTATCCATAAGGCTTACACAATTAATGTGGGACGAGATGATCAAAGCTTAATATGGTTAGTAATACGTAGCAATCTAACAAGTACACTAGTTTAAAAAGATCTCAAAATTTTAATTCATGACGAGATGATCAAACGTACACAACAATTAAAGTTTGAAATCTTACGGCTAAAGAAAGTGGAATAAAATCAAAGATTTTTTTTTGGATTAATTATTGAAAATATCACTCCAAAATAATATTCAATTATTTTTAGTGTTCGTGCTTATTTATTGCAAAATAATATGATAAAAATAGGAAAAAAAATGTTCAAGGAAGTACAGTAAAGTGGAAGAAATGATCTTGTTGGTTGTAAACTTTCTTATAGTAAATTGTTGAAATAATATTACTTGTAATGTATATTTGTTACTGATAATACTTCTACTTAATTTTTCATGAGTGGATGTTGATGATGTTAGTGTAGTTGTAGTTGTTGTAAGAAGATAAACTAACAATGAGATTTTAGAATTTATCGAAAAGATATACAAATAGTAATTCCTTGAAATTCGTGTTGTGTTTAAAATGAAACCTACTAAAATTTACTTTCTATTTATTGATTTTTTCTTGAAGATAAATAAAGCAGAATAAAAAATATATATATTAATATATATTTTTAATATAATTTTATCAATTTTACTTGTATATACTTATAAATTTAAAGCATAATGTAATTCTCCGTCGATTTTCGACGGGTTACACACTGATTCTTATTAAAAAAGAGAAAAAAATTATGCGTTCATATTAATGGATTATTATATCGAAAAAGAAAAAAAGCGATTTTCATGTCAATCCAAACGCGGCCAAAAGAAAAAAGAGAGATAATAAATAAAAATTATTTACTTGTTAATTAATAGAAGTCAATCCCTCTTCAACAGGGCAACGTATAAAGCAGTTAGCAGTAGAAATGGCGTTGATTACACGCCAAAAAATCCAAATTCTATATTTGACTCACCGAATTTTCTAGAACACTGCCCCCACACCAATCAATCCCTTCAAGAATCTCATCAATTATAAATACCTACTCTTTCTCCACAATCCTTTCTTCCATTCAAGTTTTCTGCTGCTCTATCGCATATTTTCTGGATCAGGTATTCCTTACGCCTTGTGGATTTAATTTCGATTAGCGGAATTTTGTCGCCTTGATTTTGTCTTTTGGCGATTCTTTCCCTCATCAATCGGACTGTAGATTTGGGTTTTGGATCTTTGGGATCCCGGGTTAGGGTTATTTATTTTATTTTTTTGGGCTGGCGCTGATTTATATTTGTTTTGGTGTGTGTTAGGTTTAGGGTTTTTTCTGTGAAGGCGAGAAGGATTTTTAATGGCGTCTAAGAGGATATTGAAGGAGCTCAAGGATTTGCAGAAGGACCCTCCGACGTCGTGCAGCGCCGGTATGCTTTTGTTTTGTTTTTTTTTTTCTTTTTTTTTTCTTTTTCTTTTTGAATTAGCCATGCCTTGATTTCATTGTGGGTTACGCCAGTATTTGGGTGTTGGGAAATTTTGATCTTTAATGATTGTTGTACAAGTCTGCATTTTAATCCTGAAATTGAGTGTGGCGTAGTGATTTCTGGAGCTGTATGGTAGGATGTCGGTGTGTTTCTTGTATTTGTGTAGTTTTGAATGACTGATGATGGATTTTTAATTTATTAAGCTCCTTCTTATAATGAGTTGGCAGCACTGATATAGTCATGATTTGATTGAATTATAGCATGAGCTGAATCAAATTAGTGTCTGGATTTGATTGCATTGTTGGTTATGATATGCTTACATGTGTGAAAGAACGATTTCTGATGTTGAATAACTTGGATGGTTCGGAAGATTTGATTGCAGTGGATGTTTCTTCAATGCCTTTCCTCCAATTGCATTACCTATAGCTAAGCTGTAGATTTCTGTATTCTTTGATTCATGCATTGGTGGGAGAATCACAATATACTATTACTATTTGATCCAAGGTTCTTTAATAGTACTATCTTGTATCTTCATTTGTGATCATTTCGATTTATGTTCTTCCTTTCTACCATGGGAGCTTGTATCCTATGCTACTCATCTGTTAATGATCCATAATGTTTGAGAGCTTTTTATCTGATCTATTATTCAAATAAATGTAGGTCCTGTAGCCGAAGATATGTTCCATTGGCAAGCTACGATAATGGGACCTGCTGATAGCCCATATGCAGGAGGTGTATTTTTGGTTTCGATTCATTTCCCTCCCGATTATCCTTTCAAACCACCGAAGGTATGTTATTGTGCATAGGTTAGACGCAGTAATTGCTGTTCAAATAATTGTTGCTTTAAGAAGTTAATGTAAAAGGCAGCTATAGTTAACCCGAATGGTTATCCTCATGTAGTATGTGTATATTATGATGTAATTGTGTGGCCTTCCGGAAATGAAAGCTTGGGGGAAGTAGTGCAGTAGTTGCCTGTATTCTATACGTTTATTTGTAACCCGAGTAAGTGACCTTTGAAAATTATTCTTTCTATGCAGGTTGCTTTTAGGACTAAGGTATTTCACCCTAATATTAACAGCAATGGAAGCATTTGCCTTGATATTCTGAAAGAGCAGTGGAGTCCTGCCTTGACTGTTTCAAAGGTATCAAGACTTCTTGTATTTCTTGGTGGATGCTCTTTTATTAAAAGTATTTATTATTTGACAAAAATCAGTGATCCATAGTTTTGTACTTTTTGTGCTCCCTCGTGTCATGCAAATGTCCTAGCCTTGTCTTTGTGGATTACGATTGGTTAAATTTGTGGATGATTGAATATTATTCAGTCTCCTCGGTTTTTTCGATAATGGTTTTACTTTCTGACAACGAATTGATCTATTTGTCTGTGGTGGTATTTGATATGTAAGATATGGATATTGCTTATTGATGTTACCATCCTTCTTACCTATGGCTTTTGTTGTGGCGTTTATTTGTCAGGTCCTGTTGTCTATCTGCTCTTTGTTGACGGACCCAAATCCGGACGACCCACTGGTGCCTGAAATTGCTCACATGTACAAGACAGACCGGTCCAAATACGAGACTACTGCCCGCAGCTGGACACAGAAGTATGCCATGGGATAATGCTGAATATTCAACTGGCATATACAGTAATCTCCAATCTCCAGTGTTCTTCGTCTATGGTTAATCGAGAAATAAATTCATGTTCGTATTTTCCTTAGTGGTTAACTCTTGATGGATTAAGGCTGTGTATGCATATTGCATTTTTCAATTTGTGAATACAGAAATTGGATGGTTTTAAGAGCCTATCATGTATTTGATGTCTGATAAAAAATGCAGTTGTTGGTCTTTGATAATATCAAATAGCAAGAAAGAAAGATCTCTATATCGTTAGTGATTTTGTATTTTTCTATTTAAAATCTCAATACACCAGCTAAGATAGATTACTCTTTTTCTTGTCCAGGTACAAACTTATTTGTGGTTTTATTGCATATATATCTTCTATTTAATCCGTGTCACAACAGTGCATATATGTTATTACAAAAGGCAACGAACAGCGTGGCTGTGGTTGTTCTTGCAATGAGCGGAGTTCACTTGGTGCGGTGAGAACCAAACTTACTAACTCCAGTAAAACCTGCAGGGATGAATCGGTTCATGATAAATTTCTTGGACTAATGTAATTATTTAGTGAGAATTTCTGGCTCCGTCACTTTATCACCGTACCTGTGCCACCGTTGCTGCAGCCGTGACTTATCGTGTCATTGAGATCTTGGACTGTTGCACGGTTGGCGAACCAGTAGTCCCTCTTCACTTGATGGAGGCAGAGGAGCACTGCCTTCGTGTGGTCGGCGCAGCCCCCTGCCTCGCAGAATTTGGGGCCATCGGCAGCGGTTACATTTAGCCACCCGGAAGGGGTCAGCGTGTAGTTTGTTCCCGTTTGGCACAGAGTCGATATCTTGAGAGTTGAGCGATTAAATTATAGTTATGTGAGGTTTAATTTTTTTTTTTTATATATTCTTGGTGATTTTTCACATATAATGAAGAAATGAAGAAATGCATATTAAAAATAAAGAGAAGACTTACATTCCGAATGCAATATTCAGAACTCCTCCAAGCCTGGGTTGGATTTAGATTCTGATTTGCTGTAGGGTAGGTTTTATCTGCAACAAAATACTAATAGAATTACGATTTATTATTAATTTTTTACAGCAAGCTAAGCTCAATTGCAATTATATCATATGCGTCGATGGTTTTTTGTATATGTGAAAAGTCGTTCATGATTATTTCATTCCTAACTGAATTTTATTGAAAAGTAATCATTTTTATCTTCTAATTTAATATCATTTGTGAGGCCGTATTTTTTTGTTTTTTTTTGAATTCGTGGGAATCCGCAGCCGTGTGAGGCCGTATTACCATTATATATTATGGCGTAACACAAACCACAAACGATAAATATCGGATTTTTCGTACCAACTACAAATTTATAGTGAGACGACGACTCATCATAAATATGATGGCTACAATCAACAAGCCGTGTCTTTATATTTTTCAAAATATATAAACCATTTCATATAAAAGCAACAACATCAATACTAAGTAGTACAAGTTTGTTTTAAAAATCAATACGTTCAACGAGCGAGAGAGAGAGAGAGAGAGAGAGAGAGAGAGAGAGAGAGAGAGAGAGAGAGAGAGAGAGAGAGAGAGAGAGAGAGAGAGAGAGAGAGAGAGAGAGAGTACTCTCGGCCGTTGCATGGGGAAGGGAAATTGCAATGAAGATAAATAGGGCAAGAGAGGTTGCAGCCCCGCCATGAATCTGCCGTTGCCGACTCTCCATATATAGTCTCTTTCAACTTTACCAAGCTTTAAGGTGTTGTACCGTGTATTGATATACTTTAATACATTATATAGAAAAGGAAAAACCCATCATTCTCCATAAACATGGAAATATGGTTATTGCTAATAAGATGGGATATGCTTAGAATACATAGAGATTTGCGACACAAACAAGAAACTGTTAAGTACAAACTAGAGATAGAGTAGAGACAAAGAGAGAGAATAGATGAAACCGATGGGAGCTATGATTCTTGGCCTTTCTGATATATTTTTTTTTTTTTGCTCGTGGGAACCTGCAACCGCTACTTGCGGTGCGCACTGGTTAAACCTCCGTCCCTTGTGCAGTAGTTTTCTAATTACACAGGGCAGGTAAACCACACAATCCAAGTAAAAATGTGATATGCTTGACCTATAGAAGCGTGTCATGGTTCGAACCTGAGACCTTTCTGCTCATAAACATAACAAGTGGATTTCTATTTCTTTTACTATACATATATTAAAAAGTATCATCTCCGTCCCATTCAATATGGTCTAGTTCATTTCGACATATAGACTAAGAAAAAGAATATTAAGTATTATAGAAAATGTAAATCAAGTATCTTTTAATCAATAAAATATTTTTTTTAATAAATAAAGTGCAGTTTTTAGCCTAAAGTAAGAGTTAAATATTTCCATAAAATCAAACATGTTATATTGTACTGGCCCAATAATAAACTTTGTAATATTAAGGCGAAATAATTTCAACCAACTTAAGCCCAACAAATTATGGGCCGAACCCGATATTTCGCATAGTAAATGACTGATAGTTGTATTATTAATGATTTAATTTAATTGTTGTATCCCCAAGAAAAAAACACAAAGAGAGAGAATGGAAGGGGTGTTGTGTGGTTTGTAGGCTACTGTACAAGGGACGTAGGTTTAACCAGTACGCACTGAAAGTAGCGACTGTGGGTTTCTACGATATTAAAAAAAAAATAAAAAATAATAATAATAATTAATCGGGTACTATTAAACAAAATGTATTGACTAAATTAAGAAGGGATTAGCTGTCATGACTCATGAGGCAATTATAATATTTATTCCCAGGTGCAGTATCTCTTCATCTTCTACCTTGAAAATGGGATAGTTTTTTTCTACACATATTTAATTAAATATTTCTTTTCAGACAACGTGAACAATTATAAAAACATTAGTTCACTTCCTTACGCTGATTATATTGTAATGGAACTTAAATGGCATAGTTAATTTCAAAATTATGAGTTACTAATTCAAATCCCACCTAATCCAAATTAGTTATTTTATTTATTTTCTAATATGGTTAAAATTTACGCGTCAGTCCCGTATTCTGATTTTACTCGTATGAAATTTGTTTTGACAATTAGTGTATCATTGATAAATTATTTTGAATTAATAATCTAGCATTAAAACGCATGACGTTATGACATATGATTAGTTTATTCGAAATAAAATAAATAAATGAAATAAAGTCAATGATCGTGTTCATCGTTGTGTGAAAATGTGGAAGGCGGCAACCAATTTATGCCGGTTTGAGATACGTGTTGATCGCACGGAGTATTATTATTCATTATTTTTTATTGGTTAATTACTTTGGTACGGCGAAGAACACATACTATAATATTAGCCTACCATATTATTATTAATACGGCGAAGAACACATATTATAATATTAGCCTACCATATTATTATTCATTATTTTTTAACCGGCATAATCTTTATATTTGCTCAAAACCTTCATGATCAAATCTTTACAAATATGTTGTGGTTTCTCACTCCCCCTGAAGATAATAATCTTCAAAATAAAATATTTCAATACTATAAACATATCTTTATAGATGGGAGGAGAACTTAGTGAATAAATCAACAAGTGTATCACTAAACTAACAAACTTTTTGTGTTCATGGTTCTTAAGGAACTCATTTGTGCAACACAAGTTCTATAATTCTCATAGAGAATAATGGGGGATGTATTTCATATCATTACACCAATGTAAAATATTGTTTTATGCGAATGAGATAAATACTCAACATTCTAGTTGCATCAATGTCAACCTCTATAAAATATGCTAAGGTTGTCTTAACCTTGAAGATAACAAATGATATGCTTAATATCATTTCAATGTCTCATTGGGAGAACATTTGGATCTTGCTAGCAAGTGAATTTTGTTATATCAGCTGATAGAATAGTGCTTAGCACTTAAAACAGGAAATTTATAGGTCCATAATATAATCGTTATCTTCTATATTCACTTTCAAGGGAAGTGAAGAGAGACAATCATTGGGTCTAACTAGATGTGATTTATCACAAATCTCATTATAATATTCACAACCTTTCACATAGGTTAATTGGTGTAATAATAAGCTCCTTTAGGAAGATGCTCGATCTTATATCGAGTCAATTAGTTAAGCATTCCAAACTCTATCTAAATGAGTTGGCTTTTTCAATAATACAAGTTATTCAAAGACTTTGTGATAAGTACTCAAGTACGTCAGATATCCTTACTTTATAAGGAATTCAGACTTGTTGTGAATTTATATTTCTCTTTATTAGAAATATTGAGTCTATAAAAGACTTTGATATATTCACGTCTAATGATCCAACCAATATACGGATCAATATTATGCTTCACTGCCAGATATATTAAACAATGGAACATGATGCCATATTAGGAGAATATACATGTATAATCAAATGAATTTAGGATCACCGCCTAAATCAATGAGCTATTAACAACGCTTTATTCTCATCAATTTCTTTTCTCTTAGTACAGTTACTCATTTGTGTCAATATTTAATTGACATTTGTACTATAGAGCAAATATATATAGCGATTAAGCTTTGTTGCCTCAATGCTTCTTTCAAATTTATTTAGTGCTTATGGCACTTTAATTACTCTTTGATTCTAGATCAAAAGTATCATTTCAAATGATATAAGCAATTTTGTCGAGGCAAAAGTATTGTCGACAATAATATTTTTCATTCTCCAAAGTTCATGGCAATTTCAATCAACCAGATTTTCATCATTTCTTGATGATATCTTCTTTTTAATTATTCCGTAATCCCAATATTGTGATCTATAGTGCACGTGCATATGCATTGGGATTTTCGTCTTTAGGACGATCCTCTTTATGAGGCTTATATAGAGTGATATAATTTCTTTATTTGATTTGTATTCCGCGGATTTTTTTATCTCAAGCACCAATATAGAGATCTCTTACGCTTTCGGCATTAAAGAGTATCCTCTATTTATTTATTTCTCGAAGAACTTCAATTCTTTATGGTGCATATACATATATGTATATGAGATTTTCATCACTCTTGGCAGTTTATAATTGAACTTTCAAGTTCATACGCGTGAATATTTAATTCAAATTATATCCCCCAATATTTTATTGAGGATTATTTTGAGACTTAAACTTTGCAACATATGTTCGTTGATGAGAATTTGCACAGGCTGGTCGATGGCCTAAACCGAACTGATGTTGTTGCTTGTAATTTATGCAAAAATATTCATTAGTATCTTTTGTTATTGTCTCAATGTGATATCGATTACTTCGAATATCATTCTTAGTAAGTTTCTTTTTGATTTACTAGAGTAAATAAGATACTCTATGATTTAGTATCATAAATTGATACAAGCTATTCGGAGCTATTTGTTTTCTGTGCACTTATGCACATAAATTAGGATAATATCTTTTATATATTTCCCAAAATATTGCTCATCAAAGCATGTAATATTCTTTAGAAATATAACTTTTGTGCTGTTTACAATAGCATCAATTTATAATCATTCAAGATTATTTGTGTTTCTTTAGAAACAACGATTAGTTACATCATAGTAAGATATAAACAATTTGTTTGCAAAATAATAAGTATAATATATCATCAAATATAGATAATATATTCAAACAAAGAACACGATGCAAATTTCAAACAACGACATAACATCACTATAAGTTTCATCAAATCATATCAAATATATAATTTATTTCATACATATTCTTTGCCTTAGAAGGCTTTACGAGAATTATACAATCTAAGAGATAAATCCATGTTAGCAATTATATATGAAGTCAATATGCACCGATGATGTACCCAACAGAAGATGTGTGAATTTCAATAAATTTACATATACCTTGACTTCAATATGCATCAATTCTGACTCGATCGACACATATAAGAGATATTACATTGTTTCACTATAATTATATGGTGATAAACTTTGTAAATATCGTGGGCTGTAATTTACATAACTTTGCATATTCAAATTAAATCTCACTTCATAGAAAATATATGATTCTTTCCTATTGCATACCTTCTATGATCATAGGAGAGGATCGAGAAAGGTAGAACAATCGTGCTGATAACGTGTTATAAACTAGAGAGAAGCGAGAGAATATAGAAGAGAATATCAATCGAAGTGTATAGTATGAGAATTGTGTGTATACAATATGAGGATCAAAGACCTTTATTTATACAAGTACAGAGCTAGGATTTTAGGATAGATAACTTGATCAACAATCATATAGTATATATCACTCCACCAGCTAAATTACTACCGAACGTTTACTTTTCTAATCCACACTTCAAAATAATAAAGTGAACATTGATATGGTACGTGTCATTAATTAACACCTAAGCACCGAGCTATAGGGGCTCCCTTCCACCAGCCTCCCAGCTAACTAATTAAACTGACATTAATTTGACAAATTCAAATTTCAAAGTTGAAATTATATACAAATTGACAATTGCTATTGTACTACACCTAAAATACCTTTTGTAATGGTAGAACACCATTTTTATAGTCACTTGGGATTCAAACCTTATTCATGCATAAGTAGGTCGAACGTATTACACTTGTACTTGAATAGTATAGTTTAATTATTTTTATAATTTATAGGTTACTGTACAACAATGAGGATCAGTGTGCATCAATGAGGATCCCATGATATATATATAAAAAAAAACATTTTTCTTAATTAATTATCGAAATATAAGTTGATTCGACAATAATCAAGAAATGTGTATATACATAACAATTAATTCACTGAAAATCATCGATCTACCCGAATTTGGTGTTTTGTGTCCCAATTTAAAATTTGTTTTTTACTTTATAGCATTTCAATTTTAATTTTAATTTTTAGGGTGATTGAACTCAATTATGATAAATAATTAGTTTTTAGTATATAATTATAATATTGGGTAATTGACCTCTGAATTTTCAAATTTTTGTCATTTTCTCATTTTGTAACCCAGAAAATAAATCTATCTCAAAATATCCGAACTTTTTAATTCCGTTTGATTTTGCAATCCGAGTCCAATTTTTGCAAATATGTGATCCTATATGGCAATTTCGTCCGGCTAACAAAATGACTTCCTTCAATCCTACATGAACGACATTATTTTCCAACTATAATTATTAAAAAAAAATTATCTTCCCCTATCTCTATTCCCCTCTCTGCCATCTCTATAGTAATAGCCCCACGCCACCACCATCCACCTTACCACCGACAACCACCACCACCACTAGCATCACCAACCACAATCCTTAGGAGCACAATGGTAAAACTAATTTAATTAAGGAATTGAACTTGAAAAAATGAACGACGACAGATATGGTCGTTTTCAAACTTGCCAACATCGGATCCGATTTGTGGAAAATCTTTGAGGCTCTGTTGGATTTAAATCACCCAATTGAATTTTTTGACTGTCCCCTATTACAAATTTAAATATTTTTCCTCTTTCTTTTTGCTTTGTATTTTTATTAATCAACTTGATATAAAAAAAAACAATATCGTTTTAATATCACCTAAGTTATTAGTTTTTCACGTAGACGATATGTCAAATTTAATTTCGCCGAAAATCGACCCGGGTTGCAAAATGAGATGCAATTAAAAGTTCGGCTATTCTGAAGCAGATTTTTTTTGGGTTAATTTTTCTGTAAATTCCAGACGTTTTAGCGAATTCTGATATTGCACCAGTTTTTAAGATTGTGGTATTAAAAACCAAAACGTTTCAATTTAACCACGCAAATTGATTTTCCCGAATTTAAAATCTATGTGGCACTCCCTGTTGCCACGCTGTACACACTGGCGGACCGAGCTGGGGACAAGGGGGTACGGCTGTACCCCCAAAAAAAAATTTGTTTTACTATATATATATATATATATATATATATAATATTCTTATAATAATATTTTAATAATTTAATAATATTTAAAATTCTAAATCTAATTTGATAATATTTCATTGAGAAAAAAATGTTCATGCAAGTTCCTGATGAAGATGTCATGGATCCATTCATGAGAATGAAGACTCGTGGGCTCGAGCTCGAATTTTGAGCTGTAATTATTGAATAATATAATTCTTTTTGAACTCTATGAATATTTTTTTATATACATTTTATCTAATTGTGGGCATTTTAAATCATTTTTATTATTGGACAACTAAAAAAAAATTCTCGGGGGCTTCGCCCCCGAATCCCCAAGCATGGGGCCAAGCCCCCCTGCAACCCCCCCGACCAATTTTTTAAATATCATAATATTTCGTACCCCCAATTTCAAAAATTTGGGTCCGCCACTGGCTGTACACACCGGACGACGAACGAGAGGTTAATCAAAGTTACCAGTTGCTCATGCCCAATCATTTTTGCTCGCGTTCAAAATATTCAACCTACAAACTGAAAATCAAAAGCAATGCAACACTAATCGGTCACCTAAAGATGGGCCGACACTGACCCATACACCCCTCTTGCAGATTTATCGCCATTACTCCCTTTGATTTGCCCTAATGAAATGAGTGAAAAAGGGGAAAATTGGGATATAAGTTAAATAAGGAGAAACGACGTCATTTTAGTTGTGTTTTTGGTTAATTGAAAATGAAGTCATTCTTGTTCGCCGTCTGGTGTGTACAGCGTGGCAACAGGGAGTGCAACGTAGATTTTAAATTGGGGGAAAATCGAGCAACGTGGTTAAATTGAGACAAATTGAAACATTTTGATTTTTAATACTACAATCTTAAAAACCGGTGCAATACCAGAATTTGCTGAAACGTTTGGAATTTAAAGACAATTAACCCATTTTTTTTCTGGATTGTAAAATGAAAAAATGACAAAAGTTGAAAAATTTAAAGGTTATTTATCCTCCTTTCGGGTATATAATTTGTTAGCTTTAATTTATTGTAACAAATATACTAATTAGGATTCATCATGAGTACTATAATAATAAATATTTTTAACGTAATGAATTGACAGTGAGACACGAAAAATTGGAACAGAAAATATGAATAATAATAAGATTATCTGCTGTATTATAGATTGTGCAATCAAATTTATTGATTCTATATTAAATATTTGACGGGATACTTGAAGACAAGCATTTTATTGTACAATTTGTTTTATATTAGTAGTAAATACTTAAGTAACAACTGGTGAAATGAGAATAATGACTTGGTGATGAGACCTAGCTTAAATAACTAGTTGAAACAGTACTATAAATCTTTTTTTAACGAGAAGTTTGAATTCATTTTATATGCGTAATGTATAAATGTCCCCTTATTTAGAGATCCTACCTGTATAATAATTTATTCTATTAAATATATATCTCATGTTTATACTCTAAAAAAAAGGACTTGCCAAAGTATAATAGGAAAATAAAAATCTATATAACTCGACCGAGAGAAATAGAAAACAACACATAAGGAGTTTAGCTACTTAATTATTAAGTATTATTAATTATTAACTTCTATAGATTATCATACATGATAATTTAAAATTAATACTTTTATTTATAGAAACAAAAAAGGCAACACTAAGTTAAAAATGGACAAAAAGAAAAGGCCAAAATAGGAGTATTCAAAGTGAAATAATGATGTGAAAGTAAATATTCCAGAACTAAGCGAATAGCCCACACAACATGGTGGGATTAGCTTCTCTTTTATTATTAATATTATTTTATTTTGATTTATTTTGTCTATCATCATTTCGTAATTTATTAGTCCCTTTCGAAATAGATCTTCTATGTTTCTTCAATCAATAAATTGCACCACATAAAAATGTTCATTTGAAATATATTAGGAGCAGTAAAGTATATCATCACTCGATGGAAAATCGCAATCCAAAAGTTTATTATTTTATTTAAGAGAATAAAAGTATAATATTCACTATTATAACAAACAATATTACTCCATAAATAGTCTTATACGTATTCAAGTTTCTTCTAGATGTACAATTTAGAGGGAATGTAGTAAAATACCTTTTGTTTTAAACAAAAGTTGCAAAATATCACCTTAAGTTTAAAAGTTGCAAAATATCACTTTAAGTTGTAAAAAGTCTAATATACCCTTAATGAGTATACAAGAAGGCTAACTTTCATTTGAATCATACAAGAAGACTAATTTCATGTATGAACTTCCGGTAAAAAACTTCCGGCGAATTTCTCTGGCGAAAAATTCCGGCGAAAAATTCCCGGTGAATTTTTCTGGCGAAAATTCGAATCATACATGAAGCCTAACTTCATGTATGCATCATACACGAAGACTAACATTCATGTATACATCATACACGAAGCCTAATTCGTGTATGCATCATACACGAAAATTTTTGCCTCAAAAAAATAAAAATTTAGTAACATACATGAAGATAAGTTTTCATGTATGATACATACACGAAGACTGACTTTCATGTATGTATCATACACGAAAATTTTGCCTCCAAAAAATTCAAATTTATATCATACATGAAGATAATTTTTCATGTATGATACATACACGAAGATAATTTCATGTATGCATCATACATGAAGTTAGGTTCCGTGTATGATTCAAATTTTCGCCGGAAATTGTCGCCGGAAATTTTTTTAGCCGGAAAATATCGCCGAAAAATTTCGCCGGAAATTCATACAAGAAATTAATCTTCGTGTGTGATACAAATTAAATGCAATCTTCTTGTATACATGAAGGGCATAAAAGTCCTAAACAAACTCAAAAGGATATTTTAAGTTTTTTTTATAAAAATAACTATAATTTATCTTTTGTGTTTGAGAAGAGGGTATATTGAATTTTTGCTCTACAATTTATGTGCAAAGATCTCAAGCATAATTTTATCATTTCAATACATATTTAAGTATAATAGTAAAAAAATCACTCATAATTATGCAAGACAAGTCAAAATAAAGTTATATTGCTATAGAAAATCCATATTATTAAAGGCTACGCACCCCAATCCAAATTTTAAAAGTGTTTTGACGCTCCTCAAATCATTACAAAAGCTACTTGTCCAATATCAACTCTGATTCATTTGAAATTTCAAATTAATTCAGGAGGATTTTTCTTTAGTAATATAATTTTTTTTTTTCCATTTACCTTTTCGTTGTTTATATTACCTATATAAAATTTGTTATAGAAATTGTCGTCACATACTAGTAGGATACTAGTATTAAGAATCAAAGCTAAAAATGGATAAATTAGATGACAAACAGCTTTGACTTATTACCTATCTCCATGTGACGATTGATGAAAACTTCAGACACGGCTCTCTCTCTCTCTCTCTCTCTCTCTCTCTCTCCAGATAGATATAAACACAGTGCACCTACAGGCTACAGCTAAAAACTAAAAACTAAAAAACAAGGAATCTCCCATTTACACTCACAAAATCTGTCTCTCTTGCCGGAGCGTCACAATTTTGTTCTTTTCATAGGTTTCGCCGCTTTGTCTCTCTCTCTAGATTTCTCCATCTATTTCCTTCTATTTTCAAGAAGCAGTTCAAAGGTGAGATATTTTCTAATGCTTTCATTTCTGTTCCCACTATCTGAAATCTCGAAATCTTGATTCCCTTACTTTTTTTTTGGGCATTTTTGTTTGAATTAAAGGTTGCTTTTTCTTCATAAACATTCTCTCTTCTTATTTTTTACCGACAAATTCTTTTCTATGCTGTTTATCTTCTTGCTCTCAATCTTCTCCTGATCTGAGGTATATTCTCTGTCTCTCTCGGGGTCAGTGTGTGCTATGTGTGTGAATCTTGAAATTGAAGCTTGCAGGAACTTCTTGTATACTTGGATCAGTGAACAATTGCTTCCTCTATATGGGTTACTTTCAATTATTTGAAGAACAATTTATTTCTTGAATTAATTGTTCTTGGTCCAATTTTGTGATTCTTGCTGAGGGGCTGAATTTTCTTGAACACTTTATCTTCCAAAGCCATTAAATTCTCCCACATGTTAACTGCGGCATTGTCTACTGATTTTCAGGTTGTTGGGGCACCTCTTTTTTAGTGAAATAATATAAAATAAATGGATTAATATCTTAAATTATTATATATTGAATTGCATAAAGGGAGAGAGGACATCTCTTTTGTGCCTGCCCCTTTTAATTATTACGAAAGATCGTGCCTTGTTCTGCATTCTTGGTAACATAATCTCTTATTTAATTGATCAATATAGAAAGTGGTAATCATAATTAATTGAAAATTTTGAATTAAAGAGAGTTAGTCAAGACTATTATGATATGAAGAACTCTGACCGCGTGGATGTAATAGCTGTTTTATGGGAGATTACAGTTGTGCTAATGTTCAAAGCTCTCATTAGGTTTAGTATTTGTCGTCGGCCACGCTCTTTTCTGCGTAGGTGGCGCCCACGTCTCGATTTTTATCATTTTCTTGAACTCACTAATTGCTGCATTGTCAACTCTTTCATTCATTGTTCATATTCAAGTAGCCTCCTTTGGAGATCCATTCCATGTGATTCTTGGGGCTGGTGGAGTGTTTGATCAAGATTTTCTTTGCTGATAATTGCTCTTGCAGCGTTTATTTGATCGTGCCGTGTTCGGTGGAAAATCAGTTATTGTGCTAATATGATGTTGTATCTTCTAGAAATGTATGATGTTATGAAATGGACATTTTTTGTCGTAAATTAGTTTATGTTATAATATTATCTATCCTATGTTGCAGTTAATCAGCTTCTTGTTCTGGCCTGCTTTTTGGATCAAAGATTGAGCAGGGATAATGGCTTCATCACTCGTAAGGAAACGGGCTTCATACCTTTTTGTTCAAGAATTTAAGTCGAGTAGTTCGTAGGCTAGTTTCATGAAAGTGTTGTGTTTGTGGTTGGACATGATAGATGTATGTTAATCTTATGTGGGCCTCAAAACAAGTAATAATGGCGCGAATTAGGGAAGAAATTTAGAGTATATTCTGGTATAGTTTTACGTGCTCGTTTTTGGCTTTTGCTTAAGCTGGTATTTGTTGTCTTCTTTTGTAGGTGAAGCAAAACAAAATGAAGAGACTGGAATCGAAGAAGTCTCACTCGTGGTGGTGGGATAGCCACATCAGTCCCAAGAACTCAAAGTGGCTACAAGAAAATCTTGAAGGTAAGTTCTCATGGAATTCGTGTCGTTGAAATATATGATGTAGATGAGTTCAATGAAATGATGAGAATATTTGTTGATCACAGAAATGGATCAGAATGTGAAAAGGATGTTGAAACTAATAGAAGATCAGGATGCCGATTCCTTTGCCAAAAAGGCCGAACTGTATTTCAGGAGGAGGCCTGAGTTAGTCAGTCTTGTTGAAGAGTTTTATCGAATTTATCGTGCTTTGGCTGAGCGGTACGATCACGTAACGGGGGAGCTTAAGAAAAACATGCCTTCAGATATCCAATCTCAGGGCTCCGGGGTTTCTGATGTTGGGTCGGAACCACCTTCGTCCGTGCCCTCTCCTGATACGAAGCCTGCTCGTACGAAATCCGGGCCTCGTGCTGCTGGATTCAACTTCTTTCTTGGAAGTAATGGAAGTGCCTCAGACTTGAACAGCAAGGAAGGGGATGAATCTTCGACTCTGGATTCTGACTCAGAATCGGATGATTCCTCCGTTAACAATTACTCCAGCACACAGAGCAACAATGGGGAGGAGCAGGGTTCACGCAGGAGGATTATCGAGCTCGAAGCTGAGCTTCAGGAGGTGAAAGAGAAACTCCGTGCACAAGAGGGAGAGATTTCGAAAGGTTCTAAGGAATGTAGCCATGAATGTACTGATAAAATCAATCTAGCCAAATTAGCAGCATATGAGGAGGAGTTGAGGGTTGCAAAAGATAATATGGAAGTGTCGAAAGAAGAAATAACACGTCTGAAAATCGAGCTTCAAAAGTACGAATCTCTCGGAGATTCAAACGGCGTGCTTTCTGAAGCCCTCGTATCCAGCACAGAGCTTCAAGAAAATAACGGTGGCATAGAAGCTGAATTGGGATTGGATCATAAACTTCAGAGACTCGAGCAGGAGCTTAGAACCACGGAAATGAAGCTTCGTGAATCAGAAGATGAAGTAGTGAGCTTGAGGCGGGAAATCACGAGCAAGGGCTCGTCCGTACAGAATTTACAGGATCAGCTGAAATCGGCCCAGAAGGAGGTTGCTGTGTGGAAAAACAAAGTCGAGAGAGAGAAACGCGACTCCTCAAGGCTGCAGGACCGGATGGTCAGGTACAAGACAAACCTTTCTGAACGCGATCAAGAAATCAGGGGATTGAAGGAATCGATAGGTAATGCCAACAAGGCGTTAGCCGAAGAAAATGAGCGCCTTCAAGCAGAGATGACTAGAATGACGAAAGAGCGAGCTTATTTAGAGGATAACCTCAAAGAAATGGATTTGCGCTGCCAATCGTTAGAAGATGACGTGAGACGAGTAAAGGCTGCTAAAGATGAGAGGGAGGCCATATTAGGATTTCAGATCGAGCAGCTGAAGGCCGACATCGTTGAGAGAGACGACCGTGTTGAAGAACTCGAGAAAAAACTAGACGTGTTGCTGGCTGTCAGAGACTCACTGAACGCCAAGATTGCTGCACTCGTTGCAGAAATTAGCTCGAAAGATGAGCATCTGCGCCAGCTGCATCTGCAGCATGTCGAGCTGATTGTTAGCATAGAGGAGGCGCGCAAATTAGCCGAAGAGCTGCGGTCGAGAGTTGAGGAGCTCGAGGCGGATGTGGAGAGGAAGCAAGAAACGATTCGCGAAGGAGCGGAGGAGAAACGTGAAGCAATAAGGCAACTTTGCTTCTCGATCGAGCATTATCGCAGTGGATATCACCAGCTCCGGGAGGCTGTTATCGCGCACAGTCGGCCGGCTGTGATGGCGAGATGAGGTGTATATCGGGCTCTGGCTGTGGAACGACGTCGTTTCTAGCCTAGTCAACGTGCGCATCTCATCGTGTTCCGTTGCATCCTCTTGTACGTAGTTAATATCTCATGGTTTCTTTGTTAGTGTGAAAATATTACTGCGAGTTGAAGTGTTTGATCTTCGATTTCCGAAGATCTTTGTAACACTATCGAGTTTTTTTCTTGAGAGAATAAACAATTTGTTTAGATTCAACAAGTTTTCAGTTTGCAGCTGTGTACGCTGAATATTGGATAAACATAATGCAGCAGTCAAATATTTTTGAAGGGTAAACATAATGCAGAAATTGTATATATGTCATTAAATTTTGAGTTTATGATAATAAGTGCATGAATTTTTTAATAGAATAATAAGGAAGTTATGTCGGTACGCTTAACTTTTGTTTTTGTCATTTTCAGAAGTATACAAAGTTTTGAACCACTTTTTTTAATTGAATTTTCAATTTTAATTTTGGATGCATCTAAACCAATAAACCATTATTGTTTTCGCACCCTAAATTAAATCGACAATGATGACATTTTCTACACAAAAAATGGCGTGGAAACAAAAATTGGTAATACTCCATGTTTTCCAGTTTTGTTGATGTGTTGATTATATATATCACAATCAGAGTTGATGTTTCATATTTTGATAAAAAATAAAATATACAGATGTGTGTTTACTGAGAAAATGGACGTGCTGAAATGTTGTTGAATTAACAAAGTGGCAATGGCAAAGATTGTAATTTTTGCTAAGTATCCTACAAACTGTTGCTAATTGTCCAACAGTTTTTCCAGTTTACAGCTAACTAAGTTTAGGCGGCGAAGAGGGAGAAGTGTCGGGCTTGTAATTTAGTTTGTTATTGGGCCATAATTGAGGATGTAAGATTGATTGCGGGCTGGGATGAATGAATATTTATTGAAGTTTAGTTGTTTTGTTCATGGGTTATTATAAAGAGAAATTATCCAATTATAGCATTTTTTTATAGTAATACTTTTAAATTTTAGCATTTTGTTTAAAATTCTAGAAATTGTTGATATATGTACCCTCCTTGTTTTCACATCATTATTTTTATTGTTTAATTTTCACACATCTCTCTTTCTGAAAACCTTCACCTTCCAGCCACCATTTCTGTCGATGTCGCCGTCTCATCCCTGTCGTTGCCACGGCGGCACTTCTCTCTCTCACTCTCTCTTTCTCTCTTCTCTCCAAGATATGCAACATTCCCTCGCCGCTGTCGTGGCCAGCTACTTCGCCACCTACTTTTCTCTCCGCCTCCTTCTCTTGCCGTCAACACCCTACCACCATCTCCTCTTCGCCGCCTAAACCCTAGTCGCGACACCACCATTTCCAGCAGCGAATTGGCCCTCGCCACCACCACCTACAGATACGAAACGATGAGGCGAAGTCAATGGTATTAGTTCCAAACCTCGATTCAAAGCGTCATGACCAGAATTCGCGGAAAACCAAACAACAGTGAGGGAACAATGACAATCACTCCGCAGCGAATTGACCCTCACCACCACTACCTACAGACGCAAAACGATGAGACGAAGCCAATGGTATTGGTCCCATCTCTCATTCAAAACGTCGTGGCCGGAATTTGCCAAAAACCAGACGACAACGAGGGAACATCGACGATCACTCCGACGGCAAATTGACCCTCGCCACCACCTCCTACAGACGCGAAACGATAAGGCGAAACCAATGGTCTTGGTCCCAACCATCGATTCAAAGCGTGTGGCAGGAATTCACGAAAAATTAGGCGGCGGCAAGGGAACAACGACGATCACTCCGACATCGAATTGGCCCTCACCACAATCACCAAGAGAACCGCGACGATGAGACGAAGCCAACGACGTAATCGCTGGCCCTCGATTCATATCGACGGTGCCGGAATTTCCAAAAAGCCAGACGGCGGCAGCGCCACTACCACCACCAGATCTGGAATTTTGATTTTTTGTGATTTCACAAATAAATTTTCGTGATTCACACTGTAATAAAAGTTTCTTCCCATTTTTTATTTTATTACAAGCGAATTTGTTCTAATTCACAGTGAATTTTTGTGATTCACAACTAATTTTTTGTGATTCACACTGTAATAAAATGTTTCTTCCCATTTTCTTTTTTGTTCACATCGAATTCGTTCTAATTAACTATCATTTTTTTGTGATTCACAACTACTTCCTCTGTCCATGATTGTCATTTTTGCCATTTAAGTTCCACCACGAAATGGTTGTAACTTCTATTTATAGTAGTACGACACACTACTTCACTCACATTTATTGTAGAACCTTTACTCCACTCACAACAATACCCACTTTTATCCACTACTGCCTACCATTTTTATAAAACTCACGTCGTCCACAATGTGACAACCTATATCGTGGACGGAGGGACATAAAAGTGCTAAAATTCCAAAGAATTAAAAAGTGCTACTATCATTTAAAATTATAATATCAAAAGTGCTAAATCTATGAAGCCATATTATGGCTAGCCATAATTTGGTTCAAATAAGAGATAAAATTGATTTATTTATAATTTTAAATTCTAAATGACTATTAATAGTTTAAATATTCAGTTTATACAAATTTATGTTGATAGTATTTAAATTTGAGGCAACATAAATCTCGATATAGATAGTAAAGTGAATACAAAACTTTTGTTGAAAGAATGAAAGAGTTATATATTTACACACTTATGACAAAATTTTAGTTGAGAATATGAATCATATGATAATAACATAAAATATATGTTTATACTTCTTAAAATAAATCAAAAATATTATCTATCGGTTTATTTTCACATAGTTGGTTGAACCCTTATCCTTATCCTCTCTATTATAAATATAGTGCCATTCTTTTTCTCACTAAACATCTTTTTTTTTTTAAGTTAAAAATATTAAATACTTACAACTTAATCTTTATTGTCTAAAAATTAAATACCTTATTATTAAAACTTAGTATCAAGTAAGAAAAATGTAATCTCATAAAGTTCTAATCAAGAGGAGTAGTAGCTATGACCCACCAACTTTTCAAGCGATGGAAAGAGACTCGGACAAAATGTATTTACTGTAAATTGATTTCAAAACAAATGTTTTTAATGCATTTATAATGAAAAAAATGTTATATGCCAACTTTAATCAAATATTCCTTCGGTCCTGCTCTTTTTGTTTTTATGTTATTGTCAGTACAGAGATTAAAAATAAGAGTAAAAAGATAAAAATTGATAGCTGATCACAACACTTGTTGAAGGATTTTAAAAATTTAAAGTTTTCGTTATTTAAAACATGACAATATAAATGACCGGACATAATCTACATTCCACTGCAATTTGCATGTAATGCATGTTGTACAAGCAACCTTTAGCTAGATCTACTTTGGAAATCACAAGTCACGACTCACAACCACCCCACTAAGTACATTCTTTTATTTTTTTTTCTTAAAAATTTTACTGAACGTAACAAATTGAATTATGACGTGGTTCGTGCGTCATCAAATATTTAAATACTCCTATGTTCAATTAAAAATTATCAAGTACATATGACTCTTAAGAATATATGATTACTTAATTAGTACGTAGATGTAAATGTCACTGCATTCGTAACACGATTAGAGTTTTTGTATATAAACTACAAGTCATGATACAACACTATTAAATTTAATGTAATTGTGAATATAAAATTTGAAGTACTACCTGGGCACACCACTTGAAGTTAGACAAAGTCCAGTATATATAAGATTTTTCTAATTCCGTATCCATGTTATAAGTAATAATGTTACTACTATTAAATAATGGTCGTGCCAACTGACAGCAGTATACCGTATGATTTATTACGTCCAAATATAAAATATAGTAATACTAGTATAAATTATATGTAATGCCACGACAGACAGTGATAGCTGATAAGTAGTAACCTAACTATTTTGACAAAGTAAAAGAATTTTATTGTCCTTTCAAAATAAATAAATAGTAGTACTATTAGAATATTATGATCTTGGATCTCATAGAGTGTTACTAGTATTACATAAAAACTTAGAAACATAAACAACAGTGCAACTTGTGTTAGTGGTGTGTTTGTATGAGGATTACTATTACTCCATAAAGGTCTTCCACCTAACTAGGCTTTGAATTTTTCTTTTTTCTTTTCTAATATCTTTAATTAACTATTTTTGACTGCTCAAAACAGTGTTTTTAAAAACAACGGGCACCCATCTTCATAGAGTAAAAATTAGTTATATCCACTTACTATATATTAAAATTAGTTATATCCACTTATTGAAAATCAAATTAGTTATATCTAATATGACCTAAATACCCTTAAAATAATTGAAACATGACAAAAAAAACATCACTTCAATTCTGGGCATGACAAAAATAATTGAGGACGGTGGTCAACAGTTGGTCGATAGATTTATAAATGGGTGCTTTGGACATTTTATCTATTGGGATCCGGGGCAGAAATGCGGGATGGCTGTGCATCACGTACTGTCATGTGAGATCAACTATCCATGTTCTCAGCCTCACGAGATGTGGTTCCATATCAACGGCGTTAACCTCCGATTTTCTATTGAAGAATATGCCTTGGTGACTTGGTTTGAGCTTTGGAGAGTCCAGCTTTAATCTGGCGGATGAGATACACGGTTGGACGGGACTCTATGCATAATTGAGCAAATTGTTGATCTGTGCTCAAGAGAATTTTCACAGTGCGTCCACTTCGAGCATGCGATAAATAATACATTTCGTACCGAGTGCTCATCGAATTTCGACACATCAACACATCAATGTTATATTTCAAATTGATAAGAGCTGGAGTGGCAGCAAGAACTTGAGTGATCAATTCTGAACCGCCCACATACTCACAATCGTGTCATTCTCCACCATATTTGATGTTGAAATATTTCCATTCTTTCATATTGTGATAATTTTTTATGACGAGTACAAAATATTTTGATGGTTGTGGTGTTTGAAGATTCATCTCTGCTAGCACTTATATAGAATTCATTCATTCATTCAATCAATTGAGTGAGTGAAATTGTACAAATTCACGTGAAAGTAAAATTGTTACATCAATGGTGAAATTTCAACCATTCACGTGAATATTTACAGATGAATTTTCACATCCACCACTGTTGATTACTATCACACTCAGTTGTATAGTACAATTATTATCACATACTGTATACAAATTATTAAAATCTACGAATTAAAATACCAATAAAATCCAAAAAATATGTAAACTATATAGAAAATAAATAATGTTATTAGTTGCAAAATATTTATATATCCCGCTCGTACAAACTTAACAAAAATGAAGATCCCACTCGAATGGGATCTTCAATAATAGCGAGTGGGATCTTCATTTCTTGTTAGAACACACGAGCGGGATTAGTGTTTAATTTACAATTCATAAATTTTTGCTTATTCTAATATAGTTTACATATATTTTCATTTTAATTTAAATCACTTAATAGTTATTCAATTTTATTATATAATTAATTTAATTAAAAATTGAGTAATTAATGAATAATTAGTTTCTAATAATAATTAGCTTTAAGAACCAAAAGATCCCGCTCGAGAATTTGAAGATCCCGCTCGAGTGGGATCTTCAAAAATCTTGAGTGGGATCTTCCAATATATAATAATTAACTGAACGGGATTTTCATTAATTTGTCAAATTGATATAATTATATTTAATGTTATATATTATACATATTTTAGTGTTTTTATTTTAATAAATTAATTAGTTATTACGTATTCAATATTAGTATTATATAATTAATTTAATTAAAAATTGCGTAACTAATTAAGAATTTATTCATAATAATATTTATCCTTCAACATGGAACGATCCCGCTCGAAAATTAGAAGATCCCGCTCGAGTGGGATCTTCAATAATCTCGAGTGGGATCTTTCAATATTTTACATTTAGTCGAGCGGTATTTATATAGATTTAGCAATTCATATAATTTTGGTTATTTTTGTCTAGTTTAAATATTTTTTTGTTTTTATTTCATATAATTTTGGTTGTTTTTGTATAGTTTACATATCGTATCGGAAAATCTTTATTGAGTAAACCCTAGACAAACTAATCATTGCAACACTAATTATCTAATTATTGACCACTTTTGCTAACTTCTATAGCCTAACATCACAATCATTTTCGGTTAATGAGAGTCAAAGTATGAAACAAGTCAAATCGTACCTAATGTGTAAGAGATATAATATAAAAAATACAACATCAAGGGTAAATTGGTCTCTTCATATCAAACATGGACATAACTAATTTGTTTTCCAACAAGTGGATATAACTAATTTACAAAAAGTGAAATTGGATATATTTGACAATTAAGACCATCTTCATATATCATACTCTTTATACTCTTTATGTTCATGAAAAACTTACTTACGTTTGACTGATATTTAAATTAACAAAGTGAATTGATTCAGTTGGTAGGAGATAATAAAGTTAAAATATGAGTAGTGTAATGATCTCACTTGTTGTTAATTGTGAGTGGAATAAAGTCAAAAGTAAAGTAAGATCTAGGAGACTTACTTTTATAAATGGGGAACACAAATTTTTCATGGACGGATGGAGTACTATTAAAGTAGTCTCAATGGCTCATTCAAAATAGTAATTTTTAACTTTAAATTTAGACTAAAATAACTAAAGTAAGACAAAAAATTCTTTCACCAGATGTCCTAAACTGAGTGGACCCACGAAAATATTTGCGTGTCCATAATTTTTTTTTCAAATTTATATATCTTTAAATCTATTTATGTCTGATAAATTAATTGAGTTTGGTCTATATATAACTTTTGTAAAATAATTAATGAGAAATAAGAAAACTATGCGTAAAATATATGCTAAAAATAGCATAGGAAAAATTTTAGGAGTGAAAAATTTAAAATTGGGCTGAAGCATGTAAATACTCTTGATTATTTGTTTGTTACTGGAGTATTAATTTAAAATTAGTATCGCACCCGTGCGTTGCACGGTAAAATACATTATAAAAATTTGTAATAATATATATAAAATATAGAAATAAAGAGTAAAATGTACCACGTCACTCAACGAAGTGTTTACCACAATTTCCTACTCAGGACATTCACAATTTTTTTGCGACTTCCACTTATAATAAGAGTAGTACTCCCCCATTCATGATAATATGCTCCATTGTATGCTCGGCACAAGTTTTAAGAAAAGTTGATAAAGTTGTTGTGAATTGGATAAAAGTAGAGTTGAGGGATATATAGTGGAATAAATTTATTGTGAGTGAGATAAATGTAAAATTTAGTAGATAATAAATAGAATAAAAGGTATAATGGTACATAAAGTGAAGTAGGACACATTTTCATGGAAAAAAAGGAGGTAAGTAGGACACATTTTCGTGGACGGAGAGTACTATTTAGACACACTTTAACCAACCACACAAGTTAAAAAAAAGAAGATAATATAGGTTTTGGAAAAAGAAATATACTCTAATTGTGAATCATAAACCTCAAGAAGAAATGTGATTATTTTCATTTTTACAAATAATTTTATTTTTCTTGCGCGTGTGACCGTCACACCTTTCACTTTCTTTTAAATTATCTTCCACTCATAAATCATAACTATTACCTCACAAGTGATATGTTTATTCCACTCACAACACATCATACAACTAAGTCAATTCGAAATTATTAAAGTCTTGACAGTCAAAATGTATCAAATAGTTCATGGATAGAGGGAGTTTTAATTACTCCTTCTGTTTTTTCATGCATGTTTAAACGAAAAGAATGAAGCTGCAAAGAAACATTTATATTTGTTCAATAACTTTTTTTCTGGCCGGACACTGTCCTACATATTTTTGTGCTTCAACAATTCACTAACATTTTCTCTCTTATACTTTTAATTTTTTTTTATTATTATTTTTTTTGGCATGGGGGAACACAATCAAGAACATTAAAGTAAAACAACATAATCACCTAGAGTTGAAATAAAAGAGTACGTGCAAAAATAGGTAATCCTTAACAGTGCATCATATTTTTTCTGATTTTTAATTAAATTGTCATACATTTCTGTTGTGCACCCTACACTCCACACTCATAATTTCCTGCTGATTTGCATCGGACGACATTCTTTAGGCTCGAACACACCAAACCTTCACGGCCTTGAAAAGTACCTGGAAATAAGAAGAAAATCGCATGCATCCTCGATCAAACAATATGAGTTTTCCTCAAATCTCATAGAGAATCAAATCAAATTTAATGTGCGTTACATTTATACGTATGTTACATTAATGCCAGCATGTTTCCGATTTTTATAACTTTTAATCATATGCACAAAAATGTCGTGGACGAGTGAGTTCTACTTTGAGAATTTTTTTTTCCAATACAAACTTCACTTTGTTGTATCAATATTGAATTGATTTTGAGATTTGTTTTGGAAATACTTCTAGATCGATCTTTCATGCATATCAATTTAAGGAGTTTCTCAAAAAGAAAAAAGAGAGTTTTCTAACTTGTTTGACTTTTAAAGGCGGCGAAATGTCGTATTAAAAATTAAATAATACTAGTTGACATGCATTTCAAGATTTCTACATCACGTGATTACTACTAATTAGAATGCATAATAAAAAATAAAATTAGTACTTCACTTCGTCTATTATAATTATATTCTGATTTTTTATTTATTTTACACCATTCATAATAAGTGTGATCCTTTTATAAATTAAAAAGAGTATTAACAATTTTTTTAAAAATATTGTTATTTTACCCATTCCTTTATTTCTATTCTTTATACTAGTAAAAGCGTATTAATAGATTCTCTACTTACAATATTTCTATAATTTATTCTCCGCTCTTAAAACTCGTAACACTCCATTCGAACCACACTTATCATGAACGTGGACGGAGGATTGATATATAATTGGGTGTGGAGTTAGGTGTACCATAATTCGACCAGCTCCTAATTTTCTTTTACTACTATTTCTTTTATCAACCTAGCCCACAAATAATAGTATCTCTCAACAAAAACCATAAATAGAAAGTAAAATTTAAAACGGAGAAGTGAAAACAACATAATACTTTATTTTTATTTTATTGTTTCCCGGAAAGTGCAGGTTGCATTTGTGGTCTGTAGGATCTTCCAGAAGAGTGAATGGGGACCGATATCGAAGAGGAATGGGATGAAGACGCGCCGCTTGTGATTCCCGGTGGAGATGTGGAAGAAAACTGCATACTTTAATTAGATATAAATATAAATGTTTTTCAATATTCGCATTTTTCTTCTTCAAAATAAGTAACCTTGCTTTGCTTTTGACTTTCTAACTTGGCACTAAAGTTTGAAAAGAAAAATGAATTGTAAATGTTGCCTAAAGTGAACTCAGCTTTTCGTTAATTAAATGTCAGCGGAAATTTATTTCCTCAAATAAAGTTCATAACATTTTTATTTTATAGTATCGTAAATGAATCAAATCAAATTGAATATTATTCTAATTGAATTGAATTCGTAACACTATTTGCAAATTTGAATTGAATTCAAGTCCTGGTCGAATAATATATTTGATTTGAATTTAAATATTTAACTAATTTTATGCATTCGAATCAAATACTCGAATCTATGGAGAAACAAGATAACAAATGTCTCGTCGGAAATTTGTAGATGAAAGCGATGAAGAAAAATGGGAGAGAAAGACGATGTAAAGTTAATGTAACTACATTTTTGGTTAAGGAAAATGTTAATCTTGTTTTGGAATGGAGTTGTGAGATGAGCCAAATTAACCTCAATACATTCAAATATATTTATAAGATATGGTAATTTATAATCAGCTTAAAAAGGTATATTAATATATCAAAAAACAAATTAAAAGATTGTCTAAACATAAAAAAGGAAACAAGAATCATGATAGAATTTAACTCCATTTGTTATGATGATAATTTGAATTTGCTACAATAAGTAAGTGTTAAGCAAAGCAAATACGTCACGTTACATTACATTTGAATTAGCTAAAATTGCTAAACCATGAAACAGCTAGTTGTGAAATTAATTAAAAACCGGCGGTTAATCTGCAATACAAAACTACGTTGACGTGTGGCTCACCAAACCCGCCACCTACCCCCGACCCCTTCTTCCTCTTTCACTTACCACAGATTTCGTCAAATCTCGCCGTTAACTATGACGCCGTCTAAAATCATCTTAGGGCCCACACCCCACTCCCACCTAGAACCTCATGACACGCTATAAAATCCCCAACCTCCTCCGTCAAATGTTTTCAGTGCAATTCTAAACCACCACTCCCGCCATTGCCACCGCCGCCAAACCTCTACCAAAATGGATCTTCTCCTACTCGAGAAGACGCTCATCGGCCTCTTCTTCGCCATCGTCGTCGCCACCGTGGTGTCGAAGCTCCGCGGCAAGAAATTCAAGCTTCCGCCGGGGCCGGTCCCAGTCCCGATCTTCGGCAACTGGCTCCAGGTCGGCGACGATCTGAACCACCGCAATCTCACCGACTACGCGAAGCGGTTCGGAGACATCTTCCTCCTCCGTATGGGGCAGCGCAACCTCGTGGTGGTGTCGTCGCCGGATTCCGCGAAGGAGGTGCTGCACACGCAGGGCGTGGAGTTCGGGTCGCGCACGCGCAACGTGGTGTTCGACATCTTCACCGGGAAGGGGCAGGACATGGTGTTTACCGTCTACGGCGAGCACTGGCGCAAGATGCGGCGGATCATGACGGTGCCGTTCTTCACCAACAAGGTGGTGCAGCAGTACCGCAAGGGATGGGAGGCGGAGGCCGCCGCCGTGGTGGAGGATGTGAAGAAGAATCCGGAGTCGGCGACGAACGGGATCGTGCTGAGGCGGCGGCTGCAGCTGATGATGTACAACAATATGTACCGGATCATGTTCGACAGAAGGTTCGAGAGCGAGGAGGATCCTTTATTTTTGAAATTGAAGGCGTTGAATGGGGAGAGGAGCCGATTGGCGCAGAGCTTCGAGTACAACTATGGCGATTTCATCCCCATTTTGAGGCCCTTCCTTAGAGGCTACCTCAAGTTGTGTCAGCAGGTCAAAGATAAGAGGCTGCAGCTGTTCAAGGACTACTTTGTTGATGAGAGAAAGTAAGTTTTCCCCTTCTCTCTCTGTGTGTTAATTATTTATTTTCAATAGTATTTTTTATGCTGCAATAAGTGTAGTATGGACTATAGTTGTTTTCTGGTGATTGCCTTTATGTTATGTGGGTGGGGGCTTAATTGCTCTACTTTTTGTATGATTTGAAAGTTATGTTGATTATGCAGAAAATTCTATTTTATGATTTATGTAACTTTCGCGAAAGGTAGTACTCGTAGTTTAATTTTGAGTTGAAACTATATTTGCTGTCAAATGTGGTGTGGTGGGGTACGTTTTATAATTACTACTATGTTTTAATCTTCTCTTTTCGTTGCATAAATCTTGTTTGCATTCCACCTAAAAATACCCAGAGAAAGTGGCTAGGACTTTTACGCACCACTTGGGTTATGCGACGTCGTTTTTTAATTTCGATAAATAATAATAAGTCGATTTATGGTTTTCTACCCGAACTTTGAACCTTTTTTCTAGTTTGTGGAGGGAAATAGATGATACTAAAAGGTGGTTTTTGTTTACACAGGAAGCTGGTGAGCACGAGGCCTGCGGACAAGGATGGCCTAAAATGTGCGATTGATCACATGCTTGAAGCCCAACAGAAGGGAGAGATCAACGAAGATAATGTTCTTTACATTGTTGAGAATATTAATGTTGCTGGTATACTTCCTTCCTTCCTTCCTATTTCTTCCCACTATAATTAATTCATCTCAACCACGAGTTTTTCCTCACAATAGAGTATCTTTTTGTTGAACCACCAGTCATAATACCTCAAAGATCTAGTTTGAAAATTTTGAGCTTTCGTAAATAAGAGAGTGGCCCCTTTAGACAAAGTCCAATTATAATATATTTGGAAGAATTCTTCTTTCAAGTTGGATATTGTTTAAAAAATGTGTATTATTATATTGTGGTAGTTGTTGCAGATAAAATTCGTTCACATAGTCCAAACTCCTAAGTTAGATGGTGTGTGTGATTACTGGTTAGTTCGCCTTCCACGTTACGGAGTGTGATCCCAACCTCCTTACCTAACCCTTTGGCCTCTTAAATTATGCATGTTTTACGCAACTACCGTGGGGCTACGGGAAGTTATTTTTGCTATGCTACGATCATACTTAAGAATAAATGTTGTAGGAGATTAATACATCTATAATTTCTCTAATGTTGAAATAACGTATGACATACGCCTTGAAAATGAGGCCTAAATTTTTAGTACTAATGTGACATGTGAATTTAGTTATGCAATACTAGATTATTTCAACATTATGGACTTGATAATATTGGCATTGCTATATCTCCTGAACTGCAGCAATTGAAACAACTCTATGGTCGATTGAATGGGGCATTGCTGAGCTAGTGAACCACCCCGAGATCCAGAATAAGCTCCGACACGAACTTGACACGGTGCTCGGCCCAGGAGTCCAAATAACAGAGCCCGATACTTACAAGCTCCCGTACCTTCAGGCCGTGATAAAGGAGACTCTTCGTCTACGGATGGCCATTCCATTATTAGTACCCCACATGAACCTCCACGATGCGAAGCTCAATGGCTTCGACATCCCTGCTGAGAGCAAGATCTTGGTGAATGCTTGGTGGCTCGCCAACAACCCTACTCATTGGAAAAAGCCTGAAGAATTTAGGCCCGAGAGATTCTTGGAAGAGGAGGCCAAAGTTGAGGCCAACGGCAACGACTTCAGGTACCTCCCCTTCGGCGTCGGCCGTAGGAGCTGCCCCGGGATCATTCTTGCTTTGCCTATACTCGGCATCACGTTGGGCCGCCTCGTGCAGAACTTCGAGATGTTGCCTCCGCCGGGGCAGTCGAAGATCGACACCTCTGAGAAGGGTGGGCAGTTCAGCCTGCACATTTTGAAGCACTCCACCATTGTTTTGAAGCCAAGGTCATCTTGAAAATCTTTTTTTTTTTTTTAAAAACGTTCTATTGAAAAATATTAAAGTGGTTGAAATTTGTTGTAATGTTGATGTCTGTGAGTGTGACTGGATCTTTGGATTTTTTTCAAACATAGTGGTCTCTCTCTCTCTATCTCCTCCCTTCAAACAAAGTCTCTCTATCTCTCATATGATGTGACTTGTGAGATCCCACAAGATTACAAATGCAGAATAGATGAATGGACGGAATCAAGGCGGCATTCTTGGATTTACTTGTACATAATTTAAACTAGGATGATGATAATAATAATAATAATAATAATAATAATAATAGGGTTTAGGGGGGGTTCAGAGCTTAGGATTTAGGAACGAATAGTTGGAGGGTAGATCCAGATTTTGATTTTGATTTTTCATTATTCATTTTAATTTTTGGCATCAAAATTGCCATCTAAGTTTGAAAAAATCCACATAAGCTTCCGACATGCCACTCCAGTTTTTAGCCGGAAAATTGAGGGTAGAATATAATTATTGGAAATGTGATAGTTTAGCCATTTAATTAACATTTAAAATGGTTTGAAATATAATTGTGAAAAGTTAAATAATTTGGCTATTTAAATGAATAAATAATAATAATAATAATAATAATAATAATAATAATAATAATAATAATAATAATAATAATAGGGTTCAATTACATGTCTGCTTTACGGTGTAGTATATTCTTATTTTATTCGAAAGCATAGTGATTCCATCTGTGTGATACAGTGGTCCTGCTTACATGGTGTAATCTATATCAACATACTAAACAAAGGAGCTAAAAACTCGCCTAAATTCTACTTCAATCTTTATGTCTTGGTTAATTAAGTCTCATTCATTTTATTATTTTTACCTAAGCACATGTTCATTTCCAATTTTTTTTTTACATTCTCTGTGGGAATCTTAAAATGATGGGTCGATAGTTGTATTCATTCTCGAATACTATAAAATTTATGCCATTTCTTTTCATTTCCTATGTGTATATAAATATATCTCATAAAAAATTTACAAATTAATTTTTTGGATCAATTCGCATTTCCTACATCTAAATAGTACAATTGATTATTATCTATTAAATATATTTTATAAAATATTGTCTCAATTGATAAATATATACGTTTTGACTTTTACAAAATTTCTTATGTACGCCTATTGTCATTTAAATTAGTTTTGTACAAATTTGGAGTGGAGAGACCAATTTATCCTTGATGTTCTATTTTTTACTATATTTTTCTTACACAAATCTGATGATTTGACTGCCAAATACATGTTGTTGTCATTAACCGAAAATGATTGTGATGTTAGAGCATGAAAGTTAGCTAAAGTGGTCAATAATTAGATAATTAGTATTGCAATGATTATTTTGTCCAGTATATATCCAATTAATTAATTACTCAAATATGTTTATATAAACTGAATATTTTCGATATTATATCATATAAAGGCGAAAAAATATACAATTTCTACGAAAAGAATTAAAAATTCTTGATAAACCAAATAAACAAAGATCCCGCTCGGTCACATTAGCAAAAAATGAAGATCCCTCTCGAGTGGGACAAGCGGGATCTTTGTTTTTCCGAGCGTTAAGATTATTATGAATAAGTGGTTAATTATTTCCTTAAATTTTATTTAAAATAATTATATAATAATATTGAATACCTATTTAACTAATTAAAATGAAAACAAAAAAAATATTTAAACTATATAAAAATAACAATAATTATATGAATTACCAAATAAGTAGAAATTCCGCTCGGATAAAGTAAATAAATTGGAAGATCCCACTCGATATTCTTGAAGAGTGGGATCTTCTCATTTTTGAGCGGGATCTTTGTTAAATATGCATAAAAATTATTATGCATGAAGATTAATTATCTCCTAAAATATTATCTCAAATAATTATATAAACAAATTGAACAAATTATTCAACAAATAATTCAACTAATAATTCAACAAATATTAACTAATATAAAAGAAATTTCTAAACTCTCCCGACATGTTGGCAAATGTAAGGAACAAAGATCCCGCTCCAACCTCACCATGATCTACGCCGCTGCTAGTGTTTTCTGTTTTGGGAGTATTTCGAAATTTTGGAGTGGATGTGGGGGTTTGGACTGCCGGTGGAGGGATGTATTTAGTGGACGGGATTTTGGGGGGCGGGATATACATCTCTTTGGGCGAGTTTTAGTTTGTGTGAGAGTCTCTCACCGAGTAATTAAATTCAAAAAATGGGTTAAAACACAATAATAAAAGACAAGAATTTGACAATAATATGAGTAAAACAATAATAAAAGACAAAGATTTCAGTCAATATATATAAAACCCGTGCACTCACTATTCCCCATTCCCATGCACTGACTAACATATTTGTCATGTGCTAACATGAAAGCAGAACAAGTAATATACTAGTATATACATAGTGTTTAGCAAAAACCGATAGAGTATAGATAAGGTGACAAGATAGTTTGTATTTTTTATAAAAATCCAAGGGTAAAATCGTGATATTGTATATAAAATATTACAATAGCAATAGGCGTACCTAATAAATTTCTTTTCTTTTTAGATGTACGTAACAAATTATTACTCTAAAATATTTATAATTAATATAAGGTAATTGAATAGTACTATTTTTATTATAATTTTTTTTTATGAAATGCTCCCCTATAAGGATCGGGGTAAAATACTAGTATCAATAATAAATTAGACCGATTCTGCTCCCCTACTCACCGTGGGCACTATTAACGTGTTCAAAGTTGATGTGACAATATTAAGTGGGATGAAATAGTCAACCATATAAACAGGCATATATTTAGTTAATTTCCTACTGTGTAAATTAATAATTTATAGAAACAATATCTCTACAATATATTTTGTTCTTGTTTTCAATTCTTTATATCACCAGGGACGTCCGTCTTCTACATATTTCACCTTCTTTTTTATTTTTGTCACTTTAATTTTTGGCTTCAATTTATTGTACGAAAAAATACCTGGTGATATATATTTAACGCATTACTGTGAGGAAGATCAAAGATGATGTAATTTTCCCTCCCCAAGTTACAATTACAATTGGTTAATGATATTCCAATAATATTGTATAAAAATATTGTAAGTTTTTGAGGCAATTTCTTAGACAATTTTTAAAATCAAGAACGATGACATGACATGAGTCGTGATTTTTGGTATTTTGACTTTCATATCCAGTAATCTTGAATTTAGTGATTTTCATGTTTTTTATATTCAAAGCAAAACAAGTACTTTTTTACGACGTTCAATGGAAAATGGTCTCGATTAATATGAACCAATTAAAATTATGTAATAAAAATAAGTGGAAAATTTGAAAAATGTAGATAACGTTTCAGGTGATAAAAAATTGAAGAAATTGTTATTAAAAGATATTGTTTATATTTTTCTAAAAAAAAAAGATATTGTTTATATAAATTATTAATCTACATAACAGGAAATTAACTAAATATATGCTTATTTATAGGGTAAATTGCATGTAAAATCAAAACGTTTCGCCAAATTCGTAAATTGCACTTGTTTTTAAAAAAACGTTTTGTAAAATCAAAACGTTTTAATCTTTTGCAATTGAAGTCCGGTGACCCGTTTCCCCCAACTTAAATCTTGCATGGCAGTCAGAGTTGACACGTTGGACTCGCCGGAAGCCAAAACGACGTCGTTTCGAATTTAATAAAAAAAAAAAAATCCACCTCACCCTTCTCCTCATCTCATCCCTCTCCTCTATCCTCCCCATCTCCCTCCTCACTCTCTCGTCCGCCGCCAGCACTGCAACGATAATTGGGCAGTGTTGCGATGAGCTGCGGTTCATCCCTAGATTAGATTGGGCAGTGCACATGCGACGTCGGCGTGATGCACTCGGACGGGTACATAGAGATAAAGGATCGGTCCAAGGATATTATAATCAGCGCGGCGGGGGGGGGGGGGGGGGGGGTGGGGGGGGGAGAGAATTGAGCAGCGTGGAGGTGGAGTCGGTGCTGTACTCGAATCCGGTGGTGAATGAGGCGGCGGTGGTGGCGCGGCGGGATGAGTACTGGGGGGAGACGCTGTGCGTTTTCCTCAGCTTGAAGGAAGGGGTGAGTCGGAAGCCGCCGGAGTATGAAATGATAGAGTTTTGCCGGGAGAGGCTGCCGTATTACATGGTGCCGAAGAATGTGGTTTTCATGGAGGAGCTGCCCAAAAACGCCACTGGAAAAGTTCAGAATTATGCTCTCAGGGATATTGCCTTCAAAATGGGGACGCTGGTGGCGGTCAGCCGGATCTAGCTTAGCTAATCATTCCCCCCAATTTCAATTAATCCTTATGATATGAGACCATTTCTAGATTAGATTGGGCAGTGTTGGCGGCGGACGAGAGGGTGAGGAGGGAGATGGGGAGGATAGAGAGAGAGGGATGAGATGGGGAGAAAGGGTGAGGTGGAAAAAAAATATTTTTTTGTTTTTTTTTATTAAATTTGAAACGACGTAGTTTTGGCTTCCGGCGAGTCCAACGTGTCAACTCCGACTGCCACGCAAGATTTAAGTTGGGGGAAACGGGTCACCGAACTTCAATTGCAAAAAATTAAAACATTTTGATTTTACAAAATATTTTTTTTAAAAATATGTACAATTTACGAATTTGGCGAAACGTTTTGATTTTACATGCAATTTACCCTTATTTATATGGTTTGCTATTCCATCAATCGTGGGCAGGTTAATAGTGCCCATAGTAAGGTAGGGGAGCCAGTGGCGGTTCTAGAGGCCAGGCACTCTAGGCCGCCGCCCGGTCAAATTTTTTTATTTTTTTATTACCTATATATATATATATATATCTATTTTAAAAAAAATATATAAAAAAATTATATTTATTGATGGTCCCGATACGAGTTACTGGTGTATAAGGGGGGGGGGGGGGGGAATACACCAGTTAGGATTTTAAAACTAAACTCCTGAAAAATACTTCAACCGAGTAAAAAGACTCAGTTGGAATCTCACAACTGAGTAAGCAACCTCAGCTGGAAGAGTGGTGCTGTGCGGAATGTGGTGGAAATTAACAACTCGAAAAACAACTCACGCTTTTGTGCAAGGTCGGTCAAAAACCAAGACAGTTGATAATGCTAAGATCAGTTTGTATGCTGGTTAGAAGGTCAGTTGAAAATGCAAGAAATAAACAAAATAAACACTAGCACACAGAGATTTACGTGGTTCGGAGAAACCTCCTACGTCCACGGGGAGTTGTGAGTTCACACAACTCTGTCCAAGTTCTTCTGGACAAACCACTCAACTTACGCGGGCTGAGCAACCGTTAAGGATAAGTTTGCGGGTACTTATCAACCTTACAGTTTAGTTTTCGGGTACTAAACAACCTATTTACTCAGTTGCAGGAAGAGTAGGATCCTAAACCTTTTCAGGTGAAAGAAAATGGGGTTCCAACTAAAAGCTCGAACACGAAGTGAGCTGTGATCTAACACTCTACGAACTCTCACTAAGTGATGTTCTCAAAGTTCGATCTAAAGACATAAAAACTAACTAACTCTAGAACTCTCAACAGGTGATGTTCTAAGAGATTGAATTCAGTTCAGCTCGTGAAGAATATTGCTCTTTCTTTCGCTCTCTGGTTTCTTCTCGCGTGTGTGTCTTGTATCTTTTTCGAATGAATGAAGGCCTCTATTTATAGGCGGAGAGTATCAACTAGCCGTTGGAGGAGCTGTTGATCTCTGTTCTTTGAAAGCGATGGCTTGTCTCTCATCTTTGCAGACTTTCCCGATATGGCATCTGTGCTCTTCTGCCTTCCATCTAAGATAGCCTTGTGTTGGGCCAAATGGGGTAATGACTGAACGGTCAAACCCTCACGTGACTTCCTTTTTGAAATTCAAATCTTAACAACAGACTTCCAACAAGGAGTGGTCGGTTAAGACTTTCGATCTTCAACTAACTTGTTCTTCAGCCGATGTTCCATCTGACAACTAACAGTTGAACTCTCAGCTGACTTCATCTTCAAGCTGTTGATCTTCTCGGTTGAGTTCTACAACTGATGTTCTGAAACTGAACATTCAGTTGTCTTCCTTGTATCTGATCAGTTGGGTTCGAACGCTCAGATGGCTTCCTTTCATCTGATGTTCTCTTCCCTTTTACTGCTTCTCATCTGATGAACGCTCAGTTGTTTTCCTTACAACTGATGTTCTGTCCGAGTGATGCCTTGTTGCCATCTTCAGCTGGAGACCTGTAAAGATAAAATCTTAACAATGCTCAAACAGCGAGCCTACATACTAACATTAGATTCTGGCAACATCTACTCGGTTGGGGTCAGTTGGTTTTGGAATTCATCAAAACTCTTACTAATAAATTTCCCAACAATTTCCCCCTTTTTGATGATGCCAATTTTACTTACAACTTTAAACCGCTACTGATCTAAACCTTACTAACTTATCTAAAATCTCAGCTGAAATTCTAGACAGTCTATAAGATAAAACATCTAAGGGTTAGCACAGTTATAACATGGTATTTAAAAGACTTTGCGATTCAGAGCTTGGACAATGAGGGATTGTTCATCAAGGTGAATCGAATATATATACTTGAAGTTTTCATTACAACTGATGATTACACAGATAGGCACAAAAACCAAAAATTACAAGCAGTTGCTTGAAAACTAACTGAGCTAAAATTGTAGCCCATACTTACTAAAGATCCTAACAAAAATCTCTCTCTTGGCAGGTGACTCCTTAGAAATGTCCACTCCATGCTCCTTGCAAACCTGCCTCGCCTCAGCTGCGATCTTCGTGCGGTTTGGGTTGCTAGAGTCTGGGAGAAGAGGAGGCCTATAAGTAACCCTCTTGGGAACTGGAACTTGTGTTCAAGTCCAGGTTGGCAGTCAATCATAGCCCACCTGAATTGACTGAACATGCCCGAGGTCTATTGAGTGCAACTCGGTCAGCGCTTCCTTGAACGCTTTCCTCGGGTCATCAGTTGCGTAAACCTTCCTATAGTAGAAGTCGTTCACGAACTCCTGCTTGAACAACTCCCACTCTTTATTCCACTCGGTCGGCATCCACTTGTCAACATGCCTAAACCGACTCTCGACCTTGGACTTTGCTGGCAACCTTTGTTACTTCAACCGAGCTTCCGCCTTTGATTGAAGTTTGTTGATGCAGCGTCGGCTGCGGGAGGCAACGTTGCGGTCCAGGTTCTAGGACAACTTTTTCAGCTCATCCTCGAACTGGTTCACCCTCCTCGCCTGGCTGGCGACAAACTTCCTGATCCAGCTCGGGTTCATATAATCCTTCTCCTCTACATCCACAGCCTTGGCCGCTGCAATGCACTCTTCGGTTGTTATCCCGTCGAGTTCAGAATCCAGCTCGGCTGCGATCTCGGCTATGGAGCTGTAGGAAACTCCAAACTTCTCTGCCTGCTCCAAGTCTTTAGACATCTCAGCTCCACCGACTTCACTTGACTTGGGAGCAGCAGACTTCTTCTTCCTCAGCTGAGATTTTGATTATTGAGCAGCTGGCACTCCTTGTTCTTGGGTCTCTTCTTCTTCCTGCGCCTCAACCTCCGTCTCCTTCTCTTCCCCCTTTTTGGCATCAGCAACAAGGCTTGCTACTGAACCATCCTAGAGAGTTGAGTTTATCCTCGGTTAGTTGAACACGGTTGAAGAGTTCATCAACCGCACACTCCAGCTCGACCTTCTTCGCCAGTTCGGAGTCCTGGCGCTCTTGTTCAGCCTTCTTCAAGACAGAGAGGTTGTCGATGACCTTTGTCTGAAAAGCAGCGAACTCAGCCCAACGCGACTCGAACCTGGACTCCCATTCTGCATCCTGTGTCTGTTGGGACTTGGCAAGATTTGAGTCGGCCAAGGATTTGAAGATGTTGAGCTCCGACTTCAATCCCAACAGAGTTGACTTCAACTCCAATACTTCTTGACTGGTGGAGGAGGAGAAATCATTCAGCTTGGTCTTCAGTTCAACATTCTCCTCCACCAGTTGTTGGTTCTTGACTTCTTGTGCTTCCAACGCCCTCAGCTGGTCATCTTTTTTATGCTGGAGGTTGACTAGTAGTTCAGTCCTCAGCTGGTTGACCCTCTCAGCTAACAGCTCATAGATTTCTTCAGTTGAAGGAGCATGCTGATCAGCTGGAGGGGCTTGAGCAATCAGAGCAAGAGGCTCAGCTGTGACCATAGCTTGTCTGTTGGTCAAGTACAGCTTCAGTTCTTCTTCTTCTTCTTCTTTCGCTGCTGCGGCAGCCGCATCCACATCTTCAAGGAAATTAGCTGATTTAACCAACATGCTGTCTAGAAAGTCGACGCACTCCTTACCAGCTGCTTCCTTGGTGTCCGTCCCTTCAGCTCGACTCTGGTCCAATCGAGGAGTGAGCAGCGCAATCCGGTTGTTGTAAGCCACCTCCAAGTTGGAATAGTTGAAGTAGGCTCGGATGAGAGATTCATCTGACTTCAGCCTGTCCCAGCTCTGCACCCTGATCGTATCTTCTTTGACATACCAATGGCTGAAGATCAGGTGGAACTTGTACAAGAGCTCGGTTCCCAGAGTGGCGAAGACGGGCATGTTGCGAGCCTCAGGGAACATGCCTAGCAGCTTTTGGAAGCAGTAGGCCACCCTTCCCTTGTGCTCCAGAGCAACTGTCTGAAGGTCCTCCGCTTCATTTATTGGGGAGGGGGTAAGATTATATGGCTGAGGTTCAAGAGGTTCATCGATGTTGGCCAAAGAGTCGGTCGCTACATCGGCATCGAGCTGAGAGCTCGGAATTTGGGGTTCGGTTGGGAGGGAGGTTTCAATGGTTTCTTCAAAATATCTGGTTGAGGAAGGGTGGAAAGAGCAAGAGGCTCTAGGGGTGGTACGGCATTATCTCCTGCCGTGGGGGAGGTGGGAACATCTTCAAAGTCCTCAGATGAGGAGGATGCATCCGACGTCACGTCAGTCTCTATTCCCTCAACCTCATCAGCTCCGGTATGTGTCGACTCAACTGGTGCATCTTCCTCAACTGAAGCTTGCTCCTCAGTTGGCATCTCCTCCTCAGCTGGCGCAGACTCGGCCGGTGCCTCCTCCTCAGCTGGAGCTTGTTCCTCAGCTGTTTCGACAGCTGGCACATCAACTGTCTTCTTGGTCGACTTCTTGAACCGTACCCTCAACCTTTTCTGGGCAGGTTCCTCAGCCGACTCCTTCTCCGACTCATCTCGTCGGCGTGCAGCTTTGGACTTGACGGGGTGAGCGGCAGCTGGTTCCCCCTCAGCTGTTGACTTAGCTGTCTTTCCAGACTCTTTCTTTTCCTTAGGAGTGTAGACACTCCTGAGCACCTCCTGTGCTTTCTTGGCTGTCGGGAACAACAACAACTTCTTCAGCGGTGTCTCCTCGCAGTCTGCCCAGACCATGTTGCGGTCCTTGGTCGCGAGCAAGATGAGGGCAGAGATCTTGCAGCCGAAGTTGAGTGTCCCCTTTACACTCAGCAGCTTCTCTCCCGACTCGGATGTCGTCTCGGTGATCTTCGACTTCTCCACCATCAACTGGTTCAAGAAATATTAGAACCAGTTGATCTGGTGTTGGTGCTCCAAGGCCACCAACTGCTTCAATTTGGGTCGGCTGATGTCGCCGAATGCGCCACTGTAACCGAACACCACCTTCGACACAGCATCGAACAACAGGCGATGTTCTGGCTTCAGCTTCGTCCGTTGCATGTTGCTCCTTAATCTCTCCTGCTCGATCAGAGCATTCTGCAGAAACTCATCCGCCTGCTCGTCGGTAATATTCTCCAGGAACTCTGTGGCGGTGTGGTTGACGGGAATGATGTATCGGAGGGCATCGGAAACGTCGATGGGGAAGGTGACACGACGTATGGTCCTGGCCGGAACATCTCTTTGCCGGCAGGAGACTTCCGTAGATACTCCTTCTGTAGATTCAAGGGAGGCCTTCAAGTTGACGTAAAACTCCCCCACTTGTCGCCTGAGAAGATGGGATGGGCAGAGCTTGGCCCATTCCAGGAGGCCATTCTCACGGAGAGTATTGGCGAGGGGGGCCAACACCGGCGACTCCAGATCCTCGTCGGAGAGGATTTGCTCGAAGTGTATCTTCGATACTAGCATATCGAACGATTCTTCATATGTGGTAGGGACTAGGGATGGTCCGGATGAAGCCATTTTCTTACTTTTTGGTGCCATTTATGATCACTTCAAAGGGAATATATATAGAAGAAAGGAAAGAAGATCTTTTTGCAGAAACGGGTTAGGCAAAAACTGTGAAGACGATGAACAGTTAAATCAGATATACACGAATGAGGAAAGTAGGAGATTTCTTCCTGATTTTTTTGCCTTATATAGGTCTTTGACTCGGATGAAATGGACGGCTGGGGTTAAATAGCGCGAATCCATCAACGGCTGAGATTACGCGACTGTTGACTATCTTTGACTTGACATTTTGATCCGAGTTCCAACCAGCGCGTGAGAAGGCGTACAGTTTATCTTGTCAGCCCAGTCGCACTATAAAGTAGGCTATGGATGTTCAGCCGTACTTTACATTTAATGCGACATGATGACTATTTTTAATGTAACTGACTAGTTCAGGAATGTTTGAATTTATTTCAAACATTCTCATTTAAGAACATATCACCTTCAGCCATAAATATTACCTGTCAGCTGATGTTGGAATCAGCTGAGTTCCCATGTTGCAGCATACCATCAGCTGACTCGAGTTCGTCTGTTCAGCTGACGTCTGATTCCTTCGGTTGGCAATCTGCATCTGATCGGCATACCATCAGCTGACTCAAGTTCGTCTGTTCAGCTGACGTCTGATGTCTTCAGTTGGCGATCCACATCTGAGATTCCCCCTTCATCTGAGCTTCCCCCTCAGATGGATCTCTATTTCTTTACTTCAGTTGACTCCTCATCTGATGGATCCAACAGTCCAAGGAGGTCACATAGCATCTTGAACCGTGCTTCAGCTAGAGGTTTGGTGAGGATATCAGCTCTCTGAATCTCAGTTGGAATCTTCTCCATGGATACATCCTTCTTCTCAATATGATCTCGGATAAAATGATGACGGATGTCGATATGCTTTGTCCGAGAGTGGTGAACAGGATTCAGAGAGATAGCAATGACACTTGAGCTATCACAATGAATGGGAACCTGTCTAGTTGAAACTTCATAATCTCTCAGTTGTTGCTTGAGCCACAATACTTGCATGCAACAGCTTTCGGCAGCCATATACTCTGACTCGGTTGTAGAAGTGGCAACACATGCTTGTTTGTTGGAGAACCATGAAACCAGCTTGCTTCCCATGAACTGACAGTGTCCAGATGTGGACTTCCTGTCCAACCGATCTCCTGCTAGATCTGCATCTGAGTATCCGGTCAGCTGAATATTGTCGTCAGTTGGATACCATAGTCCAACATTGACTGTACCCTTCAGATACTTGATGATGTTCTTTGCTGCTAACATGTGTGCTTTCCTTGGTTGAACTTGGAACCGAGCACACACTCCAACCGCGTAAGATATGTTTGGCCGACTTGCGGTTAGATAGAGCAAAGAACCGATGATCCCTCTATACTTACTGGCATCCACGAGCTTTCCCTCAGATCCAGGTTCAATCTTCCAGTTAGTATTCATCGGGATTCTTGTTGTCTTGCTTGTCTGCAATTCGAATTTGGTGATGAGCTCTTTTGTATATTTGGACTGATTGATGAAGATGCCCTTTTCTGACTGCTTCACTTGTAGCCCAAGAAAATAATTCATCTCGCCCATCATCGACATCTCGAACTTCTCCTTCATGAGGTTTGAAAATTTTTCACATAGTTCCTCCCACTTAGAACCGAATATGATGTCGTCAACATAGATTTGCACAACAAGAATGTCATCTCCAACTTTGATGGTGAACAGGGTTTTGTCAACTGACCCTCGTTTGAAACCCGAGTTCAGAAGAAAACCACAAAGAGTGTCATACCAAGCCCTTGGCGCTTGCTTTAGTCCACAGATAGCTTTCTTCAACTTGTACACTCTTCCATCTCCAGTCTCAAAACCAGGAGGCTGTTCAACATATACATCTTCCTTGATATCTCCGTTGAGGAATGCACACTTCACATCCATCTGATACACCTTGAACTTGTGATGTGCGACATAGGCTAGAAAGATTCGGATGGCTTCCAGCCTTGCAACCGGTGCGAAGGAGTCCTCGAAATCAATTCCTTCTTGTTGGCAATATCCTTGAGCTACCAACCTTGCCTTATTCCTCACTATGAATCCAATGGTGTCACTCTTGTTTTTGAAGATCCACTTCAATCCAATAACCTTGACACCATTTGGTCTTCCTACCAACTCCCATACACAGTTGCGTAGAAACTCATTCAGTTCTTCTTGCATGGCCGTTGTCCAGTGAACACAGTTGAGAGCTTCCCCAACGTTCTTCGGTTTTGGCACATCAGCTACAAAGCAAGATATCATGGCAACATCTCCAGCTTGCTCTAACTCCTCTAGAACTGCCAACTCCTTAGCATATTGGGCATAAGTGTTGGATTCTTCCTTGGTTGAATCCTGAGTCGCAACTCTGCTTCTTGTACGCACACCTTCAGTTGGATCTCCGATGATGTTGTCAGTGGAATGAACTTCATACCTTCTTCGGTTGCGTCTTCCTTCTTCTTCCAACTGTGGCTGTCCCGTGATCTGAGTTGGAGTCTTCAGAGCTGGTGATTGATCAGCTGTTGAGTCTGGATTCTCAACATTGACATTAGTTTGAACCGGACTCGGTTGGGCTTCGGATGTCGATGCAGTTGGAGAGGCATCAGCTGAAGTTCCCCATTGAGATGAGCTGGGGTCTTCGCATTCATCTTCAGAGGAGTATGGATCCTCATCCTCGGTTGCCCATACCAGTGGTTCAGCTAGATTCTTTTCCCTTAGAGCTTGTGATCTGGTGAGAACATGTGGAACTTGTGGATTACCCTGTTGTCCTTTAGCCTGTTCCCTGCACTCAAAAGTAGATTCATCAAAACTAACATGAGGTGTTATCTCCACAACACGAGAGCTATTGTTGAAAACTCTATAAGCCTTGATCCGAGCGGCATATCCGAGAAATATGCCTTTTGGAGATTTGGCATCAAAAGTTTTCAACTGAGTCTTCCCATTGTTGTGAATATAACACTTAGAACCAAAAATGCGAAAATAAGAAATATCTGGCTTCCTGCGTCTCCATAGCTCGTATGGTGTCTTTCCTAACCGCTTGGTCAGAAGGGACCGATTCTGAGTGTAGCATGCAATATTGATGGCCTCAGCCCAAAATCTCTTTGGCAGAGCTGAGCTGGTTAACATGGATGTAGCTGCATCCTTTAGCGTTCTGTTCCTTCGCTCAGCTACTCCATTCTGTTGCGGAGTACGCGCGGCTGATGTTTGATGGGTAATTCCATTCTTCTCGCAATACTCGATGATGGTTTCATTTAGAAACTCAGTTCCACGATCTGATCGGATAGAAATGATCTTCATCTCTTGTTGGTTTGATATCCGATCCATCAGCTTGGGTAGCTCATCTCGGGTTTCACACTTGTGGCGCAAGAAGATGGTCCATGTATATCTTGAGTAGTCATCAGTTACAACCAGGGTATACTCGTTCCCGTTCATGCTCTTTGGTGTAACTGGCCCGAAGAGATCCATATGGATCAGCTGTAACACTCGGTCAGTTGAGGGAGTCGACTTCAACCGGAAGGAGGATCTAGCGAGCTTTCCCAACTGGCATTAACTGCAGATATGTGTTGTTGAAAACACTCGGTTTGGTATGCCTCTTGCATGTTCTTGTCTGGCAAGTCGGTTCATAGTCTTGAAGTTCAGATGGTTGAGCCTTTTGTGCCACAGCCAGCTCACATCTGAACTGCTCTTTGATAACAGGCAGGTGTCAGGAAGGCTGCTGTTCCAGTCAGCGTAGTAGACATTCCCGGTTGGTGATCGATTTCCCAACAATATCACCTGCTTTGATCTGACATTTTTAACCCTGCAACCATGTGCATCAAACTTGGCAAAATCCATTATCACAGAATTGGCTGATGGAGAGCAAGTTATGCTTCAATCCATCAACATAAGAAACATTAGAGATTGAAACATGATTGGTTTCAAGTGTACCGTAACCTCTGGTGTTGTCACAGCCCCAAATCCCGAGGGACGGCAGAAGCCGGGGTGCGACTGGGGTTGGATTAAAGAAGCGGGGAAGAAGGGGGCTAACTGACTAAACATACATGAAAAGGCATCGACAAAATATAAACAAGACTTGAATATAAAAGAAAGAGTTAATCCCTAAGGATTACTCGACAAAAGTACAAAAGAAGCTAAGTTCAAATTTACATACTTAGACTACTGAATATTGTTCAAAAGAAAACTCAAAAGAAATACAGAGCTTGGCAGCGGAAGGGTTCTAACTAAGCATCTTATCCTTTAACTCAACATCAACCGTCGCCGCTCAACGTCGCTTCAACTGCACATTTAGAAAACAATGCAGGGCTAAGTACAAACGTACTTAGTGGGCACGATGCCGAAAACATAATCATAAATATAGATAAATATGACATTTTATAAACGTAGCACATCGGAGTTTTATTGAAAGAATCCGTGTCTACTAAACATTTTCTGATTTTTTCTCATAAATCACTCGCGTGAGCATTTTCTGACTAATGTTACGTTCAATCTTGACCAATTCTAATTCACCGTGGCTGGTACCCCTCAACAGGATATCACATACATCACAGGTTACAAAGTGCACTAACTCTGGAAAGCACTTAGTAGCTAACTCAGAGTCAATCGTTAGTTAATCTAATTAGACTAACTCTAAATCTGGAAAACATGAATGTTAACTCAGATAGGTACAAGAGAACTCACATAAAAACATAAAACAGTTCATGCCATAATATCACTTTGAAAACACAGATATCAAAGCGATAAAGAAAGATTTTCCGAGCATTGCTCGTTTTATTTGTATATAAAAGTCCCACCTTGTTTTACAGAACTTATAAGCAAAAGCTTCCAACTTCGGATCTTTCGTCCTTTCTTTACAGTTGGCTTCCTCCTTCATCGTAAAATAAACATACTTAAAAACGGGTCGTAAAGATAATCAATTAAAAAGAAACGAAGAAAGGTTTTAGTTGTTTCATTCTTTAGGCATTTGCACGCTTACTAGATTCGTTTTACTTAAACGGGAAATGAGACTCGTACCAATCTCGTTTAGAACTCGGAAGATCTCATACTCGACTCTCAGGTCAGTAGAGAAGGTAGTCGATATCTGAATACGACTTTAAAGATTAAAAGAAACTAAGTTGGAAAGAAACCAACTTAGGCGATTTACATTTTAGTTCATTAAACGCTTTATGAAATTTTTCGTCTATTACTTCTTTAATGAAAGGATAAGATATAAGATCTCGACTGGTTTTCATCACTCAAGGTCCTGTACTTGACTCTAGGGTCAGTAGGGAGATGTTCGTTAGATAAAACGGCTTAAACGATCGAAAGAAAACTAAGTTGTGAACTAAACAACTTAGAAAACAAGAAACTGAATTTTTCACTGCACAGTCCAGTAACTCTGGAGGCTGTCCAGAACAGAGGATTTGGAAACAGGGGGTGAGCCCTGTACCATTAGAAAGCTTAGGAAGTCTAGTTCGCACTCCAATTTACGGATCATAAATCCGATAAATGAGCTGGACGTTATTACAGTTTCCGGCGAGGGTCGCAAAACTGCCGTGAAAACCCTAATTGCTTGATAGGTTCGACGTATAACGTCTTAGGTTCGTTCTAAGCTCTCGTATTCAATTTTTTTTAGGAACTGGACTCTTAAGGCAGTCATCACGTACCTCCGTACGTGACAAACTCCTTCTCAAAACTTACTCAAAAGCACGACGTTCTATACGTCGGATTTCAACTAACAAGTACTAAACCAACAAAAACTTCAAACGCTTTCTAGTCCTCGATTATAACTATAGCCCATATTAGATCAACTCGAAAACTTATGACGTCAACTAGAAAGATGTTCTAAATTTCATCATAAACAATAATATCAAATTAGAAAACCCATCCGACTTCTCGATTATTAGTTACAACTACATGTTTGTCTCTTACGCGATTTTTCAACGTTGTCGGATTTCATTCAAATTTTACGACGTTAAACTACGTCTAACGTGAAACGTTTTCATGCATGCAAACATCTCATAACATCATTATAACTCAGTTTATAAAGTGATCTTTATCTCTTATGTTTCATTATACATTTTTAGAAAATTCTCAATTAAATTCTATAATCAATTAACATGATTTGCAACATAAATCAACTAACAAATCATCACTTATATCAAACATGTGTAAACTCCTAATATTACTCTATAAATTTCTGGTTTTATATAGATGTTAAGGGGATGATTTTCTTCCCCAATTAACTACATTTATTTGTTAATCAATCTCTTATATCATCAATTAACCAATTGTAAAACAATTATCAACTAACATGCATAAAATCCCCAAATTCAAATCAAAACCCTAATTGAAAATTCATAAACACACATAGGGCTTTCAATTCTTTTTCATTCTAATCACTAATTAAACATCTATTAAGCATGAATCAACCATCAAAAGAAGAAAAATAAAAATCCTACAATTTCTCAAAAATCTCGGCATTCATGCAAGGTTTTAGGGTTCTTGTTTTTGTTTCACTTTAATCCATAATTATCATATCTAACACATCTAATTTCATTATTCTAAGATCAAAACATCTAAATCATAGCTCAAAATTTTCGATCACGAAGAAAAGAAAAAGAAAAGAAATTCAAATGGATAGAAATGTGGAGGATAGAAATACCTTAAGAAATAAAGAAGAACTTAAGAGGTTGAATGGATGGATTGATGGCTTGTATGATTTCTTCTTGTTCTTGGAGAAGGCTTCAATGGAGAATGGAGAAGTGGAGAAGATGAAGTTTGAGGGAGAGAGAGAGAGAGAGTTGCCGAGAGAGTGTGAGAGAGAGAGAGATGAAATTGTCTTGTTCAAGTTGATGAAATGATGAAAATGTTGAAAGATGTATAAAGGTAGGTTTAGGTGTCATTAAGTTAAACAAGATTACATGCATGTCTTCCACCAATTATGGTGAGGTGTCGGCTGCCCATGCAGAATTTTTGGGGGTTACGGGTTTTTCCGGCGCGATCCGACGTTACGGAAAAACGAACGACGAAAAACGTTGTTCGGTACAAAAATCGTCGCGATTCGATTTGACTTACAAATTCTAACGTATGAACTTAATTAGAAAATAAATTTACAAAATTTATTTAACAAAAACTCGGGACGACATAGTCCGAGTTTCGTCCGGAAAAACATAAAAACAAACTTTCTCGGCGTGTTCGTATCGCAATTTTGTGATTATAAAAATTAGACGATTTTCCGTTCTAATGTTTACGAACTAAAAACTTTTCGTACGCGCTAACCCTAAATACAGTAGTCATCTAGCTGACTTCTGTAATTTATTTTCAATAACGGATTCGACCGTTAGTCTTAAAATTCAAAAATTATAAACTTAGGCGTGCAAAGCCATTATTTAATTAACTTTAAATATTAAGAACGTAAGGAATTTACGGGGCATTACAGGTGTAACCTTTTGAGTTGTCACCAAAGGTAACTGATGGACCTTCTTTCTCCACGAAACTTCCAAGCAAATCCTTCAGATTCGTCATGTGTTTCGAGCATCCACTGTCCATCACCCACATTGTTGCAGACGCTTTATTCTTCCTCAGTTGTTTCTCCTGTACCTGCAAAGAGAAACTCGCTTAGGTCCCCAATTTCAATTGGGTCCTGGAGGGTTAGAACCAGTTCCCCCTGGAACTGTGCGTCGCTTTTCCCTGTATACTCGGATGGATTTATCATTCCAGATCACTTTTCCTTCATCATCAACTATAACAACACCTCGGTTATCCTTAGGCTTGTTGTTAGTAGTGATGTTCTGTTTCTTGGGAGGAGTTGGATTTCTCCCATTCTGAGCTTTCGGAGGAGAGGCTTTCCCCCTGTTTTGATGGCGATTCTTATCCTGTTGAATTTGTCTGTGAGGTCGGACGCCTTGTTGGAATCTTTGTGGCTGATTCTGTTTCCAACTCCCTGAGTGTTGTCTGTAGCTGTTCATGCCCTGTTGGTGATTCATATTATGGCATGAATATCTCCAGTTGTTCGACCTGTTCCTCATTGGTTGACTCGGTTGGAACCTTTGGTTGAACTGATGTTGGAACCGCTGTTGATTCAGATGATTGAACCCTTGTCGGTTCTGTGGTCGGTTCCATTCTTTCTGATGTTGACTCTGAGGTTGATGCAGAGGTCGGTTCTGATTCTGAGTTCGGTTGCTTTTATGCCTTCGACGCCTTTGATTTCTCTTCTGACTTTTGGAGCATTCCCCCTCGGTTGATGTTCCAATCGATGGAACATTCTGTCCTCCATCTACTGCTTCTTTTCCCTTCTCTGTTGTGGTTGCCTTGGTCGGTTGAGCTTGCTGAGAGGTGGAGGTTGAATTACTTTGTGGTGACTCAGGTTCCACTGTGTTAGGTTCGATAACCTTGACCTCAACAGCTTTGACGAAGGTTGCTGGAGGAATTCCACGATCTTTAATCACATCATAACCGAGTCCTGACACATCGTCCATTTGTCTACTGTAACTGATAAGATTCTCGATGATCTTGGATGACTGATACAGCTTGATTAGATTGTCCTTGTCAGTTTGCAACTCCTTGAGGAGGACAGTTATCTGCTCGGTTTGCCCATCTGACTTCTTTATCAGTTGGTCGATCTGAGTCTCTTGATTTTTCAACTGATCTTGCTGCTCCTTGATCTGCTTCGTCAACTCCTCATCAGTTGGAGCCTTAGCCTCGTTCAGTTGACTCTTGAGATTCTCAATCTCCTCGGTTTGGCTCTTGATCAGATCGTCCTTTTCGGTTAAGGAATCTTCAAGTTTGGCGAACTGAGCTTGAAGACTCTTAAACTCAACCGATTGCTGATGCAGTTCCTCACTGAGTTCTTGAAAATCACTCCAGGAGGGTTCCAACTCTTCGTCCAGAGATTCCTGCATGTTAGAGGTATTGGAACAATTTAACTTAGCAGGATTAAAGTGTACCTCAGTATCCTCTTGGTCTGTTCCAAGTGCCATGAGGCATTGATCCTGACTGATGGCGTTGTTGGTAGAAGTCGGCTCATCCTCATCTTCAGTGTCAGTGAAGATGTCCATGTCGTCAGCTGCTTCTTCTGCTACCATGGCCTTGTTCTTTCCAGCTTGTTTGGCCCTCAACGCTTCTCTCTCTTTCTTCGATAGATCTGGACAGTCAGCCTTGAAATGACCTTCCTTGCCGCATTCAAAGCAACTGTTGGTCATAGGCTTTGAGCTGTCTCGAGTTCGGTTGGACTTATAGAATCTCTTGTATTTTTCGAACCGAGTATCCATGTCGGCTAGTTTCTTTGACAGGGCGGCAATGTTCTGTTGCAGTTCCTCTCTGCTTGGCTCCTTTGCAGTTGTGTCAGCTGATCTGGTTGGCCTCGATGTTCTTGATTTGGAGTAGTCAGCTCGAAGAGCAACTGACTTTGAGGCTGAACCAACATCCTCAAGTCGACTCGTCTATAGAGCTTGCAACACTTTGAGATTGGTGAAAGTATCCCATTTCACCAAGGTCAGCTCGGCTCTCGTGGATATTGGTGAAAGTATCCCACTCAGCCGGTAGAGCTTGCAACACTTTGAGATTGATTTCTCTTAGTGTGTATTTTCCTCTTCGGATGGACTGGATTCTTCTGAGGATGTCCATAAACCGGAGCTCTAGCTTCTCCTTCGTCTCATCGCTTCCTTCACTCAGCGATGCCAGGATATCCCACATTTCTTTGGCAGTCTCACACTCTTCAATCCAAGAGAGATAATCTTGTCCAACACTGGACATAATCGTGCTTTGAGCCCAGATATCCAACTGGCTCACCTTGGCTTCCTCTGGAGTGTAGTCTTCCGGCTGCTTCTCCACAAACTCCACAATTGTATCCCCATCGTTGAGATTTGTAGGAGTGCGAGCTATTCTTTCTTTGATGATGATCGGTCCGGAAGAGAGTACTTGTTGCATCCTATGATGCTTTGACAATAAGATCTTCTTCATCCGTGTCCTCCAGGATGTATAATTTACTACCGAGAACATGACAACGATCTTGTCCTTGACGTCCATCTGCACACAACAACAGAACAAATATGCAAGCAAATATGCACTAGCGTGAAAAATAGATCTGTTCAGTTGACCACTGAAGAAACTTTCGAATTCACACTTTGTGAAACAGAGTCAGTAGTCTTTTGAACCACTGCTCTGATACCACTTGATGGTCCCGATACAAGTTACTGGTGTATGGGGGGGGAGGGGGAATACACCAGTTAGGATTTTAAAACTAAACTCCTGAAAAATACTTCAACCGAATAAAAAGACTCAGTTGGAATCTCACAGCTGAGTAAGCAACCTCAGCTGGAAGAGTGGTGCTGTGCGGAATGTGGTGGAAATTAACAACTGGAAAAACAACTCACGCTTTTGTGCAAGGTCGGTCAAAAACCAAGACAGTTGATAATGCTAAGATCAGTTTGTATGCTGGTTAGAAGGTCAGTTGAAAATGCAAGAAATAAACAAAATAAACACTAGCACACAGAGATTTACGTGGTTCGGAGAAACCTCCTACGTCCACGGGGAGTTGTGAGTCCACACAACTCTGTCTAAGTTCTTCTGGACAAACCACTCAACTTACGCGGGCTGAGCAACCGTTAAGGATAAGTTTGCGGGTACTTATCAACCTTATAGTTTAGTTTTCGGGTACTAAACAACCTATTTACTCAGTTGCAGGAAGAGTAGGATCCTAAACCTTTTCAGGTGAAAGAAAATGGGGTTCCAACTAAAAGCTCGAACACGAAGTGAGCTGTGATCTAACACTCTACGAACTCTCACTAAGTGATGTTCTCAAGGTTCGATCTAAAGACACAAAACTAACTAACTCTAGAACTCTCAACACGTGATGTTCTAAGAGATTGAATTCAGTTCAGCTCGTGAAGAATATTGCTCTTTCTTTCGCTCTCTGGTTTCTTCTCGCGTGTGTGTCTTGTATCTTTTTCGAATGAATGAAGGCCTCTATTTATAGACGGAGAGTATCAACTAGCCGTTGGAGGAGCTGTTGATCTCTGTTCTTTGAAAGCGATGGCTTGTCTCTCATCTCTGCAGACTTTCCCGATATGGCATCTGTGCTCTTCTGCTTTCCATCTAAGATAGCCTTGTGTTGGGCCAAATGGGGTAATGACTGAACGGTCAAACCCTCACGTGACTTCCTTTTTGAAATTCAAATCTTAACAATAGACTTCCAACAAGGAGTGATCGGTTAAGACTTTCGATCTTCAACTAACTTGTTCTTCAGCCGATGTTCCATCTGACAACTAACAGTTGAACTCTCAGCTGACTTCATCTTCAAGATGTTGATCTTCTCGGTTGAGTTCTACAACTGATGTTCTGAAACTGAACATTCAGTTGTCTTCCTTGTATCTGATCAGTTGGGTTCGAACGCTCAGATGGCTTCCTTTCATCTGATGTTCTCTTCCCTTTTACTGTTTCTCATCTGATGAACGCTCAGTTGTTTTCCTTACAACTGATGTTCTGTCCGAGTGATGCCTTGTTGCCATCTTCAGCTGGAGACCTGTAAAGATAAAATCTTAACAATGCTCAAACAGCGAGCCTACATACTAACATTAGATTCTGGCAACATCTACTCGGTTGGGGTTAGTTGGTTTTGGAATTCATCAAAACTCTTACTAATAAATTTCCCAACATTTATGTTGTATGTATTCATGTATATTCCATCTTCGCCCCCTCTCCACTCCCAGACGACCAAACTCACTCCACTTTATCTCATCTAAAACATTATTGAATATATATTTTTAAACAAGAAATCTATTCGGTCATACTGTAGCTAGCTAGGATTTAAATTCAAATAATAATATTTTTCCTAGGGTTTATGCTTCCCCAAATAGGGTAATCATCTACGATTTTCCTTCTAATTTTTATTTTGATTGTATTGTATTATATTCTTTGATACTTGTCAAAATAATAGAATAGAAAATAATTTTATACCTTTTCATTTCTTTGATATAAAGGAATGTGTTGTCTAGTTCTTTGGTGATGTTTATCAAGATGAAAATTGCCCAAAGGTTTGATGTTGATTATATTATAAATGAATTTGATCTCATGAAAATTTGTAGATCACAACTTAAAATTGGTCGCATGTGAATTTGTAGTTTAATTATTTATTTTGTATAATTGTATAGTTTTGAAATGCTTTTAAAAATAAAGTTGCATTATTTTATATTTTGATTGTGTAATTTTCAAATAATTATTTCAAAATCTCGACCGTTTTATTTGCTAAAGATTCATAAAAATCATCCGCTAAAATCTCGCCAGGTCATGATTAAATTTCTAGATCCGCTCCTGAGGGGAGCGGAACCGTACATTAGACACTACAATTCATTTAGCAACAAGAAAGGATATTTCCTTGAGTTCTTTCTTCCTTGAGTTCTTTCTTCCTACTCCGGACATACGTTCACATACCAATCATAATGTTTAAAAAAATATAGCAATCCTAAAAATATTACTTGCTTAATTCGAACTTCCATTCCAATCCGTCGTAGTATTTTAAATCAAAAATAGGAAAATCTTTGATATGAAAATTGCCTTAAAATCCCATAAATCTGATACAGTTTCAAAGCATGGCCAAGCAAATCCAACTAAAGACTTGAGAGTGAGTCCTCACGGTAAGTTGGCAGTATCAACATGACTCATGCCCAAGGAATTCTTTTTTCTTTTCTTGCTTCATACAACAGGGCACATTGGATAGGTATGCCTAGCAGTTGTAACATAACATGTTGACTAAAGCCGTTATGCGTCTTCAATTCATAGTAGCAAAAGTGTTAGATATAGGAACCTGGCAAATTCTAATACTGTACAAGGAAATCTGGGTTACAACAAGTTACAACTCGATAAACACAACAAAAGGAAGTGGAGATATGATAGGTAAATAATAAATATGGGTTACGAGCTAAGTTATCAAACGGTCTGCTACAAAGAGACTTGGAACAAAATGGTGCTTTGAAATTGAATGCCTTGTCACATAAATCAGCTGCTTGCTTGTATCCAAATGCGGAATTAGTGATTTGCAGAAAGTTTTATCGCGTCTCCCAATCCTTCATCTTTTTGCTCCCTTTAGGTTTTTGTATGGGTGCATTCGCATTTCGCTCGAGCCATGGCCCCAAGAGGGTCGTTGGAGGTCCATCTGCATAAACAGCAAAACCTAATTATATCTGGCTACTCACACTTTAATCTCATCTAAACTCAATTGAGAATGAAATCATCATCTTACACCCAACAGCTACCATAATCTGCAGACACTCAAAATTTACAAAAAACATATTCATGCAAATACAATAACAACATGAAAAAATAAATGATTCCATTTACGAATATTAAGCTCTGCCATGCATTTACAATAGATATAGTTATGACATTTAGAGGAAGTAGTAAGCAGGAATACTTCAAACTTCAAAGGATAGTGGATAACTGAATGTAGAAACAGACAAGTTGAGGAAAATAGAAGTCATAATCGACAAAGGCCCATATAACTAAACATTGTAGCCATAATCAAGAATACAGAGTTGGTCTTTGGGCTTCCATGTTTCATGATTTATATGTGAGCTAAAGACCATAATCTTCATAATTCCAGCTTCAATTCGTTGAAATGTTATTGAGCTATCACAATATTGCAAAGTTGTAAACCACACCACACAGTGGAAGAATCAAATTATACCCTCAACTCTTTCAATTCAACATCATTAAATTAAAGTAACAATTTTTTAATCAAATTGTGATCAGCATGAACTGGGAACTAATATGAGGAAACCATTCCAGCAGTTTTTTAAGTTTCATATCATTTACACATTATTTTTATCACAATTAGGGAACATTTATATATATTGTACACAAACACAACAAGATGATCAAGCATAGAAGAACTACTTAGGGAATATTCCGGTCAGCCGTGTCCTCGTTAGCAAGATGAGTCCACTTGGTCCTCCCTCTTCGGCCAAAGTGTTTAACCTGCAAAACTTTCGGCAAATCAGACTTGTCCATCTTATCCTCTCCGGTGGGATGAGAGAAATCACGAGCATAAATGGGGTGAGCCGCAGCTGTTCCGGCACGATCATCGGCATTTGTCTGGAAGAAAGCACCCTTGTGGTAGTATTTCTGCATGAACCTCCACTTTGGCTTGCGTTTACAAGGTTTCGGATTCTTTCTCCTCCACTCTCTCCTCTCTTCCTCCGTCATGTTCCTCACCCTCTCAATCTCCTCTCTCTCCTTCAACATCGCTTCCCTCTCATCTCTATCTCTCTTGATCCTACCAATCTCTCTAGCTTTCCAAGCCTCATACTCCTCCGCCTCATTCACATCATCGTCGGTGTCCACATCGGCAATATTAGCCAACAACTCCACATTTCTCTCATCCTCCTTAATCTTCTCAACCACAATCTCCTTTGTTTCCCTCTTCCTTTCCTCAATCCTCCTCTTCGCTTCTTCCTCGACTGCCCGCTCCTCATTCGGAACAAAATCCGGCTTCACCATGGCCATACCACTCATTTCTTCCTCCGACTCAGTCTCATACTCAGACTCAGACTCCTCTTCCTCCGGCAGCAGCGCCGCCTCTTCTTGTTGCCTTTGCAGCAGCTTCTCCCTAATCTTCCGCCTCTTCTCCTCCAATGCCTCATCATTCTCCTCCTCAACATCCACTCCTTCCAGCCTCCTGCTCTCCTCCTCTACCGTTGAGATAATCTCTGCTTGCCTAATTCTCCGATGATCTTTCCTAACCTCATCCAAACGGCGATTATCAATCTTACTCTGTGCCAAACGGCGCAACCTAGGATAACCATCATTATGGTGGAACGCTTTCTCCAGGCTCGACATACGAAAATTGCCGCCGCATTCATCGTTGTCTTCCGCCCACTCCGGTACCTTTCCCGGCCAATACCTTTTCACTTTCGTCTGCTCGATTTTACCCCTAAGCTTATCCCTAACCGCAATCACTGTGTCGCTAACCCCCGCCGTCACCGACATGGCTTCGGATTACAGGAACTCCTACTTCCCTGCTTGCTTCACCAATCACCGATTCACCGGTAGTCCTCCCAAAACCTTCACTTCAATTTACATGCAAAAAGCTTTGGCTTCTAAAAGAAGTGTGTTGACTACAATGTCAATTCACATGCAAATAGCAGATTTTTTTTTTTTTTTTTTATTATGGCTTCTAAAAGAAGTCTATTAACTACAATGTCAATTCACCTGCAAGGCTGCAAAACAGCACATTTTTTTTCCTTTGGCTTTTTAAAGAAGTATCGACTACAATAATTTGACAGAAATTTGAATTTTTTTTTTTTTTTTAACACAATAGAGTCATTTCCAGATTTCAACCTATTTATATGGTGGTTGACTTCCGTCTTTTAACAAAAAATAAAATAAAATTTATGTGTCCTTTATCATCTAAAGCATACTGCTATTTAGTTTTATTTTAATTAATTTCATTTTTACTTTCACTTTATTAGTATTTTAAATAGCATACGATTTTCTCATTTAACTTCTTTAATTTTATATCACAATTAAATATATAAAATGTAAAATTCAGTCCTTTCAAAAAAAAAAAAACAGTAAAATTAAAATCGTTTTTAATCTTATAATATCACCAGTTTAGCTAAAACCTTAGAGCACCCACCGCTCACTTAGGGCGCACCGAGGGTGGAAGAGAGGGCAGAGGGTAGAAGCGCGGGTGGAGATTGTTGACGCTCTAGGTAGGGTGCAATCGAGGGCTGAGTTGCATCCTCACCTCCGCCCGCGATAGGTGATGCTACCGAGACACATGGCACGTAGATTTCGTTTTTTTTTTTTTTTTTTATCAGTGATAAAAAATGCTCCACCATAGGACTTTAAAACTCCACCATTATATATCATTTGCACCCTAGGGCACAATCACTTAGGACCCTATCAAATACCACTACGCCAAAATCGCTCATACATTACGGCTTTTATCTGTTATCTATGTTAAGAAATTGGCGTAAAGTATAATGGTGTTATGTATGTGGCGCTTATACATAACGGAGATTTATCCGTTATCTATACTATTATACATAACGATTGTCCATAAATTAATAACGCATGATTATCCGTTATCTATAAGTCTTATACATAACGTTTCTGATCGTTATAAAAGTTTATTTTTCTCCGTTATCTATATAGTTATATATAACGGTTGTTTTTATATACATTACATTCTTGTTTGTGTGATCTTTGACTGTTTTAATAATGTTAAATTGTTGTTTAAATTACTCTTTTTTACGTTATGTATGTTTTTATACATAACGGTTGTAGCCGTTATGTATATATTTTTTTTATTTTTGGTTATGTATGCTACAAATAGCTTCTTATAATTTATTTGCAATTAAAATTAATTCTAAAATAAATAAAATAATAAAAACCATCCATAAATCATATCATATGTCATCCAAGATATTCATATAATCACCATCCGAATAGAGTTAACAGAAACACATGTTATATCAGTCATATATCCAAAGAAAGATAACAAAATTTGACATCTTGATGTAATATCACCCACTCCAGTAGCAACTCCAACATCAACATTTGCAGTTGTCGCACGCATTTTATCATCTTCCTATTTGTTAACCTGAAAAACAAGATAGAGCTTCAATTAATGCTATTACACATCATATGCAACATTAGAGGAATTTTAGTATCAATACCTACACTGATTTTCCACGATTTTCATCCTTCTCCTTATAAGCACCACCTCTCTCATATACAATCATAGATCATATAAACTGATGCCAATTCAATATAAGAAGTTCATTTGTGTCAGCACTCAACCAGATGCAGTAATAAAAATTGTAGCATTCCATACTATTGCACATGATAAGTAGAAGAAAGGACGAACTCTATGATTTAGGAAGCTAGGAGTAGAAAGAAACTTCACCTTGGCTCTTATAGCATCATAAGTTCCATAAACAACACCTGCAGATGATAGTACTTAGATCAATGATGAGTACTAAGAATCATAAAATAATTAAAAGGTCTCGAGCTAACCACGAAAAACACAGAAAATCTGAAGGGATTTATTCATAATGGGAAACAAACTTGTGTTTCATTTTCACTCTTCGTACCTTTCTGAAAAGTCAAATAAACGAACTCCATAGTAATTTATTAGGTTTATCACGTGAGCAATCACTATTAGAACAGAACATAATTACCACTGCAAACCATGACACAAACAATGCAAAATTCTAAGATTTCAACCAGCAGACACGTTATTTACCTCTCAATGTTTCGGTATAATCAAGCCTACTACTTCTAGTTCTAGCAACAACTTGCTGTAAGTGATAAAGGAATTAATCAGGTTACACATAACGGATGTATTGTCCATCTCCAAAAATTACAACCTCTTCATGTTGTAAATTTTCAGTTTAAAGAAGTGCAACAATCCCTAAGGTATAAACTCATAAGATCAACACTAATCAATTGTATCATGGAAGTAACTTCAGAGAGTAAATCAAGCTTATAACAAATAGATAACAATAGGGACTTTCCGAGTTATGACTTTATATGGAAACACAATAAACGATTATGCAAGGAACAGAAAATGGTCGGGGTATTCATCAAGCCAAATGGCATCATCAAGTATACAAAGGCCCCGTATGTCAGCACACTATTCTGGTCATAATCTCATCCCCCTCCTTGATTTGGTTGTTGGTAGCTTGATCTAAGGTCAATTTTCTAAAACATACATTGCTCGGCTGAGACAATCAGTCTAATTAGAAAACTTAGCATCAACATTCCAGGACTAGGCCACTTCTCAATCAGATTCTCACCTTAGAACATTCCTAATATTTGCAATCGAGACACATACAACAGTTTAGACGCGTGCAAGTGACACAGAGCTATGTTCAAACATTTCTAATATATATCTCATAGTCTCATAGATAGCTTAGTTGCGTGCAAGTGAGCTTAAACTATCATCAACTTAACTATCATGACAAGAAAAAGAAAATCAACAAACTAGATATTACTTGGGAATGGAGAATATGTTGAATGCTAACATATTTTTTGAAGTCGAACAAAAGATTCAGAGTCCAATGGCGAGAATATATTGAATCAGATTATCCATCAAAATGCTTCAAAATGGTCAGAATAACATTAGGCAGACATGATAAAACGAAATATAACAATGTCTGAGAATCCATTTTCTGACTCCATCAACATTGTGCATCACAGGAGGAAATAACCAATACTCACAGTCACACATACACACACATACGAAAATTATAAGATAGATACATACATACACAGGAGACAAGCAGACAGCGCCGGTGATGAGTAGGCAGCGTGTGGGGGACAAGACAACACGACTATGGTTAGCAGACGACACAGCGGTGAGATGGGGGCGCAGATCTTTGCACCTGAAAATGTCACAATCTTTGCACCTGAAAACAACCCAAAACACTGATAGAATCCATCTCCAAAACTCCTAAGATGTTGAAATCTTACACTCTAATATTGGCACAGACACAACAACGATGCTCGTGACTAGGGCGACGGCGGCAGGGCGGAGGAGCAGACGCAGGCGGCAGACACAGCGGCGACGCTCGTACAGAGCAAATTCCGGATAGGGCAGAGGCTAGGGTGGCGTGTCTAGTAAAGAGAAGCGAGTGAGAGAGAGAGAGAGAGAGAGAGAGAGAGAGAGAGAGAGAGAGAGAGAGAGAGAGCGCAGGAGAGAGGGAGAGAGAGAGCGTGCCAGAGAGAAAAATAGACATATCAATTTTGAATATATAGAGATTAGAGTAGATTAGGGTTTCAATTAGGGAGACCCAGTTAGAAAGGAAGCTCGGTTTGCAATGGATGAAACCCGAGAGAGAGAGAGACAGAGAGAGTGAGAGTGAGAGATATAGAGAGAAAGAGAGATACTGGCGCTTGCAGTGGCTGACCGGAGCGGAGGTCGTCGGCGTCAACACTATGGTTTGGGAATCTCAATTTTAGGGATTTTAGCACAAAGTAAAATCTAGGGATTTAGGGATTTTAGGGCTTCGTCGCCATGTGCGAAGAAGAGGGTGTCAGGCGGCGGAGGAACGGCGGCAGGCGGAGGAGCGGCGGCAGGCGGAAGAACGGCGGCGGAGAGGACGAACGACAGCGTGGAAAAGAAAGGAACAGCGATTTTAATGGTGGGCGAAATTAAGGAATGGAGGAAGAATGAATTTAATCGCTTGGGTCCTAATTAAAAACACCCAATATTATTTTAATTTAAAAAACAATCTAATACATAACATAATTAATAACGGTAAAATTTATTGTTATTAAAGCATGCTCATACATAACACAAAGCATATCGGTATTAAAAACGCGTTATTAAAAATAACATAAGTAACACTCATAGATAACGTCAGACTAAAAAACGTTATAAATGATCATAGATAACAGTTTTCTCATAACGACTTTTTGAAATCTCCGTTATATATGCAAAAAGGCGTTCATACATAACGGATATTTAAAATATCCGTTATCTATGAGGCGTTATGTATTTAAAATACCAAAAAAATACTCCATCCTAGAACACAATATTACATGGTTGTGGAATGCTCTTCCACTTCTGTGTGGTACTATAATTGGTCTCCTTGATTTTTAAAAATGAAGTCCTTTTCCTTTAAAAAAATCGGTTTTTAATACCCTAACTATACGAAAAGTATATTAATTATACTTTTAGTAGCATACGACCTTCACATGTATATCGGTATATGACAATTATATATAGAACACATACACAAATAATTCATTCATGAGAAAATTTGTGAGTGAAAAAATGAGCCTTTTATCCCAAACTCCGAAAGATTTAACGGTGCCGAAAATTAATTCAAAGTTGAAAAATCACTTTGAGTATGTGCATAACGCAAACTATATCTTTTAAGCAAGAAAAAGTGTAGATTTATGCCAGAACTATATATTCTTCGTATTATGTAGATCTACGGTACCAAACATCATTCTTATCAAGAAATGACACAAAACATTAATGAAAATAAATCCACAATTGATGACATAAACTTTTAATGTAAACAAAAATAATTGTTCATGAATATTGTAAATGAACAAAAATACAATCTCAATTATTTGTTTACCTGTGCATGTAGATAATGGTACATAATTATCATTACTACTTACTAAATATGCAATCTTATAAACTAGTTTCTAAAAAATATGGTAAAAGATGATTGAGTTACAAAACATAAAATAAGTTTTAACATCAAATTTTTATGAAAAATTAATTACTTATATATCTTTCATAAGTTTCTTCATTTGAATATTTGAATTTGAAATCTTAATATAAGTTATTCAATTTAATAAACATATATTGATATTAAGGTTACAAGATATCCAAAATATACTAGTAATATGTTACTCCCTCTGTCCCGTTCATTTTGTCTCTCTTTCCTTAAATGGATGTCCCACTCATTTTGTCTACATCCAAATATAGACATAATGAGTGGTTATAAGAGTTTCTCTCTTATCCCTTTCCAATCTCATCCACTAATTTATTAAACAAACAACTTTCCTTAATCTCCGTGTCCAATAATAAGGAGACAAAATGAGCAGGATGGAGGGAGTATATATTTTGAAACATGAATGTTTTTTTTCATCATAGTAGATAGGGGTTGAAGGAGGGGGCGGGCAGGGGGTCACTGAACCCCCTAAGATTTTGAAACAAAATGAGTACATTTAAATGCAGTGACGGAACTAGAAACTTTTAAGTGATGAGGCTAAAAAATTAATTATAAATTTAATATATTATGTATAAGTAAAACTTTAAACTAAATTTTTAAAATTTAGAAGATATAGTGCAATCATAATATAATATCATCACATCATTAAAATGGCATTAAACGTTTATATTGTTTTTTTTTCATATTTTGAAAGCGTTCATATTATATTTATTAGCATTTATGCAAGAACTACAAACATTTTATGATAAAATTGAAAAATGTGGTAGTTATAAATAAAAATTATTATTCATGACTTAATTTATTGTCCTTATTTCCCTTATAAAATTACCATGGTGAGAAATAAATGAATCATCGAACTAGACTACCACAAAACTAGGAATTTCGTATAAGAGTTCCTAATATATAGAAATTTTGATATAAATGAGAGAAGTAAAATAAATAAAAATGAGAAATGCATTCAATTTAACATAACAATATTTTATAAAATATAATTATTTTTTTAAAATATATTTTGTAAAATATAATTATAGAACTATTATAATGTCTATTACCTATATATAAGGGGTGGGGCCCAAGAATCGGGGGTTGTCCGAGTAATCTATTACTATTATTTAATTAGAAATGTCATATTTTTATATTGAAGTAATCTATCTTCTCTTACTTTTGGAGAGTTTACACGAAATACAGAACTTAATTCAACTCAATAAATTTCACCCAAGTTTATAAAGAATAGAGAACTTAATTCAATTCAATAAATTCGACTTTGAATTAATATACTATTAGGCTATCTGTAATCTTTGGAGACTACTAGTGGTCTCCAAATGGTCTCCAGGAACACTTTTCTACTAGAGACCTCTTAGAGATACCTACTTTAGCAATGCAACTGTCTCCAAGTTGTCTTTATCTTTAATATTAAATAATTCCACATTTTCATTAAATTAATTCATAAAATTTCATCAATAAAAATAACATAAAATATTACATTAATTCAAATAAAATAAAATATTACATTAATTGAAATAAAAGAAAAATTACATTAATTAAAATAAAATAAAATATACATCCGCATAAATAAAAAAAATTACATAATTAAAATTAAAACTACTCCGGTAGAGCTCCAAATTTGCGCTAAAGGTGCTCGGTGAGATTATTGGTAAGCCGATGGTGCTTTCATTGATCTCTGAGGTCGGCTTTCCGAGCAAGATATTTTCCTTAAAGGCGATCGGAATGGCCATCCGGGATATCCCGCTAGTGGACGGAGAATCGGAGTCGTCTCTCCAATTCTCTGCATGCTCCCGCTCATCTTCGATGATCATGTTGTGCAAAATAATGCACGCGAATATGATATATCGGAGATGTCTCGTGTACCAGCACCGATCCGGAGTTCGGATTATTACCCATCGGGCTTGGACCACTCCAAAAGCCCGCTCTATGTCCTTTCTGGCCGACTCCTGCATCTTCTTGAACTTCGCCGTCTTTGGGTCGGTTTCAACCTTCGGTGCTTTGATCAGTATTGGTCAAGAAGGGTAGATCTCGTCGGTCAAGTAGTACCCCTTAAGGACGTTGATGTCGTTGTTAGAGTCGGCCCACCCAAAAAAGGCATGCCAGATCCACAAATCACACGACGTCACCGCCTCCAAGATCAAGGTAGGCACGCCTTGATAGCCTCGCGTGTAGGCACCCGCCATCCCTTTTGGGCAGTACCTCCAAGCCCAGTGCATGCAATCCAGGCTCCCGAACATCCCAGAAAACCCATGCCGCGCCTCATGCATTTGGAGTAGACGTGTGGTGTCGGCAGCGGTTGGTTTCCTCAAGTATCGTTCGCCGAAAAGGTCGATCATTGCTCGGCAAAATTTTTTGAGGCAAACTCGGCCCGTGCTATCTCCAATCTTCAGGTACTCGTCGAACACATACGCAGCACCACCGGTCGCCAGTTGTCGCACCGCCATCGTGCATTTTTGCACCGACGTCAGCCCCCATCGTCCAAGTGCATCTTGTCGATGTGTGAAGAAGTGGACGTTGTCCTCCAACGTCTTGCAGATGCACAAGAACAGATACTTATGCATTCGGAAATGGCGTCGGAAAAAGTGCTCGCCGTAGGTGGGGTTGTCGGCGAGTAATCGGCGTGTAGGAGCGACGCCGCTTCACGGTCTCGGTCGACGAACGACCTCGCCCTCTTCTACTTCTTTTTCTACGCCGCTAAGTATTCACGGAGGTATCGATCTATGTTCGCTATGATCTCCGGTACCTCGTCGTCGGTACCGGTCTCGACATATTCGACCGACGAAGATGAAAAACTCGATGAAGACATATTTTGAGAGTTGAATTTGAGAGAGAAAGAGGTTGTATTTTTGTTCTGGGATGAATGAGGGATGAGAGGTTGTATTTATAGTGGAGGAAAAGAATATAAAAAAAAAAATCGGCATTTAGCTATTGAGGAAACAACATTCAAATTTTTTTTTCCTTTGGGCGCGTGTAAAACACACACCCTTATTTTATTTTTTTTAAATTCAAAAATATCGCGTGTGCAAGCCACGCGCTAGCTTCGAGCCGGTCTATTGCGTTCGAGCTGGTCTCGAGCTCGTCGGGCTTGCAACATGGGGTCTCGAGTTTGTGCCGTCTCGAACCCCCTTCGAGACCCGCCATGGAGACGGTGTTAAGGGCAATTTTAGTATTTTTCTTATGGTTGAATTTAAATTTAGAGTTCATTATAGATTTGTAGTGAGAATGAATCTTGGATTTTTCTCAAATAATATTTTTTTTAGATTAGCACCCATAGTTTACATCTTATGTTGAATATTTAAATTTTTGTAGCTATTATAGATTGTTTGTTTAATTGTTTATAAGTGAATTAAATCAATACGTATTAGGCTACCCGCAATTTTTGGAGACCACTAGTGGTCTCCAAAGTGTCTCTAGCACCCTCTTTTCTACTAAAGACAGCTTGGAGACACATACCTCTGCAACCTAACGGTCTTCAAGTTGTCTCTATCTTTAATATTAAACAATTCTACATTTCCATTAAATTAATTCATAAAATTCCATTAATGAAAATAACATAAAACACTGCATTAATTCAAATAAAATAAAATATTACAATAATTGTAATAAAAAAATTACATTAATTGAAATAAAAAAAAAATTACATTAACTAAAATATGGACTACTCGGGTAGAGGTCCAAATTTGCGCCAAAGGTGCTCGATGAGATCATTGGTAAGCCGATGATGCTTTCTTTGATCTCTCAAGTCGGCTTCCCGTCTGAGATATTCCTCAAAGGCGAGCGGAGTGGCCCTCTGGAATATCCCACTAGTGGACGGAAAATCGGCATCTTCTATTCAATTCTCCGCATCCTTTTGCTCGTCTTCGATGATCATGTTGTGCAAAATAATGCACGCGAACATGATATTTCGGAGATTCCTCGTATACCGGCACCGACCCAGAGAAATCCAAAAGCCCGCTCTATGTCCTTTCTGGCCGATTCCTGCATCTTCTTAAACCTCGCCGTCTTTGGGTGAGTTTCAACCCGCGGTGCTTTGATCAGTGTTGGCCAACAAGGGTAGATCCCGTTGGTCAAGTAGTACCCCTTGTCGTACTGCCTTCCCATGACGGTGAAGTTGCACGCCGGAGCTCCATCTTGAAGCACGTCGGTGAACAAGGGCGACTGATTGAGGACGTTGATGTCGTTGTTGGAGCCGACACACCCAAAAAAGGCATGCCAGATCCACAAATTACACGACGCCATCGCCTCCAAAATTAAGGTAGACACGCCGTGATCATCGCGTGTGTAGGCACCCGCCCACCAATTTGGGCAATTCCTCCAAGCCCAGTGCATGCAATCCAGGCTTCTGAGCAACTCCGGAAACACATGCCGCACCTCGTGCATTTGGAGCAGACGAGCGGTGTCGGCAGTGTTTGGTTTCCTCAAGTATCGCTCGCCGAAGAGGTCGATCATTGCTCGACAAAATTTTTGGAGTCAAAGCCGGGCCCATGCTATCTCCGATCTTCAAGTACTCGTCGAACACATCCGCAGCACCACCAGGTGGCCAGTTATTGTACTACCTCGTGCATTTTTGCATCGACATCAGCCCCCATCGTCCAAGTGCATCTTGTCGATGCGTGAAGAAGTGGACGTTGTCCTCCAACGTCTTGCAGATGCGCAAGAACAGATGTTTATGCATCTGGAAACAGTGTCGGAAAAAGTGCTCGCCGTAGGTGGGGTTGTCGGCAAAGTAGTCGGTGTGTAGGAGTGTACCGCTTCACGGTCGCGGTCGACGAACGACTTTGCCCTCTTCTTCTTCTTCTTCTTCTTCTTCTTCTTCTTCTTCTTCTTCTTCTTCTTCTTCTTCTTCTTCTTCTTCTTCTTCTTCTGTGCCGCTAAGTGTGCACGGAGGGCTCGTTCCACGTCCGCCATCATCTTCAGGACCTCGTCGTCGGTACCGATCTCGACATATTCCATATACGAAAATGAAATGCTCGATAAAGACATTCTTTGAGAGTTGAATTTGAGAGAGAAAGAGGTTGTATTTTTTTTGTGCGATGAAAGAGAGAAAGAGGTTGAATTTATAGTGTAAAAAAAGAAGGAAAAAAAATCGGCTTTTAGCCGTTGCAAACGGCCAATTTTTTTAACTTTCCACCCGTTAGGCGTGTGTAAAACACGCGCCATTCAAATTTTTTTTTTAAAATTTTCGGAACCGCGCGTGTATACCATGCGCCTGCTCGAGCCGGTCTCGACTACTTGTTCGCACTTTTCTTTAACACGCCGCAAGTGCACGGGTGCTATTGTGTATATGGAATCAAGGTCGTATTCCACAGAGACTGATCCAACTTAGCAAATACTACTTTCAACTATTATCCTCTATTTAGACTACAAATTTTAATTTTTTATTTTTAATGAAACTAATTAAGAAAACGAATATCAAATAAAAAGCAGACAAAACTCTGTAAAGATGCAAATAAGAAAAAGGTATCCTAAGGCTTCGATTTCAATGGACAATTAAAATTCAAATCTTAATCAATCAATCAATTAACACTAGGACTCGACTCTTCTTAGAACAATCACAAAGATAGCTTAAACCTACTCCCGTAGCGAATAAACCGTTGATCACATGATGGACGAGGACGATTCAACAGCTCCTCTTGAGTATGAGACTGATCTATCCGCCATTTGTAGTGCAATGGTTGTCGGCTTGAGTTCTCCAATCTCCAACTTGTTGAAAATAGATAAGGGCATGAGATTTATGCTTGCCCCTAAATCACAAAGAGCTCTCCCAAAAGTTTTTCCTCCAATCACACAAGAGATGGTAAAGCTCCCCAGATCTTTAGTCTTGGCCGGCAACTTTCTTTGCAAGATGGCACTGCACTCCTCGTTGAGATTAATGGTCTCAAAATCCCCCAATTTCTTCTTGCGCGATACCACATCCTTGAGAAACTTGGCATAATTTGGCATTTGTTGTAAAGCTTCTACCAATGGAATGTTGATATCTACCTTCCTAAAGATATCCAAGAATCTCGCAAAGTGCTCCTCCATCTTCTTCTTTTGATGACGTTAAGGATAAGGCATAGGAGCTACAATTGATTTAGAAGTTGGTGCCTTCTTGGTTGTCGTTTCCGAATCAACTCTTTTTCTTTGTCTTGATCCTTCTCTTCCGGATGGGTGGATGCTTCCTTGTCTTGTTTGTCAACCTTTATCACCTCCGGCTCATCACTAGGCATCTTAGGGCCATCATATGAGGTACCACTTCTCAAAGTGACTGCTTTACATTGCTCCTTTGGGTTGATCACGGTGTTGCTTGGAAACTGCCCTTGTTGATGTTGGCTTGTCAAAGTATTAGCAATGTGACCCATTTGTTTCTCCAAGATCGAGATCCGTGTATTCATATCCTTCTTATCGACTTCACTTGCTTGCATGAATTTAGCAAGTATCTCCTCAAGTTGTGGCTTCTTCTCCTCCACAATTTCACCGTTTGAAACAGTAAATCCGGGCGGTGGTGTCAATGCATTGTTGGGATTCGCATAAGAAAGGTTAGGATTGGTCCTATTACCTTGGTAATGATTTTGAGGCCTTTGCGATGTCCCATAAGCTGCTCCAGGAAGGTACCCATACTGTTGCTTGTAATTCTCATAGCCTCTGCGGTTGACATAATTCACATCTTCAACATCCACTGCTTCCCCTTGAGATGGTCCATGCCTTTGACTCATCATGTCCTCCATTTTGGTCATAAAGTTTGACATTTGAGCTGTCAACTTGGCTATGGGATCGTTGTTTGTGAGAATCGCCACTTTCTTTGGTGCACTCCTCGAATCCGGCCATTGATGATTGTTTGCTGCTAACTTCTCAATGATGTCCGTTGCGGCTGCACATCCACGCTCCAGAATGTCTCCTTGACCGGCAGCATTCAATAGATTCTTGACTTCTCCGGTGCACCCATTGTAGAAAATCAACACCTTCTCATTGGCAGAAATCCCATGATTGGGACACTTTCGCAGCATCCCCTTGAACCTCTCCCAAGCCTCATAAAACGTCTCTCCATCAAATTGACGGAACTGTTGAATCTCTAAACCTCAGCTTCATCGTCTTGCTTAGAGGGAAGTATTTGTAGAGGAAAATCTCCACAAAATCATTCCAATTTGTAACTGCAGTCGGATCTAAGGCATGGAAACAAAGCTTAGCCTCATCTCGTAGAGAGAATGAGAAGAGGCGTAACTTGATTGCATCATGTGGCACCCCATTCATTTTGACAGTCTCGCACACCTCCAGAAACTGACTTAGATGTGCATGAGGATCTTCAGCCGGTCTACCTCCAAATTGATTGTTCTGCACCATGGCAATAAGTGACGCCTTAAGCTCAAAGTTGTTGGCATTAATGGTTGGCCCGAAAATTCCTCTCTGATGTACTACAGGTTGAAATTCAGCCTTGATTGGAGTTTCCTGTCTGGCCGTTTGTGCGGCAATGAGTTACTGAAGCTGTTCTTGCATAGCTCTGAAAGTTACCGGATCAACTGGTGGATTTTGTTGTTGATCCTCCATATTTTGACCTCGTGTTCTTCTTATCGCGTTGTTGCGACGACAAGTAGCTTCAATCTCTGGATTCAAAGGCTCCAAGGGTAATTCTTGTGACCTTCTTTGCATGCACTACCTGTGTATCACAACAAAAATAAAAAGAAAAATTAGTATAATAATATAATATATGTCTAAATTAGTCTCAAACAATCTAATCGTAATATTGCTAAAATTAAAACAGTCCCCAACAACGGCGCCAAAAACTTGTTTGCACTTTTCTTTAACACGCCGCAAGTGCACGGGTGCTATTGTGTATATGGAAGCAAGGTCGTATTCCACAGAGACTGATTCAACTTAGCAAATACTACTTTCAACTATTATTCTCTATTTAGACTACAAACTTTAATTTTTGAATTTTTAATGAAACTAATTAAGAAAACGAATAGCAAATAAAAAGCAGACAAAACTCTGTAAAGATGCAAATAAGAAAAAGGTATCCTAAGGCTTCGATTTCAATGGACAATTAAAATTCAAATCTCAATCAATCAATCAATTAACACTGGGACTCGACTCTTCTTAGAACAATCACAAAGATAGCTTAAACCTACTCCCGTAGCGAATAAACCGTTGATCAGATGCAAGGGTTTTCGTTCCCAACAAACATCATATGCATGCAACTCCAAAAAGATCCTAAGATTAATGATCTCACAAAAGGCTCGTCCTCTCCCGGTTATTTCGCAATGCGTGTCCTATGTTCCAGTTCATGTATTAATCCACATCTCCCGACTATTGAATTAACACAACTAATATGCAAAATTGGTGGTCAATCAATCAAGCATGCAAGACAAATCAAGAACATAAAAAAGAAGAGAATGTCGTAATTGATTAATTGACTAAGAATCAAAGATTAATTATCCATCTACTCTCTAACCCTAGGATACAAGAAAATTAGCTACTCATAATTAAAGAAAACACACAATCAAAAGAAAAGGAAATAATAAGCATTAAATAAGAAAAACTGTAGTCGAAACAAATCTCGTCTTGAACTCTTGAACAAGTCTTCAAAACTCCAAGACAAACCTTAAAGAAAATTAAAACTAAGAATAATATACAAGAGATGTGTCTAGATGTGTTTTGGAGGACATATATTTATATAGGTGTGGGGAGTACAAGGTTGTATCCTAGTAGGAGTAGGAAATAACCAAAATAAGAGAAAATAACCAAAAATAGCACAAATCTAGAAAATTCGCGTGATGTCCGTGTGTGTGCTGGTCTAGCGCGCAACATTTTTATTTTGGCCCGTTCTCCTTCGTTATAACTCCGATTTTGGATCCGTTTTCGCCTACGAACTCCTATCGAACTGTACTTTCATTCTATCATGTTCAATTTGCATAAAATTAATTCCAAATTTCTGCAAAATCAAACAAACAACGAACAATCATCATATTTCACAAATTAACAATATTTAAGCACAAAACTCATTCCAAACATGATTTTCCAATATAAATTGACATCAATTAAGCTTATAAAGATGAGAAAATCCATGTTTAACACTACTTGAGCTCGTCGTGGATGCAACGCAGCCGTCTCCAGCTGCAGGGGTCTCGAGACCCCTTCAAGACGCGGCTTGAAGACGCGATGCAGATAGTCTTAGATATGAACTTTAACGTCTACGTTTTATCGCGAATATTTATGGTATTAAGTATTTTTTTTAAGAGATGGACATTTAGGGTTAAAAGTTGAAAGTTAAGGTGTATAACTAACTTAAATACTTGGATGCTTTATTTGATGAACGAGTTCAGGGATCGTGGCAGCTTAGCAATGTGTGATACCGTATTTCTCTCATGTTCATAAATAATGTTATAAGTAAAATGACAATTAATTATCATGGTGTAATTGTTTATATGTTGACCTTTTAATTTTAGTTAATTGTTTGCACTAATTTAGTTATTTTAATTCAAATAAATAGTTTGACTCTAAAAAATTTCTTTTCAATCACATCATTTTGAAAATGAGTGAAAAGAAATTTTCTATTATAAGGTTGCATCTATATATGAAAGGAGTTGTGCAGAGTGTCTTGAATCAGTCACTCAGTGGATGAAAATAATTTGTAATAACAAGGATATCCGAAAATATGTTTTTATTGTGTTATTGGTTACACTTGATAAACTTACTTGTGATAACCTGACAAAAATGGGGATCAAATGTGGGCAAATTGGATGGAGCCACCAACAAACGTGCATCCACCCCAAATTTGCCGCCATACGTGTGGTAAAGTAATTTCTTTTTTCATTTCCTTTAATGTTTAGTTATTTTTCAATTTTTTATTAATAAAAGTTTACTATGGTATAATTATGCAACCATATATCAACTGTTCACTTATACATTGACATAATTATTTGTCTATAAATACAACCGCATACCAAATATTCTATCCGTAGGCGGAAAAATGTCCTAGTTATCACATTTAAAGTGTACACTAAAAAATGTCCCATTTCACTTTATGAACTTATATACCTTAAAAAATCTTATTTATTTACACTCATTTGTTATTGATGGACCCACCTCCCAACAACTTTATCACTATTTTTTGTTAATACCACTATTTTTTTGTCAATACCACTACCCCTACTATTTAACTTTTACCCCACTCATAACAACTTTACCAATATTCTTAATATCCGTGCCCAGCTATCAATGGGGCATTTTTTCGCGTACGGAGGGAGTACATTATTAACTACTTAATGGCTCCTTTTAAATTTCAAATAATTAAAAATAACATATAAAAACGATTAAAAATACATTATTCTACAATAGGTTTTGAAAATGAAAATATATACCCTAATTGAAAAACATAAACACTAGAGGAGAAATATAATTATTTCTATTTTTATAGTCAACTTTTCTTTTCTCATGCGTGTAGCTGGCTACAGTGAATCCGAATATCATTACGGTACAATTTCTATAGCATGAACAATGTATTTCAACATAAAACATTGGACATTGGGAAGGGAGCTAAATCATAGTTTGCTAAATACATTTTTAAATTATTTTTATTACTCACAAATTGAACGACACGTGTCGCGAGATTAAGAAATTGGAGGTAGCCTAGGTGGTGCCACCATCCTAAAATTTGACTATGTGAGTATGCTATGGCCATCGTCCTATATGCTCCTGGAGCAATGCTTCGACGGCTAGGTTTGAATGTAGCTATTTCTATTTTTATTATATTTTTCATTTAATTTAATAGTTAAAAATATGACTTTTGAATTTCTTTTTATTGTATTGTTTAACCATAGTTGTACACGTTTTACGAGGCAATCTTGATCATTTTACAAAATCTGCTGGAAGCTTTCGTCCTTCTCTTTAGTTATGTTTGACCCATTTTATTTTTGTTTGTTTGTTTCTATATTGAATTATTTATATTAATTAAATAATTTGTGTTTGTTTAAGTTCCTTAATGACTGGGACATTTATTTAAGATTATTTAGTCGTCTTTGTAATTAATAATTTGGTTAAATATATTTTAATATAATATTAATAATTACTTATAATTTGTAATTTTAACCATTTATTTGGATGTATTATAATCCTTTATTTTACTTATAAATTTGTTTGTTGTTTTACATGAACTTTCTTCTATTAGTAAATTTGGATATAATATCTGGTGTTTTTCGTATTATGTTCGCTCTGTTTATTTAATTATGTAAATTAATATTTGGGTTTTCTGATTTGTTTATTCTTTTGGGTCATACATTTTTTTGTTACCATGGCTTCTGAACAATCTTTCCCATCTATTTCAACACCCGATTGCAAAGTAAGATTGATTTTTTATATTTGTTGTAATTTTGTTTCCTGATTAGGGAAATATAATCTTGGACATGTCCTTTTATCTAACTCTCATTCCTGACTCATATCAAACAAGCATTGGTGTTGTAGTAAGCATACTCACACTCTTGCAACGTGGTCGTTTGTAATTATAGCCCACATTACAAGGGCGTTTTTGAAATTGATAGTTCTTTAGGATATGGGAATGGAGGACTGTAATGGCGTGCCCAATTCTTAATTACAAAAGATGCAATTTAAAAAATCATCTTTCACAATTTAGAACAAACAAGCCTAATTGTTATTTGAAAAATGAAATAGCAGAAAAATTATACATGAGCCCTACTTAACTAGCAAGAACATTAGCTAATACTTGCCGACCATCATCATTTGCATGTAATTTTTAAAAGCCAACGTGATTGAATGTAAAATGGAGTATGAGAAATTGGCGCATATGAATTCATACCTCAATCATCATGGCGAATCATTTTGTGGATCTCTCGATTATAAATGAAGATTATGATGCCTTAAGTTAAAAACTTCTACCACATACATACAAAAGATCCAATTTTGAAAATCATCGTTTCATAATTTTCAACAAACAAGCCCAATTGTTATTTGAAAAATGATATACCTGCAAAATTATATATTATCCCTACTTAAATAGTAAGAACATTAGCTAATACTTACCAGCCATCATAATTTGACTGTAATTTAAAAAAGCCAATGTGATCGAATGTTATTATGAGTAGGAGAAATTGGCCAATATGAATTCATATTGCAATCGTCATGGCGAATCATGTTTTAGATGCTTAGATTATAATTGAAGGTTATGATGTCTTACGTTTAAAATTTCAGCCACATACAAGCAATAAGCTATCACAACAATCACACTCTACAGTGAAGTTATACTTTTAAGTTAGAATATTGAGCTTCAACATATGCAGAAGCTCGTATAGTTACACAAACACTTGTAGCTTTATTAACATGTAACAAGCTAATCTATCATTTTGCATTAATGTTGTGCTCGAAAAAATAAAATGTGGTGGCCAATTTAATCAACCGTGCGTAAATTAAGGCCATGGTTGAACTACACAATCTAGAGAAAAAGAAATTGGCCAATGCCAATTCATACTGTGTTCACAATGGCGAACTATTTGTGTAATCATAGATGATAAATAAGGGTGAGTGTTGTAATTTTTCATAAGAGTTCTCCATGGCAAGTATTCTCTTAGTTTAGAGGCGACTTTAAATCTAATTAATGCAATTTTTTCCTCCTTAACTATTAGAGATGATGATTTAATCTAAACTTAGGTTGATTCAGATATAATTTCGTAGTATTTCATCATCTCGTGAAAAGGCCAATATAATCTGGTACCCCAGTATTTGGGCCAATATACTATACGAAAATTACAAATAAATGTCGTTGGCTGGAGGCCAATGCTTTTCCGCTTACAATGGCAATTAGTACATGACATTTATTATAGATATAAAAACCTTTTAACATCTTAAAATATGACATTATAGTCGATGGCTGCATATCATCATTGGACTACTACACTTGGTGATAAAGCAAGAGTAGTCAAGTTTGAAAAGTGAACTCTTACATTGGTGAAATTGTGTACAATACACAATATTCTTACAATTACTTAACTAAAGGATAATGAGATAACTATCCTAAGTTATTATGATTCTGATTATTACAACAATAATACACTAGGGCCATCACAATCTTCAGCTTATTCGGTTATCGCCATTGTTGTCGTTGTGTTGATATTCCTATGAACGTGGCCTTCGTTAATTAGGCCAGAAATAATGAAGGCTATTTATAATTCTTCATTTTATAGGTGGAAGAATGTTCATGATTCACTAATCTACAATTGTATGATATTTTGTGAATTCCAATTTACTTAAAGTGGTAATTTAAATACAATTTTGTGAATTCTTGCATTCTTCCTAATTGATTACAAGATGTAAGGTACATATATTTAACTTATAGGGTTGCGATGGTTAATAATAATTCGCCAATATGAGAGAATCTCCTAAACTTGTCCGAATTATTACAATTGTTTGAGTACTAACAATATAATCAACTACAATCAATTATGATGCAGTTGAATAAATTTCAGTAGTCGTTCTAATACTCCCTCTGTCCCGTTCATCTTGTAACATATTTCGGGATGTCTCATTCATCTTGTAATATTTCCCTTTATGGAAATAATTAGAAAATCACTTTATTCACTTTAAACCCACTTTATATCACATTAACAACACTTTATTTCATTTTATTACTACACTAATCACCACCTTTACTCTTAATATTCTTCTTCTTAATAACGGGGCCGAAAAAAATGATACATTATGAACGGGACGGAGGGAGTATTTAATTTTGGATACAGCCATGATGATATTACGATAAATTAACTTTGACCATCGTAAAAAGAGTCTTAAGAACTTGATCCACGATGGCAGTAGCCAACTAAGAAAGATATTATTTCCATGAATATTAAGTACTAAGTTTTACTGCATATTAAATATTATATTTTTCTAAGTGTAAATTAAAAGTATTTATATACTATTAATTTTTTTAATTTGTACTCCATAATATATATATATATATATATATATAATATTTTATATGTTTTAAATTATATTTATACAAAGATACATTAATATCACCATGACGAGCATGTCGAACAAAATCAGAGATCACGAACGATCCTCTTTCAGAGCTCAAGAAAAGTATTTTTTGCTATACTGAGATTAGTTTCATGACGCAATTTTGAGTTACTAAAATGCAAGTATTTCAATTTAGAAAATGTATACACAAACTAGAAAATAACAAGAAAAAAAAACCATTATAGAGAATTTCTCCTTTTTTTCTCTTGTTTTATCCACAATGTGGTAAAGAAATTTAGTAACAGAATGTTGTGGTTTACAGCAAAAAAAAATTGCTATCTATGTATGTATGTACCATTGAGCTACCCTTTCTCTTAAAATTACAAGACGATCGATGCAACTATAGTAACTCTAAGACTATTCAGAAGCATTTTGAATCAACAATGTCAGATGAAATTGATCACTATTGTTGTAGCCGATCCCAGAAGCGCACCAACAGCAACCTGAAGTTAAACAACAAACTTCATAACTAACAAGTGATCCCAATTAATCAGAAACACCACCATTGTTGAATGATAAATGGAAAATGCTGGTCTATGCTCTCCAATCATGTCAAATAATTGGCAATCTAGAAAAACAAAAGAGTAAAAGATCTTTAGATAAAAAAGTCAGTGTCACTGCAATCACCAAGATCAATTTTCTTAACAAACAGAAAAATTAGTTATTTTCTTGATTACAATATGAGTACGATTGAGCTTTCTTCACTGCAAAACAACACAAAGGTGTGTGTATAATTTAATAAAACTTTGTTCCACAATCCTCAGCTTTTACAAATTAAAAAATAAAAACTTTAGCTAATTAATTAGTAAATGGAAATGAAACCTCAAATCAGCTAATCAATTAGAATTGCTCGCATACTAGCATTGATATCCTTCTGAACCCTTTCCATGACGCTAGCAGAAGGACTTTTCTTTGTCTAACAAGTTAACAAGGAACAATAAATAAATTAACAGAAAAATTACTACTTAAATTTCTACAAGATATTTATGACTTGTTATACCAATACCTCATATGCTCTCAAGTGTTTGTAGATATGATATCACACGGCTGTGGATCTTTGAGGTTATCATCGACATCGACATCGACAACCTTGTTACCACTTCGAGGTTATATTCGTCTTCAGTTTTAGCTTTCTGCTCCAATTCGAAGTAGCTGAATTCTGAATCGCACCGATTTCTGCCTAATTCCTCATTCTTGTAGCCCGCCCAAATTGACTTCGGCCTCTTCACCTGGAAAGACTCCCTTTCTGACGAGGATAAGAAGATGGATGTGCCACCGCAACTTGAATTGGAGAAGGTCCATGCTAGAATTTTCCCAATCTTTCTGCGCCTTTTTCATCTGGGTGACGGATTTTCTCCGACCAACGGCTTTTTCGCTCACCTTCTTCTCAATCCCCTGTGATGGGGCATAAGGACAGCGATGAGTAGGAAGGAAGAGAGAGATAGAGAGAGAAAATAAGACTGCAAAATGATGTATATTTTGTATTTAAGGGTTAAAAGGAAGAACTAATAAACTAAAATTGACATTACTCTCGTAAACAGAAAATGGCCATGAATGATATTAGAGAATAGATATGATGAAATCATGGGATCTGTAATCGCCACTGTAAAAAAGAGCAAATTTAGATGATTCTGACCAATTTCCCAATGGTTGGCCATGAAATTGTAAATCTCGCCATGAAGAAACATACGAGACTCGATGAAGATTGTCAGAATCTTGCTTTTTCAGATCAAACTAACTCATGCGGTTTGAGTTAACCTATGATTAAAATAAAATATTAATATAAAATTTCAATAAAACATTATTTTTCAAAATGAGTTTAAGACCTAATTTTGACGTGTCAATAGATCCTCGTTGTTAAGCACTTCTGGAGCACAATGGACTATGCCGTATGCTATGCAGCAAGGCGGATCAGAGTAAAAAGATATTTTACTGTTTTCTAGTTAACTGGTTTTTTTTTTCTTTTTTGATAATCCATTTAACTTTTTAGTTAAAAAAACAAGAAATAAGAAAGGGAAAATAAATTTATTTTTAGAGGATTCGTACTCGTTCCATCGTGTTCAACTTCTTTCATTTTATCATTTTTAATAGAAAAGAGGAAATAGTTTTTTTTATGGCATAATTAATTATGAATAAAGGCTATAACAAAACTGGAACTCGATGTTTCTTTTCAGTGGTCAAAAAAAATTTACAGGTCGAAATTGATACGTATATAATAGTAACTAAAGTAACAATATAGCGATACTAAAATTAAGTGAATATATCTCTCGACGATGCGGTATTGTCGTTCATGGTTGGATCTGGATCTTCGTATAATGGAATCGATCATTTTTTAATTTAGAATTAGGTCCGTGGAGTACAGTTATTTTATGAAACTATACAGATATAAACAAAACTTATGAATTTAATATAAGAAACAAATTTGAAAAACAGAAAATTTTTAACATGGGCCAATATGGATTGATTTCAATTTTCGAAAAAATAACCAATTTCATGTGTATTGTATGTAATTATGAACTAATATAAGAAACAAATTTGAAAAACGGAAATTTTACAACATGTTCGAGAAAATAACCAATTCCATGTGTATTGTATTATAATTATCATCCTTCGTGAATAAAAATTAATTAATTAACTTTATGTAGCATACGAACTTTTACAGCATCAGGCTTCCAATTAATTAATTAATTAATTATCAATCCCGTGAAAATCAAATTACACATTGAAAAACAGTTCAAATCAATGTTATTTTAAAGTATAAAGTGCAACAATTTCCTAAATTATTTTTTGAAAAAATATACAAATGTGCATATTATAAAATATCCCTTCATTCAATGAAATTACTGGCAGATGAAAAATTATCATAAATATTTAAACAGCAAAATAAATTAAAAAAACAAAGTCAAAAAAAAAATTGATGATAGATAAAATTGTAGGTCTAAAACCAGGCCTCCAAATCAGGAGTGAATCAGAGGAAGCAGACATGCCGACCTTATTTCGCTCTCTGTGCACATTACCATGCTTCCTTCATTGTTTTTCATATCCAGAGCATCGGCTTATTGTGCACAGATTTAGACAAAAATTCATCACACAAAATGTTTATATTATCAAAAACAAACTTGAATTACGATAATAATGGAGTGAAATCACTAAGAAAAAAAAAACACGAGACGAATTTTGCAGCTGCTCATATTTTGGGATATTTGAATCTGAAGAGTTGAATTTTCGTGATTGCTATTTGTAGGCGTTGCGATCAGCTAGGGTTTCATGTAGTGTTTGATGGATTACCGAAAATGCCCTTATAATGGGCTTATTATTACTGGACTTCGGTTCTTTCTCTTTGGTCTGGGCCGCATCCAATGCTAATAATTGGATGATTTAATATATTAAATTATTTCGTTTTATAAATGTCTTATTTAAAAAGGGCTTGTAAATTTTTAAAACTTTTTGAATTATCGCGTTTTACAGCAAAAAATAAAAATAAAAATTTGTTTCTTAATTTTTACAGTTTTAGTTTCGTTTGATTTTGCCACTCAACTCAATTTCCGTCGAATTTCGAGTTAACATGACAGTTGGGAAAAAGACGTGGACATATTTATGCATGCATGACGCTTACTTATCACTAGCATTGATATTTTCAAAAGGATTGACATCGTTTTATCTCTCTTTACTCCTTTTGGCATAATTTGTGATGCAGGTAGAAGCATGTAACCAATAAACGAATACCTTCGTTGATTCAATGAATACTAAGCAATCATAGGAGTTAAATTGTTGATTGTCTAAAGAACATCAGAAAAAGACAAAAAAAAAAAAGGAGAAATCCTAATTTTCAATTCAATATCAAAACCACCATCTGCATAAAGAAAACACAACCTATTTATACTAGTAGTGCAATTAAAACTAAACAACTAAAAAATAATCTATACGAAATAAAAGACAACTAATAAAATAAATATAAACTCTAAATAACTTGGGCTTTGGTTGTTGCAGCCTTATCTCCATCGATTTGTCGAAGAAAAAAAAAATCCTAATTCTCTATTGAGATTTTTTATGCAAAATAGTAGTTGATTGTTTTATTCCACATTTGTTTTTCCAGTTGTCATGTCAGCTCGAATTCACCATAAATCGAGTCGGGTGGCAAAATCAGACGAAACTAAAAGTTCAGAAATTATGAGGCAATTTTTTTTTCGAACTGTAAAATGCGATAACTCGAAAAGTATGGAAATTTACAAGCCATTAACCCTTTAAAAAATTTGTTTTTGGATGATATTTTTTATATTAATTCTATATTTAAATAAAAAAAAAAGGCAAAAGTATTGATTTCGAGAGGACCATGGTTTCAAGAGCTTAAATTTCAATAATATACATATTGAGTTTCATTTATGTTAGTTGCTTTGGTGAATGTTTAGAGATTTATACTGCAGCTTTAGTTGTGTAGCAGTTGTCTAAGCATATGTCTTATAGCTCGATTTAGAAGATATTGGTAAAATATGAACGATCATATTTAAGTATGGATGTTACTCATCTCAGTTATATTATTTGATTTCAAAGTATAAGTGGTACGAATTAATGCAGATGATAAAATTGTGATGTTTGTGTGTGAATATATCGAAGAGGTTCAAATTTAATGACTTCCTGTAGATATATATAAAAAAATAAAATAAAAAAGATTCATTTGATTGAATGAATTTCCAATTCATATTTGGAACTGGAACCGTTGATTTTACAGTAGTTATTGAAATGATACATGTGGACTTAACTAACATTATATGCAACTTTTGGATACGCGGGATAATGTTGCATCAGTAACTATAATTCTCCTTTAAGAAATTAAAATCCATCTATTAGACTATTTCACTTTTATTTCATTGTATTTCCTTTACCCATATTGAATTCAAATTTCAAAATACTAGTATTTCCCTGTGTTATTGTTCGAAGCTTCGAATATGCTTTTGAATGACATGATTTGTTTGGGAAGTTCTATGTTACATGTATATGTGAGAAGTGACATAGTACATTTACATATAATATAGAACTTCCCGACGTTTAGAATGAGGATATTTTGAGGTGGTAAAATGAGTCCGACTAGACCCAATCTAGTGGGTCAGTCCAGTTTAGGTCAGGATTGAGCTCAAGAATTATATAGTAAAATCTCTATTCAGGAATATTTTGGGTACGGCAGAAAAATATGACAAAATAGGAGGTTCTTCCTAAATAGAGTTTGAAGAATAATTTATTTTTTTTTTTTAATTTTAATGTACATGAACAATAATTAAATATTATAATTATTAAATACATGTATTGTATAATGTATTATGTGCAAATACATGTATTGATTTATTTCACCCAGAATATGTAGAGTCCATGACTTAAAAGTATGCATTTATGAAAATATTTTGGGTTCAACAAGAAGGTGATCATATGTACGAGCTATTGAAGACACGCAAGTTAAATGATATGATTACAATAAAAAAATGAAGTCATTATCACAAGCAACTTTAGAATAATATTTTAAGTCAACCTAAATCTATTTTAATAAGATATATATATATAATATTTATTTTATGTGATTTATTCTTTAATGAAGGTGTATTTCCTTAATATGAGACCAGAAAAAAATATGAATTATGATAAATATAGAATTTTTTTTTCTATTTATAACTGATCTCAAGTTGAAATAAATATATGATAAAAATAAAAATTTATTCCTAAATAGAGTATTTTTTTCTAGAGGTTTTACATTAGGTTGAATGAGAATTAAGGGCGGATCTGACTAGTCCAAAATGAGGCAAAGCTTGATAAGCTCACGTTGACACGGCCCAATCCAACCCTCAAATTTTAATGGTGGAATAATCTACACGTTTGAGCTTTATTAATAATAATAATAATTTATTTATGCGATAGAAAAAAAGGAATAATAATTTCGTTGTTAGAACTCAAGCAAATGAAATACGAACATGTACATGTAACATACAAATCCTGAATTTGCTCAACGACTCACTTACAATATTGAGAGAGAATAAGATTAATTAACCTTATGCATGCAAATCTCTTTGAAATATTTAATCAAACCACATAAATATAATATTGTAATTTAATGAATTCAGCTATTCTTTATCGTGCAATCAAATGATAAAGAAAAATGCGAACATTTCTTAAAGCGAGACATACCAAGGTGTTTGTTTTGTTAATTGTTAAAAAACACGACAGCGCAATGTTTTTAAGCTTTTTTGTTAATTTATTAATTGAAGAATAAAAAAATAAATTTCAAGTAAATGGGTGTAACACACGAATTTTGTTAAATAAGTATAAGGTTTATTTAATAAGCGCTGTTCATCAATTATTTATTATATTTTACATATAATTGGGAGGAAATTTATTTTGACAACAAGGAAATTAAGGATAATATATTGGAGTTTACCTGTTTAGTAACTAATGAGCCCAATCCATCAAACTGCAAACCATCCGTAGACTATTGAAAAAATTAAAATGCTGTTGGCTCAATTTTGATGATGGTACTTTTCTTTATCATGGTACTTTCTGTTTATATGACAAATGCAAAATCTTTGTAAGTACATTGGAATCCAAGTAAGTGCGCGACAACATACGTTGGGATCTATATAGCATAAATCAATGTACCTTATGAGTTATGTGTAACTGTGTAAGGGTTTAAAGTACATCACAGAGATACATATTGTGTATTTATAAGTGTAAAACATTGGGGTTGGACCAATCATACCAAAATACTATCTCGTTAAAAAAAAAAAAATGCTAGATTGATCAAAAAATATTTTATAGTATGATTTTTTTTAATCGAGCCAAAGGGCAAAGTTCGTATGCTCGATTCAGCTCATCAAAATCCTATCAGACAAGCTTGCTATGTGTCATTCCCACTACAAAAAAGCACAGAAAACTCCGATGGAATTTCCGAAGGAATAAAGAATGTTGCAGATTCTACGACAGAACAACGACGGCCACGACTAAAGGTGGTGGGATTGAAAAGCGCCAAATTCTATGACAAAATAACGACGAAACGACGACGGTAATATAACGACGGTGTGTATTCCGTCGGTGTTTAATATTAATATATAGTATTTTTAAATTTTTTTTATTATTTACGATGGAATTGCGACGTATTATCTGCGACGGTTATTTGCCGTCGTTATTTCCGTCGCAATATTTTAAT
>CM055957.1:80510173-80567089 GCA_029490685.1 Schizonepeta tenuifolia | reverse complement strand
TCAGGGATCTCGACAGGTATAATTCTCGTTACCTTATGTTTGGATTTTATTTTCTTGCCTTATGTTTGGATCTTATTTTCTTGCCTTATGTTTGGATCTTAGTTTCTTGTTTTCAACTAATTAGAAGTGTTAGCAGCTGTCTGTTGAATTATGTTTGATTAGAATGTGATTAGGATATCTGCTCACAAGTTAAAGATATTAGATATCTATTGTAATTGGGTGGTGTGTGTTTCATCATGGTTAATTGTGTGATCTTTCTGAGGAAAAGTAGTAGTTGTCCAAAATTGGGTTGAGATTCGTAGGATGATAGAACAATGTGAGGTGCATATGAAAAGACGAATACGAACATATAGAGCCCACCAGATGAAAATATCATAACAAAATTGGCAATTTACTTGTAAGCTGTACTTGGTTGTCTTGACTTAAGAGTTGGAAATATCTACTATTAATGAGGCTATAGTCTTGATTATGATAACCCTAGATGCAGCCAAACGAGCGTGGTCACCCGGGGTCGGTCCCTTGACAGCTCCCTTACATTCTGCCATTGATTCAATCATTGTTCAAAAATTATAAAGAATTTCTTACAATGAAAAATGGGTTCTACATTCTGCCATTGATTGATTCTATGATAGCCCTTTATTCTATCATTGTGCAAATTTTCAAGATTCTGGAAAAATATGTTATGCCAAGATATTCTTGCACGATATGACTGTTGTCGGGTTTGATCTCATGGAATCTGGTTAATATAGGGCGGAGGATTACTTCAAGAAAGCCACGAAGGTGGAGCCTAAGGACGCAGAGGCACTGAACAAATACGCCAACTTCCTGTGGGTGGTGAGGAACGATCTCTGGGCAGCCGAGGAGACCTACTTGGAGGCCATAGCTGCAGACCCGAGTAATACATACTACGCTGGTAACTACGCCCATTTTCTGTGGAACACGGGCGGGGAAGACACGTGCTTCCCTCTCAGCTCGCCTGATGCGGAATCGGACGGTCTGTAATTCTTGAAACTGCAACAGAAAAATGGTGATTGGATTGGAGCAGAATCACATTCTGTGAGATCAAGTATCAGATGATCTTTGTTGATGATCGGCTTTTTACTTGAGAAGGGAAAAAAGATTTTTTTTTTGTTTTGAAGAAAATCAATCATTTCTTATGATAAATATCCAGTGAGAGAGGTGAAGAGAGGTTCCTTCTCCATGAGCTAGGTTGACTTTCCATGGTTTCTATAAATAGATTTATTTTTCTTGTTTCTTATAAATATATATATAATGCTGTCATAGGTGGGGGACTGGGGGCTTTAATTTTTGTTTTCATTTTCTTTTATTTTGGTGGGATGCAAATAGAGAAATGCTCTTTGCTTTTTATCTTGTACTTTACTTACACACATGCAATTGGCATAATTGTAATTAAACTCTCTTGTTAATAATTAAGTGCCATTTTTCAATTTCACTATCTTTTTCTCTCTCTTAAAATTGGATCCTTTTTCTTTTTCGTGTTTTAGGAATCTCACAAAAGATTGTCTCTTGGTAATGTCATATTTATAATTATGTCATGGAATATGATTTTGGATATAAATATTTGATCAAATGAAAAAGTCTAAGAGGAATTTAAGTAATTTTCTTTTCTTTAAACTAAAAAAAAGTATTTTTCTTTTCTTTGAAATACATAATACATTAGGGTGATGCTATTCGGATATAGTATGTTCGGACATAGTCGGTTCGACCAAGAAAAAAACCGGCGGTATTACACCACATTCACTCCCCCTTAAAATTTTCTCTCTCATCACCCAAAGAAATCTCTTCCTAATTAAAATGTATTAATTAAAACTATATTTCATCGACATAACATCTTTTCTTCTCTTTTAATTAAAATTTGAAAAGGATATTATTGTACATTCATAAATGGTCGAAATTAATGAAAAAAAAATATTAATTAAAATTTATGTAAAAATATTAATATATCCGAATAGCTTTATTGAATACGTTAATACATCAAATTTTGATAATATTAAGTATTTAAACTAATAATATAAAATAAAGCATAACATAGTAAATGATTTGTTAATAAGAACCTTGTGATGCCTCATCTTCGTTTCGTCATGTTATATGCATATTTGTGTCAATATTTAAATCAACCGATCTATCACATACCATTGTTATTTTAAGGATTTTTCAAATAAAAGAAATCAAAGTTGAGCACCATCCACCAATCCCCATTCAAAAAAAGATAATACAGTCTGGTCCCACTTTTGAAAGTTAGTTGTGCAAAAATTTACATGGCGAAATTGACTATTATGACTATAATTTGGGCCCAGATCATGATGAACAATCATTGGACTGTCTATCCAAAAAAAAATTAAATGGGCGTTTACTAAATAGGATAGAATTGATTATTATTATTATTATTATTATTATTATTATTATTATTCCATGATTCATTTAATCTCACATGTATAGTTCTAAATATGAACAATGATCATATTTGATGAGATATCCTTGATTTAATCCTTAAAAGTAAACGCTAGCCTATATTATTTTTATCTATCTGACTTATCCCACTTAGTAAACGCCTGTATAATGTATTTATTGTTAGGAAAAGTCTCCATAGAACATACAAACACTCGAATTTCTTTCTGTGTGTGTTGTGTGTTTTTTTCCTAATTATGCATCATGTCTTGGATTACATTTTTGATGCCCGAAAAGAAATCCACGTTGTCTCAAAATGAGAAGCTAGCCGTCTTACTAAATGTTCTAGCGACGGATTGGGTATTCACAACTGTTTCTATAGACTTACATGTTTTTACCCGTTGCTTGTTGAAACTAGTGTTTACAGATTTCTACGACGTAAAAATACTAAAATAGAAGGTTATCGTCCTTATCAAAACAACTGTCATTCTTATTATTTATTTATTACTCATTCTGTATTAGTTTTTCTTTTCTATTGTCCACCTAAGATTATAGTTACTTTTCTTTTTTTTCACCTCAAGACATGACTTCACCTACTATTTTACTTTTTATCTTTTTCTATATTTTTAATAATCGATCCATTTCTCTCCACTTACTTAACAAATATTTTACTTTTAATAAAAAATGTGCCACAAAAAATTCTTTACAATTTTGATAAAGGGAGAAAGTATATTTTTGTAAAATTCAGCTTATTAACTTTCGACGTGACACGTGTATTTTTGTGTTGCCAAAAGTTGAGTTGCATGCCACGCTATTGTTAGGATTATCATTCAAGTTTTATGACTATTAAAATTTAAAATCAGGTAATTAACAAGTATTAAATAATGAATCCGTACATACTAGATGCTTTGGGAAGTGAATAAACAAAAATAATACTCTGTATTGTATCTTATACCTTATCGACATGAATTAATTCACACTTAGACATTTGCAATGTGAAAAAATCTAGAGTATAACGTTCAAACCTAACATTAAACTAAAAATGCATATACAAAATTATCTCTGGGTCCCGCGTAGTCACTTTCTTTTTATTTTTACAAATTAGGCAACAAAATAAATATAAATCAAATGATTTTTATTCTTAAAGGGATATCCAGCCGTGCAAGATTTCACACCATAAGTAGTGAAGTTTAGGATTCAAACCCACCACTTTTCCAGTAAAAAGTAAAGAAAAATAAAGGTTAAATTGCATATAATTTCCTCACCTTCTATCAATTTCTCGTTTATGTCCCTCATTTTTAAATTAAGTGAAAATTTAACACCTTTTAAATATTTGCAATTTGATACCTCCGATTATTTTCCTCCAAATTAGCGCTGACATGGAATACAAAAATGCTTACATGTCAAAGTCGTTTGTTTTTTCGCCGGACTTTTGCATATAAGCATTTTCGGATTCCATGTCAGCTAATATGGAGAAAAATGGTTGGAGGTATCGAATTGCGAACATTTAAAAGGTGGAGAATTTTCACTTAATTTAAAAAATAGGGATATAAATGAGAAATTGGTAAAAGGTATGGAATTTATATACAATTTAGTAAAAAATGAATAACTGTATTTGAATTCATAAAATGATTTTTCGTTAATTTCAAATTGTACATTTTTATTTTTAATAATGATATACTCCCTCCTATCTTTTTATATAAGTCGTTTGGACCTTTCCATTTAATTGCAAAATACATGACGTTTTGGAATTTTTAGACTCATTTACCGTTATTCAATTCCACTTTTATTAATTATTCCAAATATGATTATTCTTATATCATCTCTTTTTCAACAAAAAAGACATGTGTTATTGAGAATAAATTAGCATTAAATAAAATTATGTTAGGAAAAATATTTTTTTTATTAATAAACGAATTGGAGCTTATGATGACATAAGAAGAATAGGATGGAGTATAGTTGCAGCACAAAAACCCAAACAATTAACGACAATCAATTTTCTTTTTGACTCGGAGGGAAGAAGACGGTGGAGATTGAATCCAATACATTATAATCACAAGCAAGATTTAGGGGGTGTATTTAATCCTAATTTTTATTGGACGTTATAAGTTATTGGAGTTGGAAAGTCTATGGAATTTCATTGGACTTTCGTATGATTTTGCGGATTTATGTTGGAGTTCGCATCGACTTCTGTTGGAGTTCAAAAGTCCATTAACCCAGCGCTCGCTGGTATCCAGCGCGCGCTCGATGTTCCGAGCACCCGCTGGATGCCAGTGATCGCTCGAAAACAATTCTGTTGGATAGCTGAAAACAATTCTCCAGGATTATATGATGCCATCTCGTGAGCAGTTGAAAACAATTCTGTTTCTGTAAAGTTTGTGAAGAGCAAAATTTTCACATATAGGCATCAATCTCGTCGTTCATCATGTCTTCATCATCAGAATCAAATCGAACTGATTTTTTCTTCTGAAGGCCATTGTCTTCCTTCTTCTTGTACTTCCTGCCTTCCTCCCCATGATTCTTCGTCTCAGTAACTACACAAACCAAACAACTCTCGATTCCTCAAATTATACAATTGAGCAATAAATTAAAACAAAAAAAAAATCACGACTCGAAACAAAATTGCCAGAGAAATGGCTGAGAATACTCGATAAAACATATTGAAGGAAATGCAGAAATAAAAACTGATTTACAGAAGAACATATATTATGAGAGAGATTGAGGAGAGAGAGAGAAGAGGAGTTGAGGGAGATTGAGAAGAGAGAGAGGTGAAGTGTCGACGGGATTTGAGGGGTGGGGGTGGAAGGAGAGAGGAAGAGTGAGGAGAGAGAGAGGAGGATGAGGAATATGAGAGAGATATATTATGAGAGAGATTAGAGCATTCCCAGCGCTTGGTGGCTCCCAACGCCGGCTGGGAGTCCCGAGCGACCGCTCGTCCTTACCCGAGCGACCGCTCGTCCAATCAAACTCCAACCAAAGTCCATAAGTAAAAAGTCCATGGAATGTTAAATACACCAAGAATTTAGAAATCCAACAGAAGTCTGGATTGACCTAAATTTCAGAAATCCAACAGAAGTCTGAATTGAATATACCCAGACTTCTGAAGTCTTTAAAATCCAATGAAAGTCTAGATTAAATACACCCCTTAAATGTCCTCGAAATGACAATTACTGACAATCACAATGCCTGTCAATTCAAATATAGTTCCCGGTTATTTAAGCTTTAAAGTCACCCTTTTATAATAAATACACGGATACTCATTTCATTATTTAAATAAGTATTTTCCTGCAGTAAAAAATCGTATATAAAAAATAAATGCTTTTTAATTATGTATGGAAAATCAAATAATTTTAAAAGAAATTGTATTGATGATAAAGATAAAATAAAAAGTTTTGTAATGTATTTTTATATAAACTTTAGTAACACTTATTATGGAACAAATTTTATTTGGAAATGTAAAAAAATAGAAATCCACAATAACTCATCATACTAAACTAAAACATTCCCAGCTATAGCGCCGCCACCCCAATTGCAACTATCTGTCGTCACTACAATATGCCGTGGCGGTGGCGGAGATATCCACAAGGTGTGGCAGTGGCGCTCTAGTAGTGAAGAATTGATATACATGACATGAGAAAATGTTTATGCAAGTAAGCTAAGGAAAGTGACCTATTTAGCATCTCAATTAATTACTATTTTGGGAGTATACTGAGTTGAGGCCAATACTTTTTCTCTGTTAAGAGAATCAGGTATATTTATAAGTTATAAAACAATATTAAAAATACACTCATATCAAGTGCCATGCATGATTAAGAGGGTGTTTAGCTAAGTTTTTAAGGTTCTTAAAATAGCTTATAAAGTACTCACTATTAAGTATTTAAGTGTTTATAAGCTGTTTTAAGGAGCTTGTAAGTTCAGCCAAACACTTATTTACGTTCAATTGATTGTAAAAATATTGTTAGAATTCGAGTTTCAAATATTTTAATAACAATTATTTTCGTCCCTTTGAAAGATACTACTAGTATATTTGGTTGTAGAGTTTGGGGGTGCGCAAGCAAGTAGCCGCTACCTTTGAAAGATTTCCCTCATTAATTTCCATAAATGTTATTCTCATTGTAATGCTATGATTTTTTTCTGCATTTAATGTAACAAAATTCAATACTTGTTTAGGAAAAACCTTTCTGCGTCTCAAAACCGCTTTTCTTCTTCGTCTACAGACTACATATACTGTTTGATTTAAATCAGGGGAAAATCAAATTCACCTCTCCCATTCTTCATTCTTCAATGGAAACCCTAGGTTTCTCATGTAACAATCTGCTTTTAGCTCCTCGCCGCTCCATCTCCACCGCCGCACCCTTAACAGCCACTTTCACGACTCGCTGGGCCGTCAAATGCGGCATTTCACTTCCATCGTTGGGTAACTCTATTATCTCTTCAATTATACCACTCTGGCATTTCTCTAGTATGATTTCTCCTCAATGCAATCATTCATTTTCTCTTTATTTCATATTGTTTGTATGTGGCTTGCCTTCGCGGGAGAGAGAGAGAGAGGTGGGGGTTGGGGGGGGGGGACTGAAAATTGTAATTCATTGAGGTTATGTTTTTGCCATTTAAATAAAGGAAATATATTGAAAATTTGAGGGAAGAAATCATCTGATGATTTGTTATTCTTTCTGCGATCTCCTGATTGTAAATGAGCTTTGTTGGCTGCAGTGGATCACTCCGTCAAGTTCAAGGAAGCTGCTAAGGATGGGAATTTGATCCCTCTATACAGGCCCATATTTTCTGATCACTTGACTCCAGTGCTTGCATATCGGTGTTTAGTGAAGGAGGATGAGAGGGATGCCCCCAGTTTCCTTTTTGAGTCCGTCGAGCCCGGTTTAAAAGCTTCCAATGTCGTAAGATCTCTTTTCATCCCATTTGCAGATTAGTTTTCAAAAGAAGCTCCATTCTGTTCATTATAGAGTACCACGTTCTGAAGAGTGAAGATGTTATGGATGGTAAACTTCTGCGAGATATTTGAGATTATTAATGTTTGTTGGTGGACATTTTCAAGGGTGTGGCTAATACAAAAATTATCCCCTAAAAATTCAAATATGATACATTGTTATTGTTGTCATAGATTTCCTTGCAAACATAAATGAATGCGAGAACAACATTTATCCTTTAATTTACCATTGGTTCCTCTTTTGCTCTAACTAATGCTCAACAAATATTCCTAGGGGCGATTTAGTGTTATTGGAGCTCAACCAACAATGGAAATTGTGGCGAAGGAGAACATGGTAACCATAGTTGATCACTTTAAGGGAGAGAGGATAGAGAAGTTTGTGGAGGATCCCATGGTTGTTCCTCGCCTGTATATGGATAATTGGAAACCTCAGCGAATCGATGAGCTTCCTGAAGCATTCTGTGGTAATTTTTGAAAAAGTTAGGCACTACAATTGTTAAGTTACACCTAGTTGACAGAGTTCATGATATTAAAACTAGCTGAGACAAGATCATATATAACCCAAGGATCACAGACAGCATATAGCTGGAACACAAGTTATTAAGCTAATGGTTTCTTGATAAGATGACGAAATCATTATACTATGAAATTCTTGTATTCATTGGAAAAATTATAATTGCATGCAATCGGTTTCTAAGAACCAAAAGTTGTCTTTTGATTCAAGATTGAGCATTGGTAAAAGAAGTTGATTGTAGGATGCAAGTTTTTTAGATTATTGTTTTTTGATTTTTTTACTGGTTTAGTGATCGGGGAATACACCAGAAACTTACTTATTGGGAATATACTAATTTTATGTTCAATTGTCAAGATTTCATAGCTATTTAAAAAAAAATAATTCAATTTTTGTCTTTGAAATTCTGGATTTCATAGAAAGTAAATTATATTAACGTGAAGTTGTATTCTTGAGCTAAAGACTTGATACTTTGATTTAAGTAAATTATATGGACATCTTTACCAGATATACATTCTAACCCTAGTCTGTAATATGCTGCATTGAATAACATTGGCTTTTTTGCTTTGAACTTGAATGCAGTTTTTATTTGAATTTATTATATCAATTCTTTTGTATAGTCTGGAATACGATGTAGAGCAGAGGTAATAGTAATTAAATGACGTGTTTGTGAAGGTCCTGCATGCCACAATGCAAATGGTGGTCTAGATTACTGACTGCAAGTAAGAATATTTGTATTCTCTGTTATCCAACATAATATAGAAATCTTTGACAATGTATTTTCTTCAAACAGGTGGTTGGGTTGGTTACTTTTCATACGACACAGTTCGTTATGTAGAAAAGAAAAAACTTCCTTTCACAAAAGCTCCTGTGGATGACAGAAACCTTCCCGATGTTCATCTGGGCCTTTATGATGATGTAATTGTGTTTGATCATGTGGAAAAGGTTCACTCTTACTCCCTTATAATGTTAATCCTTTTTTTCTCAGATCATACTATACACATGCAATTAAAAAGGGTTTCAGCTTTTAACTATTTTGGATTAAGCTAGTTCTGTTATTATATAGGCTGCCTTATGCTCTACTGATCTATTTTTCCATTTTATTGCCTGCGGTTGATAACCTTCTTGTTCAGATTCTCTGGTCTAGTTAAAGGAAAATCTACTAGCTAGGAGGAGCCTAGGAGACAAACTCATCTTTGCATATTGTTATTATATAGGCTGCATTATGCTCTCTACTGATCTGTTTTTCCATTTTCAAGGCCAGTTTTTTATGGCTACTTGAAGTTTATTATCCTGTTTACTCAGTATTGGAACTTTTCTCCAGAAAGCATATGTGATACACTGGGTCAGGTTGGAACAGTATAAAAACGTTGAGGAGGCCTATGATGATGGGATGAATAGATTAGAAGCTTTAGTTTCAAGAGTTCATGATATACAACCGTAAGTGATTCATTTTCCTATTTAAATTTGAAATTATATGCGTGGTTTCTGTTTTTATAATTTATCTTGTTCTTCTTGCTACTTTTAGTCCTAGGCTTGCTGCTGGCTCCATAAAATTACACACTAGCCTTTTTGGTCCCTCTTTGAGCAAGTCCACCATGACAGGTGAAGAATACCAGAAGGCAGTAATAAAAGCTAAGGAGCATATCCTAGCAGGAGATATCTTCCAGATCGTCCTCAGCCAGCGCTTTGAACGTCGAACTTTTGCAGATCCTTTTGAAGTGTATAGAGCATTAAGAATTGTCAATCCTAGTCCCTATATGACATACTTACAGGTTTGTTAACTCTTCCTCGAAATTTGTTTATTTATGTTGCACCATCTTTTTTTATTTGTTTCATAAAATCGGTAACCTCATAACCATGTCACTGGTGATTAGGCAAGGGGCTGTATCCTGGTTGCTTCAAGTCCTGAAATTCTTACTCGAGTTAAGAAGGCAAGTGATATCTGCTGTCCAAATGTGACAGCTGTTACTTTACTAATCTTCTTTCACCTGATTCTACTCCATTTCTTTTTGTTTCCTTTTTCTTACAACTCTTTAGAGGCTTATACTTCAAAAAATAACAAGAAGCTATGTTTTTGTACGATCCACAACTCTGCCTATTTACAATCCCAAAGCCTTGAAATTAAATTCTATACAAGTGTGCAAAGCTAGAAGCAAGCTAGAAGAAGTAACTGTTCTTGCCATTGTAAAGTACTTTCCAATGCAATACTATGTTGGTTTTTTATGTAGTGATTATTAAGATATACTTTTTGATTATGCTTTTCTTGGAGATAAACTGCTAAACTTTCTGATATCAAATTGCTTCATATGCATTTATTTTTTGTATGCACACCAATGAATATCAGTAATATGAAAAATTGACAAATCAGTGAAAGGAACTAATAGACTAATATGCAGAAGCAACCAAGTGTTGGATATCCTTTTTACATTGTTGTCTACTAAATTTTGTCAAGAGTTGATGAATGTTAATTGGTAACTAGCTTCACCTGTACCTGTAGTAATAAGAGTCTGTATGGCTTTGGTAGGGTCCCTTGGTAAAATGGTAATATAGTCCTTAAGGTGGGTTCATCAATTACTTTCATACAGGAGAGGATTTGTGGTCTAGTATTGCTGTCTAAGATGAAAAGTTTGGTTTCGGATGTTTCACGAGAGTAACAAAGTAACGAATTAAAAACCTCTAAGGAAGAGCATGCAGCACATTCTAAGTAGTAACTTATCCTTCTTAGTGTCTTGTTATGACTTACACTTAGTTGACACATCTTAGTCCATAGCTCCCCCAAGAACTTTTTTTCCATGGGGAATTGTTTGATTATCATCTTATGAGATTTTTATAGCGTTCTAGGAATCTTTCTTACGTTATTATTTCTGTCTTTGGCATCATTCTGTTTATTTTCTGCTTATTTTTCTTCATAATAGGGTGTAGTCACTAATCGACCTCTGGCTGGAACTATCCGAAGAGGCAAGACAGTAAAGGAAGATTATATGCTGCAAAATCAGCTTTTGCATGACGAAAAACAGTGTGCAGAACACATTATGCTTGTTGACTTGGGAAGGAATGATGTCGGAAAGGTTGTTCTCATCTACGTCTCATCTATGTCAACTATCGTTGTTTGATTAATTACTTTATATACATGCTATTTGCAGTATATTTTATGTAGACTATATTGCTTGAAAGGTTGTTCTAATAGGCTGAGAGATTTATTTTTAGAACACATATCCACTAGCTTGGTCTACTTAATTTATTCTTAGGTCTTAATTCTTCTTGAGCAAAGGCATTTTCAAGGGTAGTTTGGAATGGACATCGAAATAATATTAGCACAGTGGAGTATTTATTTGATAAGTTAAAGAATTGGGATAAAGAAACTTGTTTTCTGGTGCAAGAATGTAGATTTATACGAAGTTCCATTTTTGATACTTGTATTTCCTTGCTCTACCACAATTAACCATGGCATTGCAGGTGTCAAAATCTGGCTCCGTCAAGGTTGAAAAACTGATGAATATTGAACGCTATTCCCATGTCATGCACATCAGTTCCACTGTATGTATTCGATACTTGAGATAATCCTTCTCATTCTAATACATTCTTTCTCTATTAATAAAACCAAGGAAACTTCCTTGCATATGTAAACATCACATATTAGATTATTGGAACTTGGAAGTTTTTTAGTTTATGCTCCGAAGTCACCAACTATAAATAGCATTTAAAATATGTATGTATTGCCAATGATTTTTTTTATTCATATTTATTTTGAAGGTAACTGGTGAGCTGCTACCTAATTTGACCAGCTGGGATGCTCTCCGTGCAGCGTTGCCTGTTGGAACAGTCAGTGGAGCCCCTAAGGTGGTGCTTACAACTCTCTTCTCTCTCTCTCTTTCCCTCCCTTCCTCCCTTTTTGTGTGGTTGCTGATAATTTTTCAACTAGTTTGTGCTTCAATTGGAATAAACTGAAGTTGTAATCCCATAGTCTTTGATGATTATTCGTCTAGTTCTTAATGATTGTTCGTCTTAGATTAATTGGACTAAAGGCACTTTTTTTCCTCCAGTGAAGGATTATATTCATTTTTCATATTTAACATAAAGACTCTTTGGAACCGCACACTGATGTGCAGGTAAAAGCTATGGAATTAATTGATGAACTAGAAGTGACGAGACGTGGGCCCTACAGTGGTGGTTTTGGTGGGATTTCCTTCTCTGGAGATATGGATATTGCCTTAGCTTTGAGAACCATCGTATTTCCAACCAACATGCGGTATGACACTATGTACTCATACAAGGACAGCGAGAAGCGCAGAGATTGGGTTGCCCATCTTCAAGCTGGGGCCGGTATCGTAGCAGACAGTGATCCTGCCGATGAGCAGAGGGAGTGCGAGAACAAGGCCGCTGCTCTTGCCCGTGCCATCGATCTTGCAGAGTCATCATTCGTCGAAAAGTAACGTTCTTTAGTTCCCTGCTCTATCCCCAGAATCTCATAGGACATTTTTGCTAGCCTAGATGTAGAAATCTTCAAGATAAATGCGGGTTGGCTTCCTTCTCTCTCCTCTTTCTTTTATATGTTATTATGCTTTAAGCTGTAGGTGGAGAAGATAGTTTGGGATTAATTATATTCTAGAAATCTTCATTTCAGTACTACGTTTAGGAGTTGATCTCTGTGTGTTTGTGTCTGTGTCTGTGCGTGTGTTTTATAAATTTAGCATGCCCCTCAAAATGAATTGCTCGTGTATAGGTTAGGTATATGCACATTGTGTTGTGGTTGGTATGAAAATTCTGTAAATGCACAACCACTACGTGAGAATAATCAATTATTGGTAATCAATTATTACTATGCGGCTGCCGGAGAATAATCAATTAATAGTGGTTTCATTTTGTGATCTTTCATTTTATAATCAAATGTGGTTCACACTTTTTTTCACCACTGTTTATTTGTCTTTGGAATTTACACTACTCGATCCATACATACGTGTTCCTAAAATAAGGACTAATAATATAAAAGTTTTGTATAGTCCTTAATTCTATAATGTTCCTACCCGTTTCACTACTGAATCAAAAAACTTTGGGATGTTTCAGTGGCAAAAATAAAAAAAGAAAAGGTGTAGTACATGCAACTTCATGAAGTTTGGTGTAAATTTTTTGTACTCGGGAAAATACGCGTTATCTCCGACAATTGATTCATAATTACAGGAGAGAGAGAAAATCCATCATGACTTAAGATCTTTAAACTTAATCATAATACGAGTCAGTAATTATCCTCACATTCTATCTCTCGTTAATCAAAATAAGTAATCCTCTTATTTGTGTGTAGCCTGTAGTATTATTGAATAACATAGCAAAATACGAAGCAAACCTTATCTAAAACCACACGTTATCCACACATCCGCAATAGGGGGGCATTTGTCTTAAAATTCTAAACAAATATTTCAAAGGCACATAAACACAATAGCAGAATTTGGCAAATATTCTACTTCTTTTTTCTGCCGAACACATAAAATATACAGACCACAAAGACCATTTTTTTTTTTTTTTTTCTTCTTTCGAAAAGGGTGTTCAAAAATCTTGTTTCTTGAATCAGTGATTCAATATAAGCCCTTGTTGCTATTTTACCCAGGTTCTCACTGGTTTTCTTGATTAGGTGTTAAATGATCAACTCCCATCTCTCTCTCTCTCTAAAGTTTGATCCTGTTGTGATCTCAGGTTTTCCAGATTGATTTTTGTTTGACTTCAAGAGGTGGATAATGCCAATTACCAAGGTTTATATTGTGTAAGCATAAGACAAGAATGTAAATGTTTAGCTTGATCTTTTTAAGAATAGAAAGAAAAATAACCCAGAATATTTATGTCGATGATTTTAAGGATAGATAAAATAAAGACAGTGTTTCATCGTGGTGTGTTAAGGTTTCTGTGCGAGTTTTAACTCACTTTTATATTTTAGGTATTACTCTCTGTACGGACATGTTGAGACTATGGCAAGAGAAATACAGAGGGGTGCTAATACAGTTCCTGATGTTGAAGCTACACTTTGGCGGGTTACTTTCTTCTTTTCTTTTCTTTAATTAGATCTTAAATTGTTGAAATGGCTGCTTTCTTGTTATCTGGTTCAATTTTAATTTTTTTTTTAATTTTTTAATTTTTTTTTTGTTAATGGATTCCAATTGCAATTTCAAAATTCCAACCTTACTGCACTCATTAATCAAGCATAGCTCCAGATTATCAAGTTTTGAATCCAAATCCCCCTTTTATAGTGGTTTGATTAGTTGATTTCTCTGACTGTTATTAATGAATGATCAATAATTCTTTTTCTGAATTGGGGGAAGGGGAGGGGTGAGGATTGACCTCTATCTTAACACATGAGCGGTTTACCGCTCGGATGCCTCCGAAGGGACATTGATCACTATTCTTGATGTAACACTTTTTATTCTAGAAGTTGTTAGTAGGAAGAAGGAATTCATCAGTGTTTATAGGTTGAACGAAAACTCTGATATTCTCTCGAAAAGGTGTTTACTTTGGGTGATGGCTAGAAATAATATAGACTAATCCACCGCATAATTTGATGTATTGCACGATGTTTAGTATTGTAGTCTTTCGAAAACTCAATCATGTGTACCGTCAATCTAATTTTTCATCGTCCCCTTAGTGTTTCATAGCTGGCTTTCTTTGGAATTAGGTACCCGAAACGCTTTCTAACACGGTTTTAGAGAAGATGAAAGCTCCTGAACAAGCAGATGATGTGCCTGAGATTAGGCCTTCACAGCTGGTGGAGGCTGATGGTTTCATCTTCGGGTCTCCTTCTCGTTTCGGGGTAATGGCAGCGCAGTTCAAAGCCTTCTTTGATGCCACCACCGACATATGGGCCTCCCAAGCTCTTGCTGGGAAGCCGGCTGGAATCTTTTGGAGCACGGGCTTCCATGGAGGCGGACAGGAGCTTACAGCGTAAACTTTTTCTCTTCTTCTTGTCTGTTTTGGACAATCTTGATTCGCCCTTGTTTTGTTAGTTGCTTGAAGCTTTCTTGATGACCGAATGCCACATTTGTGAATTCTAATGCAAAATCTATACTGATTGAAACTTATATACTGATAAAATCACTTAGATGGGAGCAATGTGAATGCTGAAGTTTGATGCTACAATCATTTAGTAATATATATATATGATGCATTTATTTTGTGTTGAATTAGGTCATTGATCATTGCGATGAACTAGTTATGTTATTCCTCGTGTTTCGTCTTATTGCTTAGAGCAGAAACCTATGATTGAGTATTTGAAGGATTAGGCGATCAAACGAGTTCAGAATTGTTCAATCCACCAAACTATATGGTGAAGCCTATATTATTTTTATCTGTCTAATCTATCATCCAAAGTAAACTTCCTCTAAGACGAACTAAAATTATAGGATACTCCATGAACAAATAATTTAGACAAAAGTTGATAAATTTGTGTTGAGAAATCCTATAATCACAATAACAGTCAGAAAATGTTTGGTTGGGGTGATTCTTAACTTGATCACTGCCTGCAGATTGACAACCATAACACAACTAGCTCATCACGGCATGTTATTCGTCCCTCTCGGCTACACGTTCGGGGGTGGGATGTTTGAGATGGATCAAGTGCGTGGTGGATCGCCTTACGGTGCGGGAACTTATGCTGCGGACGGGTCCCGCCAGCCGACGGAGCTTGAGCTTCAGCAAGCCTTTCATCAAGGTAAGTATGTTGCTCAAATTACCAGAAAGCTCAAGAACTGAGCAAGTGGGATGAAGAAGATTGTATAAAACTGGCAAATAAAATATTACTTTGCCAAGAGGGAAATGTAAGAGTTATGGTGGTGTATTTTTCATGCCTTGTGAATAAGGTCTTCTGTGGGTCCGAGTGGTTTAGTTGATGGAGCGACTATTCGTATTGTCAAGTAAGAATGTGCCGATTTCAATGAGGAGAAATTCTTGCATAGATGTACATGTACTACATTCACCCCTCCCATGATAATATTTTAATGATATAATATTTTTAAAATATTATCATGTGAGTAGTGGGTGTACTCTTCAACGAGATGAGGTAGCTCGTTCAAGTAAGAATGTTGAAATCGGGTGCATTTTGAATAGTTCGACTTTTACTCCTTATCCTAAGAGTAATCATATTCTTTGTTAAAATAAAAAATACTCCTAAATATCATGAAATTAAGGTCTCATTTTTGTGCATAGGTAGGTGAAATGGCTAAATCATTAACCACCATCCTATAGGTTAAAAAATACGATTGTCACAAATATAAAATACTGGCTTACTAAAGGTGATGAGCAACACATATCAACTCTCTTTTTATATATGAAATTATAATTTTGTATAGAGTTAAACTTGCATTTTTCTGTACAAACTTTCATCTACCAATTCTTGTTGATACAAAGAATAAAGAAACTATTCAGCATTATGGTTGCTTCGTTTACATCTAATCAATAGTCGTTATTTAAGCGCAGTCAATTAAATGTACTGTTGAACATAAATAAGAACTGACAAATAAATTATGTCCATCTTATCAATGCAGTTTATAGAATGGTGACTGGTGGTGTTTAGTATTTTGCTTTGCTGAAAACATTTAAATAGGAAATTGACATAACTAAAAGCCAAAATACAAGACAAAACACAACTCAACTCAACTCGAACTAGACTAACTTATAAAAAATCTTGTAAAAATAAAAGAAATCAACTAACTTTTTGAAAAGAATCAAGTATCAAATGTCAAGGTAAAGGAAGGAAAATCAAATCTCAAAAGCAAACCAGAAAACAAGATTGATCAGTCAACAAGTTTCAGTTACACTTCCAACACTGTAGCAGGGAAAAAAAAAAAAAGGGTGTAATTCCTTCAGCATATGCTTCCCTTTGCAACCTCTCTCTCTCTCTCTCTCTCTATATATATATACATATATATGCCGCATATTCTTCGTAATCCACACTAAAATCCTCTGCCGCCCGCCACCGCCGGGAAGATGGGGTTCCTCCGGCGACTCTACCTCCCCGCCATCTTCCTCACCTATCTCCTCCTCTCCTCCTCCCTCTCTCTCTCCTTCCCCTTCTCCAAGAAAACCAAGCACAAAATCAACGGCCCGATCAAAACCTTCGTGGTGGTGGTGATGGAAAACCGCTCCTTCGACCACATGCTTGGCTGGCTCAAGAAGGCCCGGCCCGACATCGACGGCCTCAGCGGCTCCGAGTCCAACCGGGTTAACGCCTCCGACCCCAACTCCCCGTCCATCGCCGTCTCCGACGCCGCCGTCTTCGTCGAGTCGGATCCGGGTCACTCGATTCAAGCAATCCGGGAGCAGATATTCGGGCGCAACGACACGTCAGCAAGCCCGGCCCCCATGGACGGGTTCGTGCAGCAGGCGGAGAGCATGGGGGTGGAGGGGATGTCGAGAACCGTCATGAGCGGGTTCAAACCGGAGCTGGTTCCGATCTACACCGAGTTGGCGAACCAGTTCGCGGTGATGGACCGGTGGTTCGCGTCGGTTCCGGCCTCCACCCAACCGAACCGGTTCTACGTCCACTCCGCGACCTCTCACGGCGCCTCCAGCAATGTGAGGAAGGACCTCATCCATGGCTTCCCGCAGAAGACCATTTTCGACTCGTTGGACGAAAATGACCTCGACTTCGGGATTTATTACCAGAATATCCCCGCCACTCTGTTTTTCAAGTCTCTGAGGAAGCTGAAGAACATCGTGAAGTTCCATAGCTACGCTTTGAAGTTCAAACTCCATGCTATGTTAGGGAAGCTGCCCAACTACGTGGTGATCGAGCAGCGCTACTTCGACGTCTCGCTCTTCCCGGCCAACGACGATCATCCGTCGCACGACGTGGCGGAGGGGCAGAAGTTTGTCAAGGAGGTGTACGAGACGCTGAGGGCGAGCCCGCAGTGGAAGGAGATGGCCATTTTGATCACCTACGATGAACATGGCGGCTTCTATGATCACGTGCCTACGCCTGTTGATGGAGTGCCCAATCCGGACGGGATTATTGGACCCGATCCTTATTATTTCCAGTTCAATAGGCTTGGCGTTCGCGTTCCGACGTTCTTGATTTCACCGTGGATCGAGAAGGGTTCTGGTATGGAGTTATGCATTGCTTTTGAGATGTGTTTCTTTATTGTTTCTGTTTGTGATTTGGTTGAGAATTTGATTTGATGGACTAACTGCATTGTTTGATGAATGTGTTTTTGATAAGATGCGCCTTTAGTTTTGTATGGATTCTATGCTGCAAAAGTGGTGTGTTTGTTTCATCAAGTACTTGAACATACGATGAGTTCATGTTAAGTGTGGCGTATAGTATCATCGGATAGACATGGCATGCGCGGATGATATGAGAATATGAGACGAGACACAATTTGAGCACTTGCTTTTGGTTGTTTAGATAAAACATTTTGCAAAAAATGTCTTCTATGCAGTTTCATCCCAATGCTGCTCTGCTTCAGGTTAAAGAGTATTTTGCATATACTAGGAATAAACTTGAAAGAAGAACAAAACAAATTTTTTTTTTCTCAATGAGTTGCTTCCTCCTAATGTGGGAATTTGGAATATAAGATGTTATTTGTTGAACTGAGATGCATCTCTAAGAAGATTGTGGGGTTGAAAAATTGTTTTTAATCTTGTTCGAGTTTGGTTATGATATAAGATTTTGAATTGATAGATGAATGAACCTTCATGCTTTGATAAAAAGGATGAATAAGTTAGTTATGAGTATGTGTGTTTTTGATAAAATGTAGGACTGATTCGTATATGAACTGAGCAATTCTTATTTCCGTGGTGTATTCTCTATTTCTCTTAGATACCATTATCTTATAGCATTATCTCTGGGCTGAAACTCGATTCATTTGCAGTGATTCATGAGCCGAGTGGGCCAACCCCAACCTCACAATATGAACACTCTTCAATACCTGCTACTGTGAAGAAGCTTTTCAATCTAAAAAACTCCAACTTTTTGACTAAACGGGATGCGTGGGCTGGAACTTTTGAGAAATACTTTTACATGCGTGATACTCCTCGTGAAGATTGCCCAGGTCTGCCCTTATCTCATCATGTATTTCAACTCGCTTAGGCTTTGTGGTTTCTGAAAATCTTTAGGTATAGATTGGTTAGTTTAGCAATAATATGTGTTGAATATAGTTAGTAGAAGGTAATTTTGATAGGCTTGTTTTGCAATTCGATTATGTCACTGTTTGAAGGCTTCTGCCTTTAAGTTTCATCTTGAGCGTTCTTTTACTAAATATGGATGGAATCAATTGAGAGTAGAAGGAAACGAAATGATACGAAAAGTCATAATATTGATTCAATCACAGTGGCTGTTCTTAACTTTTCAGAAATCTGATCATGAGAGTAAGAAAGAAAACTGATAATTACTTTTGAGTGATGAACAGATGGATTGACAGAATAGAGTAAAGGATTGAGTATTTGAAAGATTGCAGGATGGAACGAGCTCAAACTTGTTCAATCCATCAATGGATTTAGTGGATTAGCCTATGTTTTTCTTATCAATCGAACATCTACTCGCCTAATAATTTGATCTGCATGGTGCTGATCTTATCTTGTATACCATTTTATCATGAAATCGACTTGCATGATCTGGAAATCGCGATATACCTTCATGGTTGTGAACAATCTTGAAATTCCTATCATTTTGCAGAGAAACTCCCAGAAGTGAAGATGGCACTAAGGCCACGGGGAGCGAAGGAAGACGAGAAACTCTCAGAGTTTCAACTCGAACTGATTCAGCTCGCATCACAGATCAACGGGGACTACATGCTCAACTCCTACCCCGACATAGGAAGAGAAATGAACGTAGGAATGGCTAACAGGTATGCTGAGGATGCAGTTAGAAGGTTCCTGGAAGCTGGGAGGGCTGCTCTGAGAGCAGGGGCGAACGAGTCGGCTCTCGTCACCATGAGGCCCTCCCTAACTAGCAGAACTGCAGAAGCACAATCTAAAAGCGGCCATGAATCCTCCTGATATTGTTTGGATATTCCCTTTTTACTGTGTAAAGTATAGATTATATGAAGTGGAATGGAGATGTTTATGGATCCATCAATGTTATGGATCTGTATATATATTTAGGATGTATGAATTTAGAAACTAAAGGATGGGAATGTACTTGTTAGAGGTAGTAAGTACTTTGGTGGTTATACTATTTTTAAAGTATAAATTCCACATAAATTATCTCTTGTATTTGAGTTAAGTCTTAATATATTAATGTACATTATACTATGCGTGTTTATTTTGCTACGAATTGAAAGCGTTGTTATATATTATCTGGAAATGTATTACTAACATAATTAGAATTAAAGTCGGATTAAAATTGTTTACTTTGTTGGCGATTAATCCTAATAAAGTAGCACGAGAAAATAGTACCTAGTAAAAGTGAAGTGACAGAAAAATGAAAATAAAATCACTTGAGACACGATGGAAAACGACCAGCGATCGGTTAAAAAACTGCCACGTAGTGTCCCGCCAAGTCACATAATCAAATGCCAATAATACCCTCACGAATATTTTTATTTTCCGACAACAGTTTCTCATACTTTGATACAACAAACTGAAAGTTATTGATTAATAATCTAATATAGTAAACTTCTTTTGCCCCGCTCCTACTAGATTTATTTTAATTATAGGTCTTTTGTACTGTCATTCTTGGATTTAAAATCTCAAATCAGCGAAATTAGTTTTCAAGTAAACTCGATAATACCGTGTCAATAAAAAATGTAAAATCGATTATAAGAATGGGATTTTCATGAGATTCTAAAGATATGAGTAGTAACATACTTTCCTTAAAATTATAGCACACTTCATCTTCAGGTACTAAACTAGCAAGTCCCAAGTTATCTAAGGACATTTTCGTAAATACAGCACCGAAAGTGCCTTTTCGTCTCCAAAGTCGGTCCAAGAGTTCGAAAATTTTACAAACGTCGCCGTTTGCTAATTCTTTTTTACTCATTCTGTAATTTCGCTGCGACTGAGAGTTTTGAAAATGGCGCCGCAGAAGAGGGGCATGTCGTTCCCGAACGTCGTTATTGAGAGAGACTCTGACACCGAAGAAAGTTCAGAGGAAGAGGAAGAGGAAGAGGAAGAGGAAGAAGAAGAGCAAGAAGACTATGAGGAAGAAGAAGAAGTCCAAAACGACGCCGGAGAGGCGTCGGACGACGAGCGAGTAGAGCAGAAGAATGAAGCGTCCACGAAGACGCCAAGAGAGTCTATCACTATTAGACTCAAGAAAGTTTGCAAAGTAAACATTTTCTGATTGTTTTCATTTCTTTTCCTTCCAATTTTTGGTAATTTTTCTGCTGGAAAATGTTGTATATGCGTCAGATGGTGAAATATGACGGCCCGCACGTTTTCATCGTGTACTTGTGTGATTGTGTTTATGGATAGTGGAACTTGTGGTTTCTGGAACAGTGTGTGTGAAGTTTTTGGTTCGTTTAGTGTGTGTCTGTGTGCAAATTTCAAAATTTTGTGTTTTATTGTTGTTTTAGGTGTGTAAGGAACCGGGTCATCAAGCCGGATTTCAGGGTGCCACCTACATTGACTGCCCAATGAAGCCATGTTTCCTTTGCAAAATGCCTGGTAATTCATGTTGGGAATCTTGTATTTTTCCTTCTTTTTGTTCTGTTTTGTTTTAGACTGTGTTATTTGTGTGTGAAATTGGTTACTTATCTGTGATGCTATTGTTTGTTCAATAATGATTTTCATTCCGTGGTGCAATAAGCTAAAAAAAGGGGGATTTTTCCCATTTGATTTGAATTTAAGGGCATACCACGATGACTTGCCCGCACAGAGTGGCTACTGAGTTTGGGGTTTCGCCCGCACCCTTGAAGAAGTCTCGAAGTCCGCTTGAGTACGTTTTTGAGCGCCAACTTAGGCATCGTGTGCCTGCGGTAATGCTTCTCTGCATGATCTCCGCATGTTAGAATGAGCTTGTCTTTGGTGTGCTCGAGATTATGAGATTTGATTTGGTGACAATGATTACTCCTTTCAATTTTTCAGTAAGGTTATTAGGTTATAATGTTATGCAGATTCTTTGTTGATCATTCATTATTTGTTCTTTTCTTATCATGTCTCGAGGTTTGAAAGTCAGTTTCATTTCGGTTGGTGCTTTGAGGTTTAAAGTTAGTCAGCCATTTTGGATGATTTACAACTTGGTATCATGGTGCACATCATTGTAATTCAAAATATTAGAATTGTTTCCTCAATAAAACCAATTTAGTTTGATCCTATTGGGTGGGTTTTTTGGTGGACGGGTGGTTGGTCTTAATAAAATTTCTTATTATGTTCAAGAATTTTATGAGGAAATTTGAGTTGTTTGAACGATTTGATCATTCTCATAGTACTATTTATTTGATGCTCTACTAATGTGCATGGTTATGAAATAATTTTACATGACAATTTATGGCTTGCATGATGTCAAGTATATTTATTACTTTGCTCTGAACAGATGAAGCCAGCATTTGTGATCCCAAATAAAGTGAACTGTGCAGTAATTAGATATCATAGCAGACGCATAACATGTTTGGAGTTCCACCCAACGAATAACAACATTCTTATATCTGGTGACAAGGTTAGTATATTTTATGACTCTTTAACTTCTCTAAGTTTATGACTCTCAATTCTGAGTATATTTTATTGAAAAGCTGGGTAATATGGTTAATCCTTTATCTGGATATGGTATAGAAAGGACAGCTTGGAGTTTGGGATTTTGAGAAAGTGCACGAGAAAATAGTATATGGAAACATACATAGCTGCATATTGAATAACATGAAGTGAGTTCCGCTGGTTTCATTATATTTTCATAATTGAGGGATGATGTTTGTGCATGAACATCATCATTACACGGATGGTTGACTATTATGTTACTACAGGTTTAATTCATCAAATGACGGAACAGTTTATGGTGCCTCTTCAGATGGAACAGTCAGCAGCACTGATTTAGAAACTGGAATTTCATTGCCATTGGTCAACCTCAATCCTAATGGGTGGCAGGTACATCCAGATCGTTTATTAAAACAAATACAATTGATGAAATCCATTTTGTTTGCTATTCGGCTTTTGTTGTATATATTATACAGGGAAAATGCCGTCCCACAACTAAAATGGTTTTAAAGAAGATAAACACCAATCATGTCACAAATCTATAACAAGAAATATACTAACTAAAATGATCATATCACAAATTCTCGTCCCACAGCTAAAATGGTTACTGTCATTATATACACGACATGCTTGTGAAATTTCATTTAATTGTTATTATGGTTTTCCTTTAGGGGCCTAGCAGTTGGAGGATGCTATATGGTCTTGATTTGAACTCTGACAAAGGAATTCTGCTTGCTGCAGATAATTATGGGCTTCTCTATATGTGAGTATATCCTGTACCATTGAGCTTCTTGAGGGTGTAATTTGTAAAATTATTGGCTAAAAAAGAAGCTTACAGAAAATATTTGCTAATTCACTGCCGATGCTACTAGTATCACTTTCACTGCAACCTTCTCATATATAGTTTTGTACTTACTGTTGAATATTTTAATGAGATCCATCAATATGTCCATCTTCTTCAAGGAACACTAATTAAAGTTTCTTAATAGGGCCATAAACATTCTCTCTCTTCTCTTATCTGTATTAGTGTATTTATTCATCAAGTTATATGTTATTTGATATGATCTAGCTTTGTCTGCAAACCTTTCATTTCTTAAGCAAGTTAGGTATTAGTGTGGCCTTACTGTTTTAAATGCATATACAGGATAGATGCGCGCTCCAACAATGTGACGGGAAAGCCTATATTGATTCACAAGAAACGAAGCAAAGTTACTGGTTTACACTGTCATCCTCTTCAACCAGACCTCCTCTTAAGTTGCGGCAATGACCACTTTGTAAGCTTCTCTAGATTTCAGTTGGTTTATCTACTTTCGTGTGTTTCCATGACGAGTGATCACTATATTTGCTAGATTTGATGATAACTTTATATTTCTGAAAAAAAGTCACTTCATTCATTACCTTAATACCTTTGGTATGTCTAATTTCTTGATGTGGATTCTTACATAGTCTATATATACCTCAGGCTCGTATATGGGACATTCGACGACTAGAAGCTGGTTCTTCTATTTATAATCTTCCACACAAGCGTGTAGTTAATTCAGCCTATTTTTCTCCACAAAGTGGTAGCAAGATACTTACCACGTCACAGGACAACCGGATTCGCGTATGGGATTCCATCTTCGGAGATTTGGACGCTCCAAGCCGAGAGATTGTGCACAGCCAGGATTTCAACCGGCATTTGACTCCTTTCCGGGCTGAATGGGATCCAAAGGTGACAAATGCATTCCGTACAGTTTGATATAACTATAAATAAATTATGATTAAATACGAAAACTGCAATTTTATGCAGGATGTCACGGAGTCCCTCGTTGTAGTTGGGCGTTACATTAGTGAAAACTTCAACGGAGTAGCCTTACATCCCATAGATTTCATAGATGTCAGTACCGGTCAGTTAGTTGCTGAAGTGATTGATCCAAATATTACGACAATCACTCCTGTAAATAAGCTACATCCACACAATGATGTCTTGGCATCTGGTAGTTCCAGGTTTGTATATATATGAGCTCATCTTTGCTATCTGTTGCAGTATTCTCATGCCTAGTATCGTTCTACTTGTTGTATCTCAATGCTCCTAGCTGACCGCACTTCATTATGATTTGGCCTCGCTAGGTCTATCTTCATCTGGAAGCCCCGAGAAGATGCTGAGCTAAAGTGCAAAGTGGATGAAAGTAGAATCATTACATGCGGGAAGGCTGAAAAATCACAGAAAAGGAAGTTCGACGATGACAGTGGTGATGATGATGCATTCATCTCCAAGAGCTTGAAGAAGAAGACGAGTTACGTGAAGTCTAAGGTATATGGTGGTAAGCGCAAACGCTAATTTTGTTGGCTAGGGTTTGGATGAAGTGGCAATTTAAACTTTTTAACATCTACATGATCTGCTCTTGTGCTTATTATTGATACTGTGTATAGAAGAATGTAACATAGTGGTTAGAGGTGTCAAACGAACGGGCTGTTGGACCGGCCCGAGCTCATCGACTCGGTGCATGGGATCGGGATGGTCTGACCAGGTTGATATTTTTGTGCTTATAAAAACAGGATCCAGCCTGCCTGAATTGACGGTTCTGGTAGATGCGGGTGACTTTATATATGTTTGTACTTTCTATATTTATGCAGGTTCCCCACCTTTTATTTTTCCTCTCTGAAATAGTTTTGAGTTTGAGGATTTCTAGATATTTTATATACTTTACTATCAACAACATGACACTCAATTTAAGAGATGGGAGTAGGATGTGTAAAGCAAAAGAAAAGATTCATGAAGAACTTCCATGGAAAATAAAGTAAATTTTCATTGAGGGTGCGTTTATCTTGATGGAAAAGGGTGGAAAAAGAATATTTTCACCCATTTTTCATCTTTTTCACATGTTTACTATGTTGATTAATTTTCTTCGGATAGGATGGATAACATCATATATCAGTATATGATGTTCAAAACTACTGAGGGTGCGTTTACTTTGATAACATTTCCGGGCAGGGTGAAAAATATTAACATAGGGGGTGGGGTGTGATAATATTTTCTAATGGATAAAAGACATAAAAATGGAGAAGAGATGGAGACCATGTGGTAATTTTCTTGTTCATTTTAGTAAACATGTGATTAAAAAAAAATGAAAATGTTAATATTTTTTCATCTTTTTTTATTCATCATTTTCAAATGTAAATATTTCCATTAAAGTAAACGCAACTAGTAATTTCGAACATCATATACTGATATATGGACCATCTTGATCTTGACTTGGTAAACTATAGTAAACATTAATTTTAGTGACACTTTTATTAAACGAAAAAGGACTACATACAACTTAGATTATAAAATTGAAATACCACGATTTTTCACTCTGCATTGATACCCAATTAGTGAATCTTTGCCAAAAGATTTAAATCGAGTTAATATTTTGTGAGGGAAGCCGTGCCGTCTAATGCTTTCCGCTTTGGTATAAGCGAAGGACTAGCACTAAATTGTCCTCCTTTCGTTTCGGAGCAAGTGGTTCGTTTTTCATATTGTGGTGTCTCATAACAGATGGCTCGTTTCCAAATAAGGAAATAATGATCTTTTCAAAAATTGTGGACGAAATTGTTTAACTCAATTTTTACCCTTCACCTTAATATCCGTGTTCAAAAGAAATGAGTTATTTATTCCGAAGCGGAAAGAATACGAATGAGAGGAAAGCTGTTTTTATTCAGTTGACTGAAGTAAAGGAGATAGTCTGACCATTTTATCTCATATTTTTCATGATGACCATATAAAACAATAATCATTTAAAAAAAATAATTAAACAAAGATGTTACGGGCGATTACCTTCGTTGATGTCGTGGATAATCTTAATCAAAGAGTGTGTTTTGCCCTTAATATATGATGGTATGTGTGATGTGTATATCTACGATAACATTAACATCTAGTATAAGTAAAATAACGTGTTCATTAATTTTTAATGATTAAATAAAATATGGCAAGTAAAATAGTAGACGAAAACCTCGCAAACAAAGGGGGCAATTGCGTCTTTTCATCAATTCAAAATTCGCGGCCTAAACTAAACGCCTTCGATATATAACGTGGGAACTTTTCTCTTTCCTTTTATAAGCAACTTCAAAACAAACTCTCTCACACAGTCACTCACACACACATGCACACTCTTCCCCTCGCGAGATCTCATAATTCAATCGCGATGCAGATGTTTTTCCGAATATTTCTTCATCGCGTATCTTGAATTTCAATTTCCAGTTTGATCTGTGTTCATCTTCGATTTTCAGTTTGATCTATCTGTGCTCATATTCGACTTTAATGCGTTAATTGGTTCGAGAATGGCGGCATCCAACGGAAGCGAGTATTTCCAGCTCGACGTCGAGTTTGAGGCGGATAGCTCATTTCCTCGGCCATCTAATGCTGAGTCGGTGGCCGGGGACGAGGCGGAGCTGCGACGGGCGGCGATCGAGCGGCTTCCGTCGCAAAAACGTTCAAATATCGCTTCACTGACGCGCACGCCTGAGGAGCCCGACGGCGGCGGAGGCAGCACCGACGAAATCGACGTTCGGAAGCTCAGTCGATTTGACCGCGAGCTTCTGGTTAGGAGAGCGCTCGACACCACCGATCAGGACAATTTCAAACTACTCTCCGGCATAAAAAGTCGCCTAGATAAGTGAGGAATTATCTGCATTTTGCGTAGTTATTTGATTGATATATTTATTTTTATTTTTTATGTATAGCTATGAGTCTGTGACTGTTTCTAGTCGGCGCTTATTTGGTTATATTTGATTTCACTTACTTTCTTAATCTAGTGTTGGTTTGGAAATTCCGAAAATTGAAGTTCGATTTGAGAATCTGGAGATCACTGCCAAAGTTCAAATAGGTTCCAGAGCCCTTCCTACTTTGGTAAATTACACTCGTGATACGTTTGAGGTGAGGAATATCAACTATTCCGTCTTCTAAATGCTATATTTATTTCATTGAAGTCTTTATGTTTGGATGTGATTGCGTTTACTCACACACGAATATCCATCCGACTTGTATATATGTATGTATAGATAGTATTAATTGGAGTACAAGATGAAATATCTTCTACTAATGGCATGCTTTATATTGACAATAAGTAACTTCCAACGCTGTTTTTATTATTGTTATTACTTTTCCAACTGTGTAATAACAAAATGCAATGGTGTTTTTGTTTAGTGCAGCATCTACTGACTAAACTGCGAATATGTAAACCCGAGAGACATAAATTAACCATCCTGAAGAACATCAGTGGTGTTATACAACCGGGAAGGCAAGCATTATATCTTACAATATTGGCCAATTTAATCCATGAGAGAATAAACCAACTTTTAATATTCTTTGAAAATAATGTCGATGTATCTTATTTTGCCATTTCGTCTATATGATAAATATGGATTTATCTTTTTCAGAGTAAAATAAATTTGAAATGTGTTTTTCTCCATCAGATGTATGAAATAGCGTGCATGTTTGTAGGAAGTTCCGTACAGCTTATGTCGTTTGAGTCTTTACCTCGCTCATGTAGGATTCACTCTATTGGAGGAATGCAATGTGTATTTAGAGATGCTTAAAATTTTGGTATCTCTGTGTTTGTAAATATGTGTGTTTCCTTACAATTTGAAGCATGCTACTTTTTCTATGAACTCATTAATTTATAAAAAGACACACACATAAGTATGATACACAAGTGTCATCTAGTAAAATATGAAATTGGCAATGTGCACCTTTTTTGGTATATTGCATTAAAAGCTGCGTATGCTTATTGTTCTGTTTCTAGGATGACAGTGCTTTTGGGCCCTCCAGGTTCGGGAAAGTCCACCTTACTTATGGCTCTAGCAGGGAAACTTCAGTGTGGCCTCAAGGTAAGTATAAGCTGGTAAATCAGAATCACAAGTTCAACTGCATATATTTTTTTTATCTTGTTTGATGAAAGCAGCTGGACTCAGCAAAAGTGGCCTTTATGCATGAGTGTCGACTTCCTTGTGTTGTTTCCTGTGTAGTCGTTAATGTATTCATCTTAGAAAAGGTACCGATTAAGGTATTCTCAAATATAGAATAATAGTACTTGTGAGAGCCTAGATAAAACTGACGTGAGAATGCCTCAAAGTATACAATTCCTGCTTTATTCCTACTTCGAATATTTGATTGTCTTGCCTAACTCAATATCCTCTGTAGTTGTGAAGACCGCTGAAGGGTTCAGCTATAACATTTTATTAGATGCAATGAATGTACTTTTCACTAGAAAATTGAACTCATATATGAGTTTTGATGCAACTTCTTTTGGTTTCAGAAAAGTGGAACCATCACATACAATGGTCATAAGTTCGATGATTTCTTTGTTCAAAGGGCTTCTGCTTATATAAGCCAGACAGATAGTCACATCGCCGAGCTAACAGTAAGAGAAACACTAGACTTTGCTGCTAGATGCCAAGGTTCAAGTGAAGGCTTTTCAGGTGTGCATTATATGTTCATCTAGTTTTATTCTTCAACTTTTTCTATCAATTTGTTTTTCTATGTCAATTAATTAAACTGCTAATATCTTCACTTTTCATCAAGTTGTGGATTGAGTAGAATTCAGTAAAATTTTGCATTCTTGCATTTCTAAATTTCATTGTTCGACAGTATATATGAAGGATCTTACTCATCTCGAGAGGGAAAGAAAAATACATCCTCGCCCGGAGATAGATGCTTATATGAAGGTGACTTTGCAAATAGCTCGATAGTAGTGACTGTCAATCTTTCCTGCGTCATTTATTCATCAAGATAGCTGATTATCGATTGCTCAGGCATCATCTGTGGGTGGTAAGAAACACAGTGTGGCAACTGACTACATCCTCAAGATTCTTGGTCTAGATGTATGTTCGGATACACTTGTTGGTAATGACATGCTCAGGGGTGTTTCTGGGGGACAAAGAAAGAGAGTTACAACTGGTGAGATCTCTCTCTCTCTCTCTCTCTCTCTCTCTCTCTCTCTCTCTCTCTCTCTCATGTGCATGATCATGTTGGGAGATACATTAATCTCTGTCTGCTGCAAACAGGAGAGATGGTGGTTGGGCCACGGAAAACACTTTTTATGGATGAAATATCAACAGGACTTGATAGTTCTACAACTTTCCAAATTGTCAAATGTACAAGAAATTTTGTTCATTTTATGGAAGGAACAGTACTGATGGCTCTTCTTCAGCCAGCACCAGAGACTTTCGAGCTTTTTGATGATCTCATACTACTCTCTGAAGGATACCTTGTATACCAAGGACCTCGTGAAGAAGTTATTGAGTTTTTCCAGTCTCTTGGTTTTCTATTACCTCCTCGTAAGAGTATTGCTGATTTTCTGCAAGAGGTAAACTCTTCCCTTTGTCTCTGGTCAACCAATTTTTACAGAGATTTCAAAGTTTACTATATTTATCCAGGTAACATCAAGAAAGGATCAGGCCCAGTACTGGGGTGATCGTTCAAAAGCATATGAGTTTATTCCGGTTTCAAAAATAGCTGAAGAGTTCAAGAACTCGAGATATGGCCAAAATGTGGCGTCTTTCCTCTCCCATCCATATGACAAATCTCAAAATCACCCCTCAAGTCTGTCTAGAGAAAAGTATGCCGTACCAAGAATGCAGCTCTTTAAAGCATGTTTTTCCAGAGAGTTACTTCTGATAAAAAGACATCGTGCTCTATACATCTTCAGAACATGCCAGGTATTTCTCAGTTGTTATAAACTTTTATGATTTTTGGTTGGTAATTTACTCACAAATGTTTACAGGTTGCTTTTGTAGGACTCGTGACATGTACAATGTTTCTTCGAACGAGACTGCATCCTACTGATGTGAAAAATGGCGAGCTTTATCTTGCATGCTTGTTCTTCGGCCTGGTGCATATGATGTTCAATGGTTTTTCTGAGCTGCCTCTCATGATTTTTAGACTTCCAGTGTTCTACAAGCAGAGAGATAATCTTTTCTATCCTGCATGGGCATGGTCTCTACCTAGTTTTGTTCTTCGCTTGCCTTACTCTGTGGTTGAAGCTATAGTATGGTCTGGCGTAGTATACTATACAGTAGGATTTGCTCCTGAAGCTGGAAGGTTTATTCTGTAAACTTTTCGATTTTCATGGACCAAAATTCAATTACCAAATCTCACTCAGTCATCTTATACGTTGCAGGTTTTTCCGTTATATGTTTATACTCTTTTCCGTGCACCAAATGGCATTGGGAATCTTCAGGACAATGGCTGCTTTGGCAAGAGATATGATCATTGCTAATACTTTTGGGTCAGCTGCATTATTGATAATCTTTTTGTTAGGTGGATTTATTCTACCAAAAGGTAAGCATTTTTCTCCCATCATAAACAACTATCTGTTTGTTTTATACTTGGTGACAACCTTCTATCTCAGAGATGATTAAACCATGGTGGGTCTGGGCATTCTGGGTGTCTCCTCTATCCTACGGGCAGCGAGCAATTTCAGTTAACGAATTTACTGCTAAAAGATGGATGGAGGTGAGATCTTGCAATGATATTATATGATAAGTGGCACAGTCCAAATAGGAAATGATGTATATTTTCTTGCTTGCTGATAAATATTCTCTATTGACTTTGATATCACAGAGGTCAGCTGGAAACACGACTCTTGGAAATAAGATTCTGCAGATTCATAGTTTGCCCAGTGAAGGTTATTGGTATTGGCTCGGAGTCGTTGTCTTACTAGGATATGCTTTGTTTTTCAACATTACAGTGACAGCAGCACTTTCCTTTCTTAATCGTAAGTTACTGGAGTCTTCTGATATTCATTGAGGTTGTAGGTTAGGCCACTTCTAGGACAAGTAGACTAAATTTGAGTTGTCATACTCTTGTTGATAAGAAATATGCACATGAGAAATCGAGCAAGCATGTTTACCTAAGTTGCATTTATGGTTTCCTCAAAAGGCACATTATCAGCTAACTTTCTGGATAGCTATCTCATTGTCATGAGTTAGTTAATTGAAGGAAAATATCTGATTAATCTAGATAGGGTCCATGGTTTTCTTGTACTTTTTTTTGAAGCAAAAGCTCAGCAGTATAATTTCTTGACAGCTATCCGAAAATCACAGACAATTGTCCCTCCCGAAGAACATTCAGCAACCAGTGGTACATTCTTAAAGTTCATTGAGTTACTAAGCTATGCACTAACCGAAGAAAGTGTGTTTGCTGATTATCATCAAAACCGACTATTGGCAGGCCAAGCTGAGAATAGCAGACCTAATACAGCATCAGGCAATGATGGAATAAAAAAGAAAGGAATGATTCTACCATTTAAACCATTAACCTTAACGTTCTATAATGTCAACTACTTTGTTGATATGCCCAAGGTAGTTTTTTAAGCAATCTCATGTGATAACCACTGTATTTCTACTTGCAAATCATGATCGAATTTTATTTTATTTGCATCTGAGTTTCTAGGAAATGAGTTCACAAGGTATTACAGAAACAAGATTGCAACTCTTGTCTAATGTCAGTGGAGTATTCTCTCCTGGAGTTCTGACAGCACTGATGGGATCGAGCGGAGCAGGGAAGACAACGTTAATGGATGTTCTAGCTGGTAGGAAGACTGGCGGGTATATAGAAGGCGATATTAGAATTTCTGGTTACCCCAAGGAACAAAGAACTTTTGCCAGAATATCGGGATATGTTGAACAAAGCGATATACATTCTCCCCAGGTGACAGTTATGGAGTCTCTGTGGTTTTCTTCATTTCTTCGGCTTCCAAAGGAAGTGAGTGAAAGACAAAGAGAAGTGAGATGCTGACAACTTTAAGATTCTTATATATTATTACCCCTTTTCTTTTGCTTCATTATAATAATCCTTTTCTTTCAGAATTTTGTTGAAGAGGTGATGCAGTTAGTGGAGCTGGACTCCTTGAGGCATGCTTTGGTAGGAATGCCGGGGAGTACAGGTCTATCCACAGAACAAAGAAAACGTCTTACAATTGCAGTGGAGCTCGTTGCTAATCCATCAATAATCTTTATGGATGAACCTACATCCGGACTTGATGCAAGAGCAGCAGCTATTGTCATGAGGACAGTTCGAAATACAGTTGATACTGGAAGAACTGTAGTTTGCACCATACATCAACCAAGTATTGAGATATTTGAAGCATTCGATGAGGTTTGTCGTTCAAGTAACAAAAAATATAAATGCATTTTATCACATAGTAAACTGATTGATGGTAATCAATATTGCAGCTGCTTCTTTTGAAGCGAGGAGGGAGGATGATCTATGGTGGTAAGCTTGGTGAGAAATCACAAACCATGATCAACTATTTTCAGGTAAAATCTTTGTCCATTATCATCTGGAGTTTTAAGCATTTCTGAAAGCCAATTATGTTCTTTTACTTCGTCGTTGCTTCTTTCTTTTATTGCGCAGGGAATAAGCGGAGTGCCTCCAATTTCTGATGGTTACAACCCAGCAACTTGGATGCTTGAGATAAGCTCACCTGCTGTTGAAGAGAGGATTCATCAAGACTTTGCTGTCTTATATCAAAACTCGCAGCAGTATCGGTATAGTATTATTTTGATTTGAGGAAAAATAATACTTCTTGTGCCACATTTATGCTTTCCATACTCTATGAAAATCTCTTTCTAACTTTATGGAGATTGAACAAAAGTCAGCTATTTTTAATATAGGGACGTCGAAGCTTCCGTTCAGAGTCTCAGTGTTCCACCTGAAAATGAAAAACCTCTGAAATTTAATTCAACATATTCCAAAGATGTATTTTCTCAATTCAGAATATGCCTCTCGAAGCAAAACCTTGTCTACTGGAGGAGTCCTGCATATAATGCTGTGAGAATGTTCTTTACAACATTAAGTGCTATTATTATTGGCACTGTATTTTGGGATGTCGGTTCAAAAAGGTGAGTGCTCTTTACTACATAACTGATGAAAATGAACGTCTCTCTAGTCTCTATGATTTGTACTGAACAGCTTTCTGTAGGAAAACCGTTTTCATAGTTTATATGAGATGTGGATGCCCTTTCATGTATTATCTCCATGTGTGGTTGATCCAGGGTATTTAGGAAGGCCAAGTATGATACAACTGCTAGATCTATTTCTTCCCCTTTCAGAATTCCATTGATGGACTAAAATATCCATGATGTGCTTCATATGTAGTGTATGCATGTTGATCATTTTCATCTTAAAGTTATAGGCTTACTTTTCCTGACGTTCTTAATTGTTAATTGTACTTCTTTTTCTCAATGTGAAAAATGTTTGAGATTGACATGCATGTTTATTCCTAGGCATAAGAGCAAAGAGGGGCATCCATCTCTTTTGAAATGTACAATATCAGTGAAAGCATCACTGAAAAATGAGAAGATTGTATTTTTATTTTTGCACTATACAAATCGCGCATGACTATTATATTCTAATAATTCTCTAAATGTTTCGGCAGAGACTCAAGTGGAAATTTGATGGTTGTGATGGGCGCTCTATATGCTTCTGTCATGTTTCTTGGGGTCAATAACTCATCTTCTGTACAACCGGTAGTATCTATCGAGAGGACAGTTTTCTACAGAGAGAAAGCTGCTGGAATGTACTCCCCATTTCCTTTCGCATTTGCCCAGGTTTGATGCTCTCTCACACCTAGTTTAACTCTGCAAAAATATGTTTCGGCCAATTGAGTTTGATTCCCAATAAATAAACAGTGTTTATAATATCGTCTATCAGTAGCGAAACTATAAAGAACTTTTTTGTATGGCCTAATTTCAGAATGCATAATCACATTCATAATAATAATATAGAACTTGATTACCCTCATAGCTGTTAGGGGATACTGTGAAAATAATGTGAACTGTGAAGTGACTTTTTCAAAGCTAATTTTGTGGTAATCCGTGATCACAGACAATCTAATCTCAAATGCAGGGCATTGTGGAGATTCCGTACATTCTGGCACAAACTATAGTCTACGGAATCATTACATACTTCATGATAAACTTCGAAAGGACAGCAGGTAAACCTTCTATTCTCGTTCTACAGATTCTGTTACCTTCCTTCGTTGATTCTCATTCTATATAACAGTTGTTTCTTTACATCTTAAAACTATATGAGGATCAAACAAATACTACTGATATTAATTTGATATTTAATTTGTGTGGTGCAGGCAAATTTTTTATGTACCTCTTGTTCATGTTTCTAACCTTCACATACTTCACCTTCTACGGAATGATGGTTGTTGGACTTACTCCAAATCAGAGCTTCGCTTCTGTTGTTGCCTCCTTGTTTTACTCTCTTTGGAATCTCCTCTCCGGCTTCCTCGTTCCAAAACCTGTAAGTATGCGTAATGCATGCAGAATTATTACCTCATCTGTTTTCTCACTCCTAATAATATTGTTGGATGATTGTCATCCAGAGCATCCCTGGATGGTGGATATGGTTCTACTATATCTGTCCGATGGCGTGGACCCTACGTGGCATCATCACGTCCCAACTAGGCGACGTTGAGACAAGAATCATAGGACAGGATTTTGAGGGCAGTGTGAAGGACTTCATCAATGTGCATTATGGTTTTGAGTCAGGGATGCTTGGAGTATCAGTTGCTGTGCTTGTTGCATTCAGCCTCCTATTTTTTGGAGTTTTTGCCGTTTCTGTCAAAGTTCTCAACTTCCAGAGAAGATGAATCAAGGCTGGCTTGCTGCTGCCTCTCTACTATTACAATGAAAATCTTCATTCGACACACTACTACTCTTCTGCAACAATCTCACTAAAGTTCTGCAACATTTCCCCCCCCCCCCCCCCTCTCTCTCTCTCTCTCTCTCTCTCTCTGTCTGATTTCTGAACTATAAAACATTTCAAATGATTGTGTTTGAATTTGTTGACTAACCGAAATAACCGAAATGATAGAAGTTAATATTCAGAATAAATTTAACCTCTCTTCTTTTATTGTCACTAATATTTCACTCTACTTCTTTTTGTGTGGCTAGTTGTGATGTTGTAATTAGACAACATGATTGTCATATTATATTTACATAATGACCAAAACTTGGATGCGGTCGGTCCTTAACCCTAAATTAGTTCTACACTTTATATAATTCATCCAGAATTCGTAGAACTAATTATTCCTTAATTATATTTAGTAATTCAATTAGAGTCATAATTAGGGTTTACATCATTAGACTTTATAATTAGTTTAATTAAGGTTCAATCAGTAACGTGGATGTAGAAGAGAGTGCTTCCTTTTTTCTTTTTCTTTTTCTTTTTTTTTCTTTTTTATGTTCCGCTTGTATAATTTAATCAAATTGATATAGTTACATCCGTTTCAATACTATTGATAAAATGTACACCCTCTGTTCACGATAAGTGTGGTCCGGAGGGAGTGACACAGGTTTAAGAAACAAAGTGTGAATGAAAATGGAGAAGGAAAAAGTATTGTTAATGGAGAATGAAACTCACAGTTATTTGTTATGTGTGGTGAAAAATCAACTAATTCAAGGTTATTTATTAAATAATAAAGAGACTTTTTAAGGATAAAGGAGTAAAGGGTCATGCCCATTTTTTGTTACACCACACTTATTGTGGACGGCGAAAAAGGAAAATCAAAGTATATTTATCGTGGACGGATGAAGTACTATTTAAATTTATTTAGAGAAGCAACTGCGGAAAATATAGTAGAGTTAATAAAGATTTTTAAAAAATACAGTATTTTGTAAATAAAACTGATTATCGTCGTCGATACTTATGTTGGCGTTTTTAGTTTAATAAATTGTTGGTAGTTGACTAGCTAGACAAGATGAGCGGAAAATGGGAAGTACCACCACAGCCCACGAGGTGTTGGCGCCTAACTCACAAAACTTCGTCTCCATGGATTCCGTCTCACGGAGTTTGATCTTTCTAGTTAATATTGTAGTAATTGAGTAACTATCCTTTTATTCCATTTGATTTGTTTTATATAGGTTATTTTTATATTCCAAAGACAAACTCATAATTAATTTGTCCAAATATACAGTGCCAATAAAATATTAAACCAACAAAATCATTCCTAAAACATATGATTCTCCAATAATATTTGTATCCATATATATTGAGTGGGCGCACTTAAAATAGTTGTTGCATCATTGAAAAATATAAAATTGTACAAACTATTTATATCCCATATCAACATTTGTTTCATCTAGAAAAATACTTAAAAGTCCAAATCAAATAAGTGGTGTAGCACAAATCTATACATATAATCAGCCGTGACAGCTCGATTAATTGATAAACTAGTTTGATCATGGGATTAATTTATCATCCCTCATCACATCAATCCAATAAACCATCGAATCCAAAACATGATACCTGCTTTTGAATCCAATCAAATCAATCTTGCTGCGGCTGCACAACATCTTCCATGGGCATCGAAACATCTGATCCAAAAAATCCCAGTTCGCCAACTCATTCATCTCACTTTCTACAAGCCCCTCTTTCGCAACTATTTCCTTCCAAACTTCTTCCTTACCCGCCATAGCTAGGGAATACACGAAATCACCCAAAAACATGCCGTTTTCGGGCGTTTCTACCCCTAGCTTGGCCCCAATAGCGGGCCATATTTCTTTCCAAGTAAAGCGTTCACCGTTTATCGCATTATAAGCCCGGCCCTCCACGCCCCCCTCGTGGCGGGTAGCTGCAAACACATGCTGATCCGCCACGAGACGGGCATCAGAGGCGTCAATGTACATTTCCTCCCAACACTTCTTGGTGCCCCCAAACACAAATGGAAGGTTCAAATACTTACAAATAGTCCCATAAACACTTATAGTGCCCATCAAATTATAGAAAGCTCGCCTAGAGCTACCAATGATGAATCCGGGCCTATGAATAGACCAAGGCACCTTATACAATGGCAACATTTCTTGCAACAAATCTTCGAGGCCATAATAAAAATTATGGCCTACTTTCACCCTCGGCGACTCCTCGTCGTAGCAACCAACTTCTCTGTTCAACAACCCTTGTAGCGAGATGTAATGTTTCACTCCAGTTTGGAGCGAAACGTGCCTCAGGCACTCCGCCCTTGGGAGGAGGGCGATAAGGGTGTTAGCCATCATCACCCTATTCTCCTCATAGCACTCTGGGCTATCCAGTGGAAACTGGCTGGCCCACGTAACCCAGAAAATGTGGGTCACGTCGTTCATTGGAGACAACTTGTCTCGAGCCTCACGAGAGTCTAGGAGGTCACACAACACGAAATGGAACTCTCGATGGCCACAGATGTTGGCCATCGAGGTGTCGAGTCCACGGGCTATTCCGTACACTTTCCAGCCACGTGTAAGTAGCCTTCTTGCTAGCTCCTTCCCAACTAGCCCTGTCACCCCAAAGATGGCTGCAACATTTGTGCAATTTGAATCTTTTGCAGCCATACGATTGATTGTTATTTTGTTATTTTGTTATTTTGGCTCAATGCAGCTACCTTTATAAGTGAAGGTGATTATATAGTAGTTCTAGTATAAGAAGCATTAATGGCAGCTTCAAAAAGGTGCAATTAAACTGCATTAATTTATATGAAGATATTCAACAATCAAAGTCGTCCTTGTTTGTAGGAAAGAATTTTGGCTTTCTCCTTAAGAAATTGCAAAAAGACTAGTTGTAGATGGGTAGGAGTATTTGACTACATTTGGCGCGGGGATTAATATCGAATAAAGCAATAGACCGTTTCTATTTCTTACAAATCACAATACATCTCCTATTTCTATATCATCTTCTAATTCAATAACGAAATTTATGATATAGCCGAACATTAATTTTGGGTTCACAATTGGTGTCTCAATCTGAATCTAATCAAAATTTTTAAATTTATAGAAAAAAGTAATCATGTATCACACGACACGAATGTTTATTCATCGTTTTAAAAATTTCTCTATAACAAGGAATACAACACAAATTATGGAGTAGATGATCTCGACATTTAAATAATAAAATAATAAAAGAAATGGAAGTGAATTGGTGAGTAGAATAGTTAAATCAAGTTGGCGACTGGGAAGCAACTACTTGCGGCGTCAAAGGCTTGATGAGTGGGTCATTGGCTGCACCAGCCGTCATCTTGTTGGCATTTCAGTTGAAACAATTTCTTCTTCTCACTTTTTTTATGCCAATTGCCAATTGCTCTCTCTCTCTCTCTCTCTCTCTCTCTCTCTCTCTCTCTCTCTCTCTCTCTCTCTCTCTCTCTCTCATATGATAGAGTATATGAGTGTAAAATGTCACATGCTCAGGATACAAGGACAGCCTTGACGATCATGTTAGCTGATTAAAACTCATGGCAAAAAATAAAAATGGTATAATTTAATCCAAATAACTCTTCATTTTATGTGAGTGCATATGTCAGCGTTCATACTTTTATTTTTCCTTCCCCTTAGGATATATATAAACGTATAAACAGAAATCCATATGAAGGTCCCCTAGGAAAAGGCCTAGTAGTAAAAGTGGGTGTTTGAGATTGGAAGGTCTCATGTTCGAATCCCATGACATGCCTCTATACCACACCTGTACTTGAAAAGTGTGGTTTACCTATCCTGTGTGGTTTGCAGGCTATTGCACAAGGGACGGGGATTTACTCAGTGCGCACCGAAGATATCGACTGCAGGTTCCCTCCCTCGAAATCAAAAAAAAAAAAAAGCCATATGAAGATGTGAAATTTGATGTATCCCTTTCTCTTATTCTAAATGCAAATGATTTTTGTACTTGAGAAATATATCTATTGAGTTCATGGTATTCAACAATCTATGTCTATCCATTGAATCAAATATATCAAATTATAAATCCTTTAGTAAACAAGTCTAGGTGAATACATACATGAAATGATCAATCATTGTTGGTAAGGATAAGTATAAAAAAATCATTAAAGTAATGTTGTTCCAATTTTCTATATATTTTTTATGATATTGGTCGAAATAAAATTTTGTCCATATTGGTTAATAATATCATATGTTTCATTGTTGTATTTCTGAAAAATAAATACTTCAATATTTTTTGTATAGACGTGTCTATTTAGGTCCTTGTGATATTGCTTCGGTTGAATAGAAGGCCCATATTATAAACTCGATATTTTAGGTGATAAGAAGCCCAATTTTTAAGGCCCAATTTTCCAAATTCAAAATAATATTCTCTCGAATCCAAGACTAGTGAGGTTTCTTGAAATGGATTAAGAGATAAGTTAAGGTCTCAATGTAACACTGTAACCTTAATTTAGTATTTGAAAGTTGAAACATAGCTCATGTACACAAAAAAAAAAAAAAAAAATTCTTTTTTGAAAAAACTGACATTTATAGAGTAAATAATTGGACGTTTCAAATTAATAAAAGAATTTTTTAAAGCGGTCTTAATAATGTAACACCCTAATCTAATTAAGGCATTAAAATAATATTTAAAAGAATATTTAATATTTTTAAAGAATATTTACAGCGGAAAAACGAATATTTTTTTCTTGAATAAAGAATAATAATTAACTTAGTTGAAAGAAGACGAAATATTTTATTTAACCAAAAGATGGCGAAAATCCCAACAAATCGCATGCAACAAGTGCTGAAAGAAAATAACGTAAATGCAGAATATAGAATTCTAATGTCTTAGGAAAATAAAATAAAATTTTTATTTATTTTGACTCGTCATTCGACACCTCCACGTCTCCGACTTCAATTACCTGAAAATTTTTAGGGTGTGGGATCTTACTTAACTTTATACCTTTGACTTGAACAACAAAGATACTAATTGGTGTACAGCATCGCAATTGATGAATTATATGATCCGCCCGTGTATTTTATATTTTTCTTAAAAGGTAAAGCCCAAATTTTATAGGAAGAGTAGAAATTTAAAGTTTTCTAATCTTCTATTAAACACAGAAATAAACACACGATGGCCCGTAACATAAGAAATTTAAATTATACTCTCCCACCCTCCCGTTTATTCTATACTTCTACATATTTCTTTTTGGGTTGTCTCACTAATACTGTAACATTTTCTTTTATAAAAATAATTAGATATTCACTTTAAAATTAATTAATATCACATCAAGAGTACTTTATATTATTTTATTCACTTTAGAAATACTTTATATTACTTTATTTACTACACTAAATGCCAATTTTACTCTTAATACTCTTCTTCTTAATACTCGTGCTAAAAAGAAATGTTAAAAAATCTATTGAAGGAGTATTTTAAAATTCCTTACAACGAGCTTGACTTATGTTAAAGTGTTAATAGAATTTAAATTAGATTTTACTTCTGTTGATTTTTTAAGCACATGTTGTACTCTGTAAGGAAGTCATTTATGAGATTATCTAGTTTTATAACCTTGTAAAATGTTTTCTTTTTTTGGTCGAATCATAAGTTCTCACGTGAATTACATGTAACCAATGTTTATCACTTCCATAACGCATCACAATGAAAATTTTCACTCCGGTCATAATAATACCCAATACTACACACTATATTCACTATTATTCATTAATTTTTTAAAATTTATATAATCTATAATGTGACAAAAATATCATGAAGGGAGGAGTGATTATAATCTATCCAACATGAAGGGAAAAAGAATTAAGTTTAAAATGTACTACGGCGGCAACATAACATGCAGAAAAAATTGACACGTTGAGAATGGCTAGATCCATTGATGGAAAATATATTAAATTAATTGGCTAGTTTGTCTTCAAGCACGTGGGAAAGTGACTAGTCTCGTTTTTGTCGTGTTTTTCTTGTTGATCTTCACGCAACGAAACAAGAAATACGTAGAGAATTGTGAGTTTTAGGGATGACGGTGGGTGGAATATTAAGAAAATAATAGTAGTAAGAAATATATATATATATATAAGAAACTAATAGTAGTAAATATATATATGTGTATATATATTTTACAGCTTTTTAATAGTTAGTTATTTTCAATTTAGGAATGAGATAGACAAAGAAAAAAAAGATAAATTTTACTATTGGGATGGAAAAAATAGTATACTGAACTATCATTTTGTATTATCAAGCTACTTGAGACGTTAGTGAATAGGTATCAAAATTAATTGTTGCAGTTTTTTACGCCGATTAAAAGCTTATCAAATCATCAAATTAATATTTTCATACGATTACTTTTTATTTTTAAAACACACGTATCTAATAAAACCTTGCATTTCTACTTTATTAGTGCATTTCATTAGCATAATTTGGCTTTCCTTTCTCCACATATGTTCTTCATATGTGAAGAACTAGTGATTTGTGCTAATAATAACGATACATGATTGTTATACTCGTCATATGATATTGAGGGAACCTGAATGTTGGGTACACATAGAGTGTTTCATAATCTTGTAATATAAAGACACGTGTTTTACTTTTTGTAAGTTGTTGAAATTAAATATAAATTAAATTAGCATAACTCTGGTTTGGTTTCCTCTCTCTCTCTAAAAAAATCTAGTTACCACAACCAACTCCTCCTCTCAAATCCCAAACCCAACTACCACTTGAAGAAATTACTCTTCCCATCCAACTTAATTAAAAGATCCTCCACCCTTCAACAGAAATGCCACCCCCATCCAGTAATGGCGTCATCATCAAATAATGAGTGGTATCCCCATCCCAACCACACCAAAGATGATCTCAAGCCAACGCCGTTGCACCAACGGACTTTGTCCGGGGTGGAGATGGCCAGTTTGTGGGTGGGCCTCGTGGTGGGAGTCCCTTCATATTACCTGGCCGGAAGCCTAGTCTACTTAGGCATGGCGTGGTGGCAAGGCATCGCCACCGTGGTCGCCGCCAACCTCATCCTCCTCTTTCGGTATCCGCGGGACCTACATCCCCACTCTCTTGAGAGCTTTAGTTGGCTGCGGTTGGTATAGAATCGAACCATGGATCGGCGGTGAGGCCATTTTTCTCCTCCTTCCACATATCATCAAAGAATCATCCCTCGCAGAGCCTCTGCTGGTTTGGTTCCCCTCTCTTTCTCTCACGAAGAAATTGTTCTCTTACGAAGAAATTGTAAATTGTGGCTCTTCCTCCCTTGCGGAATCCATGACAAAATTCAAAGGATAAGAAAGCGATGGAAATAAACGGAGATAGCTTGTTTCCGATCGATAAATTGGGGGAAAGAGCGATGGAAAAAAACGGAGAAGTGAAGAAGTTACCGATCGATAAATTTGGTAAGGAAATGAGCCTCCAATTAACTCAATCCCAGTCCATGTAACATTAAAAAAATTAAATTAAATCAATTTTCCAAATGGACGAATATGAGAAGGTGGAAGCACCAATTTGAAAGCACGTTCCTATTTACCATGATATTGATGTCACATTAGTCAAATAGTATATTTTTTAAAACCATTAGTCAAATATACTAGTATTTGATAACTTCTTGTTGCCAAGTTGTTGGGCTATCAACTTACAGTATATAGTATCTTTTTTTAGAGCGAAAAAAAAGTTAATACTATAATCATATGGAAAGTTAAAAGTAAAAGTAATAGTTATACTGTTATACATAAGTAGAAGTGGTCATGGTTCGGTTCCAGCTCAAAAATAGAATCGAAATCGACAGTTTTTGGTTCCATCTGCCCCTGCCACCTTGAGGGAATCGGAATCGAACCGATGACCTCTTCGATTTTGGCTCTAATCGGAACCATTCGTTCAGGTTTAGTTCTTCAGTTCCAGTAGTTCCAAACCAGTTCCCACGGTTCCAATTATGTATCCTTTTTTGTTATTTTTTCTTCTTTAATTATAATGTTATGCAATCAAATGTAATATTTAAGTTAAATAAATATGAATTATGACATAGATATTAATAAAAAATATAAAAAAGATAAAAATAAAAATTGGAGGAACCGGTCCGGTTCCTTTGGCCACCTCTATACATATGATAAAATACAATAAGACATGTTATTATAAGTCTTCGTCGTTCAGAAAATCATACTCCCTCCGTCCCATTTATTATGTCCATATAGTGTTGGACACAAAGCTTAAAAGATTAATAGTTAAAATAGAAAATGGATAGATTCTATCACTTTTAAAATATTTTAAATAATTAATTTTTTTTCTTATTTGAACATAAACAAAATAAGAAAAACTAGACATAATGAATTATGGATATGGAGGTAGTAACATGGATACAAGTTACTAATACTATTCATATATTGTTTTTTGAGTGATATCATGCATGCATGTTTTTCTATTACAATAATAATCGATAACCGATGTTTGATATTGAATTGAATGCACTTTTATACTACAATACTGCAATTTACAAACCACAAAAGAAATACTAGTATAAATCAAGCTTGAAATTTCCGGGTTACAGTATTTCGAAGTTTAATGATTTTAAATTAACGAAGTAGTAATTTGGTTGGTTGAGTGACAATTTCATAATGGAAGAAAATACCCATTTCGACTCCGATGAAACGCATTGGGATTATCTAAATCAAAATTAGAGTATCATCCCTAATTAGAGATTCGATATCAACTTTCCCTCCCCTAAATTCCCCAAATTTCTTCAAAAATCAAGAACAGAATCACACAAGTGCTGATTTTCAAGGGTTCGCAGATCAATGCATTGAAAGCATCAAATTCCATCAAACCCCACCACGACTCCTCTATTCCTCCACGCGTTGCCACCAATCGCCCTTCCTTTTTTTGTCCGCTTTCTCAAACTCTGCATTTCAATGGAGTTTTGCCGTTTCCCACTTCATTAACGCCTCCAATTCCCCAACAAAATGATCGAAAATCGAGGCCCCACTTCCTGCCTCGTCGTCGGCAACTACTGCCACGACGTCCTCATGAAAGACGGCGTCGTTTTGGCGGAGTCCCTCGGCGGCGCCGCCGCCTTCATCTCCGCCGTCCTCGACGGCGTCTCCGTCCCCTCTACCTTCGTTTCCAAAGTGGGCCCGGATTTCGCCTACTCCGTCGCCCGCTCGCCCTCCGTTTCCCTCTCTTCTAAAACGACCGTGTTTCACGCCCACTTCTCTTCGCAAGTCCAGCGCCATGATCGGGTCCTCAAACGGGTCGACTCGTGCGCCCCGATCACCCCTTCCGATCTGCCCGACTCGCCGCAGTTCGAGTTCGGATTGGCCGTCGGCGTCGCCGGAGAAATTCTGCCGGAGACGCTCGAGAAAATGCTCGACATCTGCGACACCGTATTCGTCGACGTTCAAGCTCTGATTCGCGCGTTCGATCCCATCGACGGAACGGTGAGCCTTGTTCATCTCAGGGATTCGGGTTTCGGTCATTTAGTTCCGCGGATCGGGTTCCTGAAGGCCTCGTCGGACGAGGCGCCGTACGTCGGTGTGGAGGCGGCGAGGAAGGAGTGCTGCGTCGTGGTGACCAATGGGGAGGAGGGGTGCACGCTGTATCATCGGAATGTGGAGCAGCGGATTGCCCCCTTTCCGACCGTGCAGGTCGATCCAACCGGCGCCGGAGATAGTTTTCTCGGCGGTTTGGTGGTTGGCCTCGTCGAGGGGCTGTCGGTGCCCGACGCCGCCTTGTTGGGTAACTTCTTCGGGTCGCTCACCGTCGGGCAGCTCGGCCTTCCCAAGTTTGATTTGAAGGTGTTGCAGGTTGCTCTCTCTCTCTCTCTCTCTCTCTCTCTCTCTCTCTCTCTCTCTCTCACTCTCTCTGCAGTAGTTGCTGATACTGTGTTTTTGGTGTTGCTTTTCCTCTATATCGTCTGTTGATTGGGTTGCATGTTGTGAACCGACAAGCTGATATCGACATATTTGGTGTAATCTGAGATTGTGAGGTCTGATAATTGTTTGCCAATCAACTGTTTGAGAAAATGATCAAGTGGAAACTAAGCTTGCTCCTGTTTAATTATATGTTTTTTGAAGTGTTGTAATTACATTTGGACTTCTGTGTAACCATTAATCAATGTTATAGATTCAAGTTAGATATTTTTCCCAACACAAGTCCTGCATATGAATTGGGCCTCTTTCTAAGTAGTTGATGCTGTAAAAATAAGCAGATGGCTACTTCTATCACCTCTTTAACTCTTTTAAGGCCTATGATACTTGGTAGTGAAATTCTGAGTATTTCTGCTTTTCAAAACATATGATTAGAGATTAGTTTGTATGAATCCAGACCCCTCTACATCTCTGTCGATACACAGCTCTTGCCCCGACTGCTTCCTGTGCCGATATTCACGAATTTCATTTCCTCGTACGCAAATGCACGAACAATGCATAATCGTTTGTCTGTGTTGTCTCCTTTGTCTTCAATTAATGTCTTAAAAATTCAACCAAAGTGATATGTTGTATTGTACATGAATTGGTGCTTGGCCTTTTCTTTTGCTGATGGTTGTACTTCACAATTTCCTTCTAGGCAGTTACGGATGAGCTCCAAAGGAGGAGGTTGAAAATAGTCAGGGTGAACGAGAAACTGGTGTTTGTGAAACCTACAGATCATGAAGACTTCCGTATGGCGCTTGTTAGAGCTAAAATACTACCCACGCTTTCAGTCCGAGAATGCCAACAAGATTTGCCAACTTCACCTAGAGTTGTTGAAAACCATAACCACATCTCCTCCAATCGTCAGCCAAAACTGTTATCAAGCAATGCTTGTGACGAACCTATCATGTCAGGCAATCGTATAACTTGATGAACGTCTGCAACATCTGCCCACCACCACGAACCGGACAGAGGATCAAAAGAAGGGGGGAATAAAAATAAAAAAAAGCAAAAATATTCCAAATATAGAGAGGCGAAGATGCTTCGACTCCAGGCACCTGTGCTGCTGGTAAAATTTTCCATCTCTTATCGTATAACTGTTGAAAATGGTATATTTCTCGAGTGGTAGAGCAGCAAGGCGTCAAACAACGGAGAAGGAAGAAATATGCAAAAAAAAATTGATGGTTTGATTAGGAAAAGATGTAGAGGTTAACTGCTGCTGATGTAGAGGATAGAGGACTTACATGAAGAAGATTTAGTGTCTTGGCAAAGGCAGAACTCCATCTCTGAAGCAAATATGATGGGAGCAAACTATGCTCTCTTTTTTTCTATTTTATGATAAGACGAGGGTAATCCGCAGCCGTTACTCAAGAATCAAATGCTCTTTGATGGAGCAGATGGTGGATGGATTGTAAGCTATTTAATTTTGGAAAAGAAATAACAAAGTAGGGCTTTAGGTAAGAATATTTACTTCTTGTGGTTGTTTTCCTCTGTATTTTCATTCCTTTTAAGGAGAAATGCTCTTCAGTCTTCATCTCTCAGAATTGGAACTTGTATTCCCTCTTTCTCTTTCTCGCCTTTTCTTTTTCTTCGATATAATCTCTATATACCATTAAAATATTTTATCTTTATAATTTAATGGCATATCATGGTATAAATATAGGAAAGAGAATGAACTTTAGATCTTTTTATTTATAGTTGTTTGCTTTGATTTTATTTATGAACGCCTAGCTTGTAAGTTTCGTAGCAATGTGACAAAGTACATGAATCACAATTCAGTATTACCACTAAATAAAATAAAAATGTAGCAAAAGGAATGACAACACTGATTTTTTTTTTTTTTTGGCAGTCAAACCAAATCCCATTAGCTTAGCTTTACAAATTATGCAAAGCCAACACTCCAAAAGTGTCATTTCGAATATTGAACAAGTCCACACTCGGACACTCCCAAATGTAATTATTATGGATTAAAAAAAGGTCAAATTGCATAACAATACCCGATATTTTTCCGAATTCTGGACTTATTACAAACCTTTTAATTTCAGCAAAAAAAATAGCAATCTTTTAATTTGTCGCAATGTCCGTCCAGATCCAATTTGGGAAAAAAAATTGACAATGACGTGTGCAATTCAAAATGACGTGGAGTTCAAAACGACGTCGTTTTAGTTGAAACGACGTCGTTTTGATTTAAGAACAAAAAAAAAAAAAAAAAAAACAAATTACATGTCATTTTAAAATTTCCACATCATCTCCTCCTCTCCTCTCCTCCTTTCCTCTCTCTCTGTGCTTCGCCAGCCGCCGTCACCACCTTCACATCGTCACCGCCTTCACATCACCGCCGTCACCATTGTCGTCACATCCACTCCCTCTCGACTCTATCTCTCTGAAACAAGAAAGCCCCAAATTAGGAACCCTAGCCCCCAAATTATTTCCTCTCTCTCTCTCCGAATCACACGCAATCTGCATTTCCCCCACCACTTTGCGTCGTGTCCCCATCTCCTTCTCACTCTCAATTTCCGAATTCCCATTTCACGCCCCTTTTTTCGGTTTTGGGGATTCTGAGCTGATTAGGGCACGAGCATCGGGGAGCAGAGCTTCAGCCCACTGCAACAATGGCGGAAAACGGTGAGGAGAAGCTCATAGCTGTCGTCAATCCCTCCTCCGACCACCCGATTTGGTCTGGCTCCGTCAATCCCTCCGCCGATCCCTCCGCCTTCCTCGATTCGGTCGATCAATTGATCGCCGCCGTTGGCGGACGATAAGAAGATCTCTGCCTGCCTCGACCGCGCCGAAGATCTGCTCCAGCAGTCGATGTTCCAGCTCGAGGACGAGTTCAGAACCCTCATCGAGCGCGGCGCCGAGTCGTTCGACGTGACTCGGACCAATTCAACTCACCGAGCTCGTCGGGGGAGGGGAGATGGCGATTTGGCGATGGGGGAAGAAGTGGGGGGCGAGGAACAAGTAGAGGAGGGGGAGGGAGAGGAGGAGGGTCAGGGCAAGGACCACGACGGAGGCGAGGAGATGGGAGTGGAGATGGGGGTGTATGCGGCGGCGGAGGAGAAGAGGAGGGGTAGGGCGAGAGGGGAAGAAAGAGAGAGAGGGGGAGATAAAGGTGAAGGGGATGATGAGGTGGAATGATGTGTAATTTTTTTTTTTTTTAATTCTTAATCAAAACGACGTCGTTTTGAATGCCACGTCATTTTGAATTGGACACGTCATCATCAATTTTTTCTCCAAATTGGATCCGAACGGACATTGCGACAAATTAAAAGGTTGCTATTTTTTTTGCTGAAATTAAAAGGTTTGTAATAAGTCCAGAATTTGGAAAAAGGTCGGGTATTTTTATGCAATTTTGCCTTAAAAAAAATTAAAAGAAAGGATAAAAAATGAAAGAAAAGAAATAGAAAATCAAATACCTTACCACCACTGTACAGTAGTATTCATTTTGAGTAATGATATTCGGACACACTGTGGCCAGTCATACGCGTGAAAAAAAAGAAACTTGACTGTAAAAATGGAAATAATCACATTTCCCTCCTAGGATTTATGCTTTCCAATTAGAGTATATTTATTTTTATCGCGTGTGGCTGGTCACAGTGTATCCGAATATCATTACTCATTACTTTTTTAACACTACTTTTGTTGAGAAAAATACAATGACGAATAATAACAATAATAACTGTATTTTATTTTCTTTCCAAAATTAGTGATTTTAATAAATAAAATAGAAACAAAAATGAGAAGCCCACGGCCCAAACAATATTAACAAGAGATTTTAATAGTGGGCTAGAACTCCTAATACTAAACATAGCCCCATTTTTACTCTTCGGTGGCGCCCCTAATATAAAAAAATAAAATAATAGTAATTGTAATATTTTATCCCTATAATCATCATTATAATTTGTAATTAAAAAATAATAATTATAGCCCTAAACAATGTGAAGAAAAAAAAAACGCAGATGAAACCCCAAATTTGTGAAGAAACAGAGTAATGCGATGATGTTCATATATACTCTCATATAATAAATAACTCAGAAATTTACAAAGACATGAACTTGATAATAATCCAATAAATTCCCTTAGATGTGCAATGAATTGAGAAATAGAGAGTTACAATTATCGATTGAATGTGGAGGCGAGAAGAATGGCGGTGAATTCTTCAGCCATTTTTTTGCACACAACCTCCACCATATCACCACCGGACACCACCTTTCTAAATCCCCTCATCACAAAAACATCACTACCCTCAATTTTTCCAACCATAATTAATCTTCGTGTGTGTGAAATTTGATTGTTTATCAAGTTCGTATTTTTTGCAAACTTCTAAGTTTTGACTTCTGAATGTAAAAACCTATTTCTTTGTTCTTTAATCAATTAGAGATATATATCTATTCGCGTATGCATACCTCTGAGGCTCTGACTACGAAATCTGCTGATTTTCTTCCTCCATTAATTTAATCTGGATCGGAATTGGATTACACACACATATTAATTACACGCACTAATAAGAATTATAATTAGGGGCTATAACATTTAGGTATTATTTAACTAAAATATGCAATGAGGCTATAGGGATAAAATAGTACAATTATTATTATTTTTATTATTATTTTAAATTGAGGGCTATGAAGAGTAAAAAAGGAGCTATGTTTAGAATTACCCTTGAGCTAATCTATGCACACTTTTGATGCTTTTGAATAATATTATAAAAAAAATTAAAAATCGCGTGATGATATACTCGAATCCATGGATTCGAGTATATCATCACGCGATTTTTAATTTTTTTTATAATATTATTCAAAAGCATCAAAAGTGTGCATAGATTAGCTCAAGGGTAATTCTAAACATAGCTCCTTTTTTACTCTTCATAGCCCTCAATTTAAAATAATAATAAAAATAATAATAATTGTACTATTTTATCCCTATAGCCTCATTGCATATTTTAGTTAAATAATACCTAAATGTTATAGCCCCTAATTATAATTCTTATTAGTGCGTGTAATTAATATGTGTGTGTAATCCAATTCCGATCCAGATTAAATTAATGGAGGAAGAAAATCAGCAGATTTCGTAGTCAGAGCCTCAGAGGTATGCATACGCGAATAGAATATATATCTCTAATTGATTAAAGAACAAAGAAATAGGTTTTTACATTCAGAAGTCAAAACTTAGAAGTTTGCAAAAAATACGAACTTGATAAACAATCAAATTTCACACACACGAAGATTAATTATGGTTGGAAAAATTGAGGGTAGTGATGTTTTTGTGATGAGGGGATTTAGAAAGGTGGTGTCCGGTGGTGATATGGTGGAGGTTGTGTGCAAAAAAATGGCTGAAGAATTCACCGCCATTCTTCTCGCCTCCACATTCAATCGATAATTGTAACTCTCTATTTCTCAATTCATTGCACATCTAAGGGAATTTATTGGATTATTATCAAGTTCATGTCTTTGTAAATTTCTGAGTTATTTATTATATGAGAGTATATATGAACATCATCGCATTACTCTGTTTCTTCACAAATTTGGGGTTTCATCTGCGTTTTTTTTTTCTTCACATTGTTTAGGGCTATAATTATTATTTTTTAATTACAAATTATAATGATGATTATAGGGATAAAATATTACAATTACTATTATTTTATTTTTTTATATTAGGGGCGCCACCGAAGAGTAAAAATGGGGCTATGTTTAGTATTAGGAGTTCTAGCCCACTATTAAAATCTCTTGTTAATATTGTTTTGGGCCGTGGGCTTCTCATTTTTGTTTCTATTTTATTTATTAAAATCACTAATTTTGGAAAGAAAATAAAATACAGTTATTATTGTTATTATTCGTCATTGTATTTTTCTCAACAAAAGTAGTGTTAAAAAAGTAATGAGTAATGATATTCGGATACACTGTGACCAGCCACACGCGATAAAAATAAATATACTCTAATTGGAAAGCATAAATCCTAGGAGGGAAATGTGATTATTTCCATTTTTACAGTCAAGTTTCTTTTTTTCACGCGTATGACTGGCCACAGTGTGTCCGAATATCATTACTCAAAATGAATACTACTGTACAGTGGTGGTAAGGTATTTGATTTTCTATTTCTTTTCTTTCATTTTTTATCCTTTTCTTTTAATTTTTTTTAAGGCAAAATTGCATAAAAATACCCGACCTTTTTCCAAATTCTGGACTTATTACAAACCTTTTAATTTCAGCAAAAAAATAGCAAACCTTTTAATTTGTCGCAATGTCCGTTCGGATCCAATTTGGAGAAAAAAATTGATGATGACGTGTCCAATTCAAAATGACGTGGCATTCAAAACGACGTCGTTTTGATTAAGAATTAAAAAAAAAAAAAATTACACATCATTCCACCTCATCATCCCCTTCACCTTTATCTCCCCCTCTCTCTCTTTCTTCCCCTCTCGCCCTACCCCTCCTCTTCTCCTCCGCCGCCGCATACACCCCCATCTCCACTCCCATCTCCTCGCCTCCGTCGTGGTCCTTGCCCTGACCCTCCTCCTCTCCCTCCCCCTCCTCTACTTGTTCCTCGCCCCCCACTTCTTCCCCCATCGCCAAATCGCCATCTCCCCTCCCCCGACGAGCTCGGTGAGTTGAATTGGTCCGAGTCACGTCGAACGACTCGGCGCCGCGCTCGATGAGGGTTCTGAACTCGTCCTCGAGCTGGAACATCGACTGCTGGAGCAGATCTTCGGCGCGGTCGAGGCAGGCAGAGATCTTCTTATCGTCCGCCAAACGGCGGCGATCAATTGATCGACCGAATCGAGGAAGGCGGAGGGATCGGCGGAGGGATTGACGGAGCCAGACCAAATCGGGTGGTCGGAGGAGGGAATTGACGACAGCTATGAGCTTCTCCTCACCGTTTTCCGCCATTGTTGCAGTGGGCTGAAGCTCTGCTCCCCGATGCTCGTGCCCTAATCAGCTCAGAATCCCCAAAACCGAAAAAAGGGGCGTGAAATGGGAATTCGGAAATTGAGAGTGAGAAGGAGATGGGGACACGACGCAAAGTGGTGGGGGAAATGCAGATTGCGTGTGATTCGGAGAGAGAGAGAGGAAATAATTTGGGGGCTAGGGTTCCTAATTTGGGGCTTTCTTGTTTCAGAGAGATAGAGTCGAGAGGGAGTGGATGTGACGACAATGGTGACGGCGGTGATGTGAAGGCGGTGACGATGTGAAGGTGGTGACGGCGGCTGGCGAAGCACAGAGAGAGAGGAAAGGAGGAGAGGAGAGGAGGAGATGATGTGGAAATTTTAAAATGACATGTAATTTGTTTTTTTTTTTTTTTTTTTTTGTTCTTAAATCAAAACGACGTCGTTTCAACTAAAACGACGTCGTTTTGAACTCCACGTCATTTTGAATTGCACACGTCATTGTCAATTTTTTTTCCCAAATTGGATCTGGACGGACATTGCGACAAATTAAAAGATTGCTATTTTTTTTGCTGAAATTAAAAGGTTTGTAATAAGTCCAGAATTCGGAAAAATATCGGGTATTGTTATGCAATTTGACCTTTTTTTAATCCATAATAATTACATTTGGGAGTGTCCGAGTGTGGACTTGTTCAATATTCGAAATGACACTTTTGGAGTGTTGGCTTTGCATAATTTGTAAAGCTAAGCTAATGGGATTTGGTTTGACTGCCAAAAAAAAAAAAAAAATCAGTGTTGTCATTCCTTTTGCTACATTTTTATTTTATTTAGTGGTAATACTGAATTGTGATTCATGTACTTTGTCACATTGCTACGAAACTTACAAGCTAGGCGTTCATAAATAAAATCAAAGCAAACAACTATAAATAAAAAGATCTAAAGTTCATTCTCTTTCCTATATTTATACCATGATATGCCATTAAATTATAAAGATAAAATATTTTAATGGTATATAGAGATTATATCGAAGAAAAGAAAAGGCGAGAAAGAGAAAGAGGGAATACAAGTTCCAATTCTGAGAGATGAAGACTGAAGAGCATTTCTCCTTAAAAGGAATGAAAATACAGAGGAAAACAACCACAAGAAGTAAATATTCTTACCTAAAGCCCTACTTTTGTTATTTCTTTTCCAAAATTAAATAGCTTACAATCCATCCCACCATCTGCTCCATCAAAGAGCATTTGATTCTTGAGTAACGGCTGCGGATTACCCTCGTCTTATCATAAAATAGAAAAAAAGAGAGCATAGTTTGCTCCCATCATATTTGCTTCAGAGATGGAGTTCTGCCTTTGCCAAGACACTAAATCTTCTTCATGTAAGTCCTCTATCCTCTACATCAGCAGCAGTTAACCTCTACATCTTTTCCTAATCAAACCATCAATTTTTTTTGCATATTTCTTCCTTCTCCGTTGTTTGACGCCTTGCTGCTCTACCACTCGAGAAATATACCATTTTTCAACAGTTATACGATAAGAGATGGAAAATTTTACCAGCAGCACAGGTGCCTGGAGTCGAAGCATCTTCGCCTCTCTATATTTGGAATATTTTTGCTTTTTTTTATTTTTATTCCCCCCTTCTTTTGATCCTCTGTCCGGTTCGTGGTGGTGGGCAGATGTTGCAGACGTTCATCAAGTTATACGATTGCCTGACATGATAGGTTCGTCACAAGCATTGCTTGATAACAGTTTTTGGCTGACGATTGGAGGAGATGTGGTTATGGTTTTCAACAACTCTAGGTGAAGTTGGCAAATCTTGTTGGCATTCTCGGACTGAAAGCGTGGGTAGTATTTTAGCTCTAACAAGCGCCATACGGAAGTCTTCATGATCTGTAGGTTTCACAAACACCAGTTTCTCGTTCACCCTGACTATTTTCAACCTCCTCCTTTGGAGCTCATCCGTAACTGCCTAGAAGGAAATTGTGAAGTACAACCATCAGCAAAAGAAAAGGCCAAGCACCAATTCATGTACAATACAACATATCACTTTGGTTGAATTTTTAAGACATTAATTGAAGACAAAGGAGACAACACAGACAAACGATTATGCATTGTTCGTGCATTTGCGTACGAGGAAATGAAATTCGTGAATATCGGCACAGGAAGCAGTCGGGGCAAGAGCTGTGTATCGACAGAGATGTAGAGGGGTCTGGATTCATACAAACTAATCTCTAATCATATGTTTTGAAAAGCAGAAATACTCAGAATTTCACTACCAAGTATCATAGGCCTTAAAAGAGTTAAAGAGGTGATAGAAGTAGCCATCTGCTTATTTTTACAGCATCAACTACTTAGAAAGAGGCCCAATTCATATGCAGGACTTGTGTTGGGAAAAATATCTAACTTGAATCTATAACATTGATTAATGGTTACACAGAAGTCCAAATGTAATTACAACACTTCAAAAAACATATAATTAAACAGGAGCAAGCTTAGTTTCCACTTGATCATTTTCTCAAACAGTTGATTGGCAAACAATTATCAGACCTCACAATCTCAGATTACACCAAATATGTCGATATCAGCTTGTCGGTTCACAACATGCAACCCAATCAACAGACGATATAGAGGAAAAGCAACACCAAAAACACAGTATCAGCAACTACTGCAGAGAGAGTGAGAGAGAGAGAGAGAGAGAGAGAGAGAGAGAGAGAGAGAGAGAGAGCAACCTGCAACACCTTCAAATCAAACTTGGGAAGGCCGAGCTGCCCGACGGTGAGCGACCCGAAGAAGTTACCCAACAAGGCGGCGTCGGGCACCGACAGCCCCTCGACGAGGCCAACCACCAAACCGCCGAGAAAACTATCTCCGGCGCCGGTTGGATCGACCTGCACGGTCGGAAAGGGGGCAATCCGCTGCTCCACATTCCGATGATACAGCGTGCACCCCTCCTCCCCATTGGTCACCACGACGCAGCACTCCTTCCTCGCCGCCTCCACACCGACGTACGGCGCCTCGTCCGACGAGGCCTTCAGGAACCCGATCCGCGGAACTAAATGACCGAAACCCGAATCCCTGAGATGAACAAGGCTCACCGTTCCGTCGATGGGATCGAACGCGCGAATCAGAGCTTGAACGTCGACGAATACGGTGTCGCAGATGTCGAGCATTTTCTCGAGCGTCTCCGGCAGAATTTCTCCGGCGACGCCGACGGCCAATCCGAACTCGAACTGCGGCGAGTCGGGCAGATCGGAAGGGGTGATCGGGGCGCACGAGTCGACCCGTTTGAGGACCCGATCATGGCGCTGGACTTGCGAAGAGAAGTGGGCGTGAAACACGGTCGTTTTAGAAGAGAGGGAAACGGAGGGCGAGCGGGCGACGGAGTAGGCGAAATCCGGGCCCCACTTTGGAAACGAAGGTAGAGGGGACGGAGACGCCGTCGAGGACGGCGGAGATGAAGGCGGCGGCGCCGCCGAGGGACTCCGCCAAAACGACGCCGTCTTTCATGAGGACGTCGTGGCAGTAGTTGCCGACGACGAGGCAGGAAGTGGGGCCTCGATTTTCGATCATTTTGTTGGGGAATTGGAGGCGTTAATGAAGTGGGAAACGGCAAAACTCCATTGAAATGCAGAGTTTGAGAAAGCGGACAAAAAAAGGAAGGGCGATTGGTGGCAACGCGTGGAGGAATAGAGGAGTCGTGGTGGGGTTTGATGGAATTTGATGCTTTCAATGCATTGATCTGCGAACCCTTGAAAATCAGCACTTGTGTGATTCTGTTCTTGATTTTTGAAGAAATTTGGGGAATTTAGGGGAGGGAAAGTTGATATCGAATCTCTAATTAGGGATGATACTCTAATTTTGATTTAGATAATCCCAATGCGTTTCATCGGAGTCGAAATGGGTATTTTCTTCCATTATGAAATTGTCACTCAACCAACCAAATTACTACTTCGTTAATTTAAAATCATTAAACTTCGAAATACTGTAACCCGGAAATTTCAAGCTTGATTTATACTAGTATTTCTTTTGTGGTTTGTAAATTGCAGTATTGTAGTATAAAAGTGCATTCAATTCAATATCAAACATCGGTTATCGATTATTATTGTAATAGAAAAAACATGCATGCATGATATCACTCAAAAAACAATATATGAATAGTATTAGTAACTTGTATCCATGTTACTACCTCCATATCCATAATTCATTATGTCTAGTTTTTCTTATTTTGTTTATGTTCAAATAAGAAAAAAAATTAATTATTTAAAATATTTTAAAAGTGATAGAATCTATCCATTTTCTATTTTAACTATTAATCTTTTAAGCTTTGTGTCCAACACTATATGGACATAATAAATGGGACGGAGGGAGTATGATTTTCTGAACGACGAAGACTTATAATAACATGTCTTATTGTATTTTATCATATGTATAGAGGTGGCCAAAGGAACCGGACCGGTTCCTCCAATTTTTATTTTTATCTTTTTTATATTTTTTATTAATATCTATGTCATAATTCATATTTATTTAACTTAAATATTACATTTGATTGCATAACATTATAATTAAAGAAGAAAAAATAACAAAAAAGGATACATAATTGGAACCGTGGGAACTGGTTTGGAACTACTGAACTGAAGAACTAAACCTGAACGAATGGTTCCGATTAGAGCCAAAATCGAAGAGGTCATCGGTTCGATTCCGATTCCCTCAAGGTGGCAGGGGCAGATGGAACCAAAAACTGTCGATTTCGATTCTATTTTTGAGCTGGAACCGAACCATGACCACTTCTACTTATGTATAACAGTATAACTATTACTTTTACTTTTAACTTTCCATATGATTATAGTATTAACTTTTTTTCGCTCTAAAAAAAGATACTATATACTGTAAGTTGATAGCCCAACAACTTGGCAACAAGAAGTTATCAAATACTAGTATATTTGACTAATGGTTTTAAAAA